>CM053038.1:79478746-79891246 GCA_028564925.1 Lithobates sylvaticus
GTGTTTTTCACCTGCATAATAAGTGCCTTGATTATTATAGATCCTCTTCCCTGCCCACCTTTTGGAGCTTTGGGTGTTCCCAACAACCTAGTAGAATTGCCACTCCTCTGGCTGCATTATCTCTATTATATATAATTCAAAATCGAATGGAAAAGGTTGGTTAAACTGACCATAAATATGAAGACCTACAATAGGTACACCAGACCATCATTTAAAGAACTAGGTAAAAATAGTGGGTCTTCCCTACCTTCACAGAATAATTATGTTACCTTGTATATTGGTGCATTGCGATATAAAAATGTGGGTTATTTTATTCATATTTATCTATTTTTTTGCACTGTCTAGTTCGAAAAGGTGCTGTTAAGGTGGAAGAAGGCTGCATTATCGACTCCTTGCTGGCGGATATCAAAAAAGGTTTCCAGCTACGCAAGACTGCAAAAAACAAAACGGATTCTGGGGCCCTCAAAGCTTCAACAAATGATTTAGGCACAAAACCTACTACAGAATTAGGTATGAGATCTGCTGTCTCGCCCAGGAGATTACACCTCCCAAACCTTACGCTAAAAAGAGACTAGTGGCTTTCCTGCAGACATTTCTGGACTAGGTGTTTCTGAGCTTGTTTGCATGCTGACGCTTTTACGATCTTCTTTGAAAAAAAAAATTGCTTGCATAGTTTGTAGGCTCTGCATGTGCAATGTTTTACATATTTTCTTTTTGTTTCTTGCTTATATTTGAGATACAGGGATCAATTGTATGCCCATAAATATTTGCAGTAGTGACACATTGACAAAAGCAGTAGGAGGTCTATTTTGTTGCTACCCCTGTGATAGAGTAGCAACAGGTTTACTTTTTCGCAGACTTTCCTACAATGCATTTGCTTTGATTATTCACGCATGATTGATGCAAATGTATTGTGAAAAAAATTACGGAAGAGAAACTACTTTTCATTTTAATAACAGTTTAGTGGTACCCAAAATTTAGGGTGCTCTGTCTATATACAGTACTGTAGGTTAGTGGCGTAACCTTGAGGACTTGTTTGGGTGCTAGCTTTATTGATAAAACGTATGCAATTAGGTTGGTTTTTGCTTTTACAGAGAAGGAAAATGTAACGCAAAAAAAGCACTTCAATGGACAAGTTGGCATCAAATTAATAATATAGTATCATTTGAAGGGTAGCCCACCTAAAGGAACGTTACCCCTTAGTGGAGTGGAAAGGATTTTATCCTCCAATAATACTTCAAGTTTTGCCTTCGACCCTAGCTGAAAAAAATTATCCATTACCCCTTGCATAGCTATAGCAGGTCAGTTCGACTAACCTACTCTTGTGATTGGCCCAAGTAAAGTCTCTATATATTCTAATGGAGAATCCAGTAGAAGGTCAGCATAAATACTGTATCATATGCCCGTTCAGTGGATACACAAAATAAATTAATAGAGAACTTGTAGGTCGTTGATCCACTTAGCTCTTCCTGAAATACAAGTACCATCTTGTATGGCAGTGCAAGGAATACAATTACATTTTTTGCTTAGATTTCAGAGAGTAGTGAAGATCTGGCAAAGAATCGGACACAGCACCAATTAACCCAAAACATAGGTATTTATTATGGGGTCAATAGCCCTTCAGTCTAATGCACATTCTGTGCAAGCTTGCCTCTTAAAGGGGGTGATATGTGACCATTTAGCCTATTGCAAACAACAGACTTTGGGACTGACACTAGGGGGGGAAAGATTTTTTTTTTGTTAATGAGACCCATTATGTGTCATATAAAAGAGTGACATTAGGTTTCTGTATGAAAGAAGCAGTCTAGAACATTCCGTCCCTAGAGCTGGTCATCTATATTGTGCTTTAGTGATGTCACACATTCCTTGTCCCAATAAAGGCTGAATATTTGGACAAACCACAAGCTTGCAACTTCCTATATTGTACAGAAATAAAACAGGTAAACAGATGGTAAAAAGGTTGGGATACAATTTATTATTTTGTAAAAAAAAAAAAAAGAATGGTGGTAATGGTTAGAATAGTCGTATTTATTTTGTAAATAAGAATACATTTCAGATTAGAATGTGCAATATGAGTTTCATTTACCAAAAAGAAGAATTTATCTCATTTGCATGCTAAAAAATAAAATAGATTTTGCTATTTTGTCTGTTCTTGATATGATGTAAATATCTTGTCTGGTTCTCTGCATGCCAGGAAATAAACTAACTTGCTTGATTTTTTTTATTTTATTTTCTTGCTTTTAAAATGCTTTCCCTAACTTTATTGCATGCCCAGTGGCAAGTACAACAAATTGCTTGGTGTCGCATGTTTAAGTGCGCTACTTACTAGTGTTATATGAATCCACTAAAACTGTCTGGTCTTGTTTTTACGAAGGCAAACCTGTGCAATTGTTGAATGGGGATGCAAAAGATACCACTAATGACGGTCCTTCCACAACAGTTGATGAAAGTGTCTCTAAATCTTCTCTGCCAGCTGAGGACAAAAATAATGTGGGTCATATTGAACCAAAAGACCATGTCAAGGTAGAAGAAGAGCCGTTAGTCACTAAATGTTGCTTGGAGAACACTGATAATATACAGAGTGTTATCTTGGGTCCAACCACACATCTCATTAATGAGGCCAATCTGGAAAAAGTAAGTCTTCCAGGCAGTATGCAGGTTCAGTCTTGTGAAGCGGTTATCTCAAAGAATACAAGTACTATTGGATGCCAAGAAGATACAACGCTGAATTCTCAAAAACCTACACAAACCAATGTTATATCTCATGTAGGTGCTTGTGCATCTGAGACGAGTCACTACCAGTCAGATGAAGTGGACTCCAAAATCACAGATGTGCTGAATAATAATAACACCCAGAGTGCAGAAAAAGACACTTGTAAGAAAGGGATTGTGCATGATCAAATAGATTCTTCAGTTGGTGCTTCTATTGGATGGCCAACTTCAGTGGTTGATGGCCCTTCCAACAACAATTTAGCTGATGTGCCTTCTGAGGAAAATAAATCGGTGGCTGGTGGTGTTTTGCCAACTCAGGACCCAGAACCAAGTTCTTTGGAGGAAGAAGACAGTGGGAATGTGTTTCTTATTTCAGGGTTAGCTGAGGAGGTTAGCGTGGCTGAAGTGTGCTCAGTAAATGAGAAGGATAAGAGTGTAGAGGTTTCCCCACCAGCTCAGGATAAAGATACTGCCAACATGCCCACATCAGCACTTAACAATGGGAACACTGATGTCTCTTCTAATGAAAAGATTGAAACTTCTGATGTTCCCTCACCAGATCAGACAAATGGGACACAAGTTTATAACAATGGTCCTCCAGATGCTTCCACAAATGGGTCACTAGACATTGTCTCACAAACTAAAGAAAGCCTGTTAACTGATAACTCTGTAAACAAATCTTCAGAATCGGCCACTCCTGTTCAAACTTCTGATGATTGCAAGGTCAGAAAAGGTTCTTCCAGGAACAAAAAGAAAAAGAGGAACTCCAAAAGCGGCGAAGGTAATTTCCTATATACATATCTCTAGATTGTATATCACTTTATTATCATACAGCAGTACGTTTTTAAATGAGCATTTCAAATTACGTTGTAGTTAGTAAATTAGCAGAAGTGGTGTTAGGTGTAGTGCTTTTTGAGGGGAGGCTATTCAAGAGCTACAAATGCTCTAAATATCCCCTAAATAGAATCCTTAATCACAATGAATACTTTTATTTAGATCCAGCGAAGTTCCTGGGGCTCAGCTGCTGTTTTAGTGTGTTCAGTGGAACTATTACTTATACTTACAGCTAAAAACAGGACCACAAAAGTGTTGATCGTGCCACAATAGCTAAAATGTTTTATTGACACTTTAAGCTATATGCACTTTGTATATGTTCCAAACACATTCCCTTATGGAATCACATATACAACTTTCAGTGAGGAGGGGGAAGTGCAATTTTCAATAAACCATACCAACAAATTTAGAGCTGCACAAGATTTGATGGGTTTGAATTTATAGTGTTACATGCTTCACCTTAAACATATACCGTATTCATCGGCGTATAACACGCACGTTTTTCCCCTTAAAATCAGGGGAAAATCGTGGGTGCATGTTATACGCCGATCTCCGCTAGCTGTGAGCGGAGCGATCGCCGCCGAGCTACACATAGCGAGTGTACTCGGCTATTTTCGGCTCTTCTCTGCGAGAGAGCCGACAAGAGCCGATTACATGTGTATCTCGGCTCCGCCCAGTCCCTGCTTTCTCTGCGGCGTTCGCTCCGCTCCGGTGTCCTGTTGGCGCCAATTTTAAATGGCGATGGACACTGGGGACAAGGCTGCAATGGGGACACGGCTGCAATGGGGACAAGGCTGCAATGAACACTTAAATGTAAGTTTTTGTTTTTTTTTTCCTTAAACTTCCATCCTAAAAGTTTTTTTCCTTAAAATTCCCTCCTAAACTTGGCGCGTGTTATATGCCGATAAATACGGTAATTTAACATTTCAAGGTGTAACATTTTACAAATGTACCGGACCCTGTACCCCCCCCCCCCATCTCCCGTTTTTGGCAGCGAGTGGGGGATCTTCTCCCCCCACTGTCTGCCACAATCGAAATAAAGCGCAGCTGTGTGGGGCTCTGCCCACGTCATTCATTCACAGTGTAAATGGACTACAACTGCCGACAGCCTATGCAGCCTCAATGAACTACCATAGTCCTTTTAAGCACTGTGGTAGTTCATTAATTCTTCCTGTCAGTGTGAAACTGCCTGCCCGTACGATGTACAGGACAGACGGCTTACACTGAAAGTCTACAGCTGACCTGCATGGCATCAGTGATCTGCTGATCGCTGGTGCAATGCTTTTCAATGCTTTATCCCAATAAACCATAAACTGGTGGAATGCAAAGTATCTGCATCAACATGATTGTATACTTCCCATATACCCCCAGAAAAGAAATGGGGGTGGGGGTGGGGGTGGGAAGATCAGGAATTTTACTGTCCCGTAAAATCAAAAAGAACAAATCTCCATAAAAGGCATGTTTTTTCCAAAATTAAAAACAATACGACATAAAAACTAGGGTTGCACCGATACCAGTATCGATGCGGATTCTAAGCATTTGCACAGGTCTAGCTCTTTGCCACAGATAAGCAAATATGGCCAAGAAGTAAAAGTGCCAACTAAGTTTATTAGGTCTAGTTGATTTTTTATTTTTTTTGCCACAGTAAAAGTCACAGGAGTATGCAACGCATTTTATGAGCATCACATATGCAGAAACATTTGACAGTAGATAATATAGGATGAAAATACTGTACATATGAGATACATTTTAAATTCATACTTCAAGAAAGCTACCAGCCTAATACTGAAAGGAATGAGATTTCTAGAAAAAAAATCTAAAAAAGGAAAATTATACTATACTTTTATTCATACAATTATTATAACTGTATTAAATATGACCAGATGAACATAATATTTTATATCTAGAAATTCAAATGGTGGTTTCATCTTATACTTTCTTGGGTATGTGGCTCTATGATTGGGGTCTCCAAACTTTTAAACAAAGTGCCAGTTTACTGTCCTTCAGGCTTTAGGGGGCCAGACTATGGACAGTGGGGGTAGAAAATGCCCTAGCATCAGTGAACGTAAACCATGCTCCATCGTTGGTTTTAATGGGAGGAATCGTGACCCATTGTATCAGTGGGAGGAATATTGCCTTCATCATTGGTGTCAGTTGGGGGAATGGTGCTCCCATCATTGATGTCAATGGATGGAATGGTGCCCCCATCATTGATGTCAATGGATGAAATGGTGCCCCCATCATTGATGTCAATGGATGGAATGGTGCCCCCATCATTGATGTCAATGGATGGAATTCTGCCCCAAGGGTCAGATATAAACAACCAAAGGTCCACATCCGGCCCACGACCCGCAGTTTGGAGACCACTGCTCTATGGGCACCATTCCTCAATTTAAAGACAAATTAACACATCCCATTGATATAGCAATATAGGGTATAGGGATGATATAGGGTCACATATATAATATAATATAATATACACACATAAATTGTATATATACAGTACTGTGCGAATATTTTAGACAGGTGTGAAAAAATCTTCTAAATTAGGAATGCTTTCAGAAATAGAAGTGTCCATGTTTCATTAGTCGGCTTAAAGGAAGGCTTTCCCTAGAGTGAGGCTGAAGAGATGCCTTCCCGCAGCAAATAGTAGCAAGGGCCTGACAGGGTATCAATACCTGTCCTATGCTGAAATCAGTGAATCAATTTAAAGTTGTTAATTTGTTACAAAGTACCATTATAAATCTAATATTATGCATTTAATGTTTACTATATAATATATTTTCACCAGTGGCCTCTAAAAAGCCTAGTCTATCATACATGTTTTTGTATTTGCCATATAAATTATAGAGTGTAAGCAAAGGCTATGATGCCAATGTGGTTCTCCTAAAAGCCATAAGTGATCATTGTATCAAAAGCAACATTGCATTTTCTCTCTCAATGAACAGAGCTGGGAGTTGATTCTGGCACTCATAAAACAAAGAGTTGTGTGGTACAATAAGGTATGTAATCCAAGGATTTATGTTGACTAACGTCATCTATGTCCAGATAAACCCTCGTTCCCTACCTGGAGTTTAAATCAAAATTATACAAACTAATTGTTTTCTTGTTTCCAGCAACTTCTACTTTGTGTCGCTTTTAATGTCAACTAAAATTATTGTTCATAATCTTTCTCTTTCTTTTAATCTAATCATGAATAATCACATGGTGTAACTCTCATTGGCGTGGTCAAGTCGCTTCTCGTGGGCAGTGGGTGTGGCCTTGTTGGAGAAAAGGAGATGTGGCCTAGCCTACACTTTATTATGTGCCCTTTTGGGCTACTTTTATTGCACTTAACACATGTGACTGGGTGATGGTATATGCTATGATGGCTGCCATATTTAAAATAAGCCTACACGACTTATTTCATGTTAGGGCCTTTTTTCTGGTTGCAAGCTTTAGCTACTTCTTCATTTGTATATTGATTTGTTGCTTATATGGGCCATACGTTAAATAATTTGATTAACTGTTTTCATAAAATATCATAATTATAGGTGACATGGGTGGTGGTTGTTTGTTTGTTTTTTTTTTTTTTTTTTTTTTTACTAATATACCTACCTTTAAAAAATTTGAACTCCAGGGAGCTATAAAAAAAATACCGAAAACTGCAGTTAAACTGTATATTTAGCAAAAAAAAAAAAAAAAAAAGAAAATTTTTTTTTTTTTTAAAATGCTACTAGTACAGGAATTAGGCCTGGTACTAATTGGTACTAATTCAACAGTATAACCGCACAGAAGGAGATGGGTGATACTCAGAGACAGTTAGGTTGTTCTGCATGCAGAGGGGCTGACAGAAGGAGAAAACAAGATTAGTAGTGATGATTTTATCAGTGTGTTTCTCTTTCATTGTACAGCAGAGGTGTATTTTTACCCAGTATTCTTGACCAAAGCTTGCCATATATGGCTAGATATTCACACAAACATGAATTCTAAAAAATCGGGATATTCTTTCTTGTCATCATTGCCCTCTTCTTCGTGCCCACCCTGGTGTACCGCTAAGCAGTTCTGACCACCCAGGGGGAGGGGGACAGAGTATCGGCAATCGTGTGACCGCAGTTACCCATCTTTAGACCTGATGAGAGCTTCCTTCGATTAACTCTACGTGGCTCCCAAACAAAATTGACGTCCTTTTTTTCCCCCACAAATAGAGCTTTCTTTTGGTGGTATTTGATCACCTCTGCGGTTTTTTATTTTTTGCGCTATAAACAAAAAAGAGTGAAAATTTGGAAAAAAAAGCAGTACTTTTTTTTTACTTTTTGCTATAACAAATATCCCCAAAAAATATATTAAAAAAACATTTTTTTTGCTCAGTTTAGGCCGATGCATTTTTTTTACCAAAAATATGTAGAAGAATACGTAATACGCATATATTGATTTGTGCAAAAGTTATAGCGTCTACAAAATAGGGGATAGTTTTATGGCATTTTTATTATTATTCATTTTTTTTTTTTTTTTTACTAGTAATGGCAGCGATCTGCGGTTTTTTATCGTGACTGCAACTTTATGGCGGACAGATCTGACACTTTTGGCGCTATTTTGGGACCATTCACATTTATACAGCGATCAGTGCTATTAAAAATGCACTGATTACTGTGTAAATATTACTGGCAGTTAAAGGGGTTAACCACTAGGGGGCACTGCAGGGGTTAAGTGTGTCCTAGGGAGTGATTCTAACTGGGGGGGGGTGGGCTACGTGTGACACGACAGATCACAGGGAGCTGTGATCAGTGTCCTGTCACTAGGAAGAATGGGGAAATTCTTGTTTACATCAGCATTACCCCGTTCTTCCTCTCCGTAAGACGATCACGGGTATCCCAGTGGACATCGAGTTTGCGGAACCCACGATCACACTCCCGAAGCTCGCGGCGGGCGTGCCCACGATACTGCGTCTTAAAGGGCAAAGGGCAGGTACGTTATATGCCTGTACGTGCCCTTCTGCCGACGTATCGGCGTGAGACGGTCGGCAAGGGGTTAATGCATCCTGTCCATTAAAGTGGAATAACACCTGGCAGTGACCAGCCCCCCGATTTACTTACCTGAGCCCTGGAACTTGACCCGGCAGGGACGTGCTGTCTCTCTGCCCGGGTTCTTGGCTCTTGATTGGATAGATTGATAGCAGTGCAGCCATTGGCTCCTGCTGCTGTCAATCAAATCTAACGGCTCCGGGGCCACATTTGGCGGCTATGGATGCCGAGTGCTGGACTCGGGAGCGCGACGCAAGGTAATCCCCTCGGCAAAGCGCTTATCCTAGGGGGTTATCTGATGTGGGGAGGAGCCGTGAGAGCCGCCGGGGACTCCAAAAGAGGATGTTCAGGGCCACTCTGTGCAAAATGAGCTGCACAGTGGAGGTAAGTATGATATGTTTGTTATTTAATAAAAATAAAAAAAACGAACCCTTACAATCACTTTAAACAGGTTTTATTAGCAGGTTTATTAAACCAGTTCATGATTAGAATTTTTGACTTGTTACTTCGAATTTTCCTATGACTACAGTCAAAAACAATTGTTGTTTTGACCCCACTAAATATTGGAAAATCTAATGGACGTTCCAAAAATGAACATTTATCAAATTCTCAAATTCTGCCAAATTAAAGTGATTTTATAAACCCATTTTTTTTTTTTTAAATAACAAACATGTCATACTTGCTCTGTGCAATGGTTTTGCACAGAACAGCCCTGATCCTTCTCTTCTGAGGTCCTCCCCAGGTGCTCCTAGTTCTCCACCCCCCCCCCCCCGCTGAGTCAAGCAGCTTGCTACGGGGGCTTGATCGCACACAGCGTGGCTCGGCCCCGCTCTCTGCTCATTGGCTACAACTGACAGCAGCAAAAGCCAATGGCTCACACTGATGCCTCCATGTCCAGTGAGAGAGCATAGAGCACCACTGGTCTCCGGCACAGCACTGGATAGAGATGGGGCTCAATTAGTATAGGTGGAGGAGCTTTAAATTAAAGTTTTTGTTTTTTTTGTTTTTGTTTTTTTACCTTAATGCAGAGAATGCATTAATGTAAAGCAAAACCTTCTACCTTTACCAGTACTTTAGGGTGTGTTAGTGTAGGTTGGAGATCTGCCTGTGCCATCTGCCTTGGATACTGGAACCTTAAACTGTCTGTAATACAGCATGGTACACTTGGAAGACCTCAAACAACCAATAGGTGTCTTAAAGTAAATCAGCAGAGAAAAAGATTGATTTTGTTATCCTAAATTCTACAATATATTGTAACTACATTGGTTAGTGAAACTCCATACTGTGTTTTACTTACTTTGCCTAGTTTATTAGTTTTCTTGGCTAAAAATGACCATCCAGAGATGCAAATACGTTCTGTATCACTCAAAATGTTCTCGTTGTTGCTTCAATATAATACAGTGGTGGTGGTGGTGGGGGGGGGGGGGGGGGGATATGATCGTACTGAATTGTAGTTACAGACCATCATATATCACTGTATATTAGCTACTGGGGGGGTATCTACTAAAACTGGAAAGTGCAAAATCTGGTGCAGCTCTGCATAGAAACCAGCTTCCAACTTTTATTGCCAAATTTTTTAATTTATTAAATTGGAGAATTCGGAAATTTAGAAATTCGAAAACCCGGAAATTCGAAAATCTGAAATAACTAACTAATAATAACTTAATTACTAACTATTAAATTATTGGTATTTCCTTTCAAATGTGGCTGTTGGTAAATTAACGAATATGAATTTATCTGAAGTTACGAATTATCTGAAATAACGAATGCCGTATCTAAATGAATGGAACATAACAAATTAATAATAAATAATAATAAAAACTTTTTATTATTATTTATTATTAATTTGTTCCGTTCCATTTGTTTAGATGCGGCATTCGTTATTTTGGATAAATTCGTATTAGTTACGTTCACTAACAGCCAAATTTGAAAGGAAATTCCAATACCTATAATTTAATAGCTAGTTATTATCAGTTGGTTATCATTTAGGATTTTCGTTCTTTCTTATTTTCGGATTTTCTTTCTTATTTTTGAATTTATGAATTGCGATTTATAACAAAGACCCCAAAAAAAACAAATGAAAAGAAAACGAGCACATTTTTTAGGCAGTGCACGTCTATTGTAAAAGATATCCCTCCCCAACCCCTATACTCACCTCGCCAGTACTGCCTTCATTGCAGTAAGTGACAATAACCTGTGCTTCCCAAAATGTGGGAGGATGTGACCGCCTCCTCCTCCTGTGATTTTGCTCAGGTCTTGCAGCCAATTGCTAGTTAATAAGCCAGTGATGGTGAACCTTGTCACCCCAGATTTTTTTTAACTAAATTTCCCATGATGCTCAACTATACTGCAGAGTGCCTAAGCATCATGGGAAATGTAGTTCCAAAACATATGGGGTGCCAAGGTTCGCCATCACTGTCATAAGCACTCTCTTTGGTGGCCATTACTAGGGATTTTAGTGCTGGTTGTAATAGACATGAAAGTGCTAAGGGAGTGCTGGGAAGGTGAGTTTAACTGAGTCGGTGAGGGAAAACGATTTGTAACTAGCACACCAAGGAACTCTATAAAAGGGTCCAGAATTTTATTGAACAATCACATCACAGCAATGAACAGTGACGTTTCAGAGCCACGCAGAACCCCTTAATCAGGCATGTGACTCGCCCAATGAGGGGGGTCCTGCATGGCTCCAGCATGTCGCTGTTTGCTCAAATGTGGTCGTTCAATAAACCTCCTTGGTATGCTGGTGACAAATCCATTGCTCTGAGTCATTCATTTCCAGCCAGTGATTGCTTCAGCACCCACTTAAGCCTCGCACACACGATCGGATTTTCCAACGGAAATTGTGTGTTGACAGACTGTTGGCCTAAAATCCGACCGTTTGTACGCTCCATTGGACAATTGTTGGATTTTTCACGGACAAATTTTGGATGGCAGGCTTATACATTTTCTGCGGACAACGGTCTGTCAGATTTTCCGATCGCGTGTACACAAGTCCGTCAGACAAAAGTCCAAAGTACAAACACACATACTCGGAATCAATGCTTGCCAAACACAACATTAGCAGAAGGTGCCCAAAGGGTGGCGCTAAAGGGCTGAAAAAACAGGCAGTACGTCACTATGTTCATGTTTGTTGACTGACAATTGTGTGCAGTTTGTATGCAAGACAAGTTCCTGGCCAACGCCCTTCGGACAAAAGTCTGACGCTTTGTCTGCGGAAAATCCAATCGTGTGTACGAGGCTTTACTTTACAGCCACTTCCAGGAATGTGTGCGTTGGGAATCTTGTTCTGGATGGGTCGGGGAGAGAGCTCATTACAATGACACTGGGAATTTGTCCCGCTTGACCAAGACAACCGTGTCAATTCTTTATTAAGGTGAACTCCAGGGAAATTTCAAAACTACCCTTGCAGCAGGACTTTTCCCACACTGTAAGGCCTAAATGCTTGTTCCCATCTAGTATACTGTTAAAAAGCTATTTTGAAAAAAAGGAAAATCGATGTCAGGCGCCTCAATACATCTTTTTCCCTTATCTCAGCGCAAATGAATGGTAGATATCCCCTATATAGACAGTGATTAGAATTATATAGGTTACCCTATAGCAGCCGCTTAGAAAAACATGTAAACTATTTTGTAACGGTAAATAAAATTATTAGTTGCAAATATATTCCATTACCATTTAGCAGCGCTTATCTGGATGGTTCTTATTACCAGAAGACAAATACTTGTGTATATATACACTTAAAAACCAACATGTATATAAAATCGGCAATATTGTGCTGTGGAGATCATATACCACTTATCATAGCCAATCTGATCTGACAGTGCATCAATAACTTAATAAAGTGAGACTATAGTCCATGAGTTTATAACATAAGTGAAGACAGGGATGTGATCTGCTTGTTAAGCTTCCACCAAATTGCTTCACCCGTGCGTATTCCACACTCCCCTCCGGGGTTTAAACTCACCAGAATCTCGAACAATATCAGCATTGAGTCATGGTCTCCCAGGATCTGCAATCACTCTCCTTGTGTATCCTCTCCACACATCAGCAACAATCGGCCCGTGTATTTTCAATATAAAGAGGAGGAAAAAAGATCCAAATAGTCCAGTACGTCTTAAACTGACTTTATTTCCTTTTAAAACCAATTTCCACTTTGCACAATAAAAATTGAATCTTTTCACACTTGTTCTCCTTTATCTATCTCTGCGAATAAGGCCAATCACTGGTTGTCATACACTCCAGATGGTTTAAAGTGTATTTGCCTGGAAGATAAGCTGGTGGTGGAATAGGACAGAAATTGCTCACACCATTCACAATCTCCAAACAGCCTTCCGGTTTGTGATAGCCACCTTGTGAAATCTTGCTCCGCTTGCCAAGGGGTGCAAAACTTTAAACTTTAGAAAACTTCCAAAGACTATCTCCTTCCCATGAGGTGCTGCTGCTTGCCTGGAAAGCTATTTTAATTACCTTATTGCTTGCACACCTGGCAGCCAGCATTCTCCTCTGCCCTTAAGCACCAAGGGTTGTAAATGGGCTCTTTGGTCTCCCTTACAATGCCAGGCTGCTGATCCTGAACTCATACGTAATCATGTGAGAAATGCCTACGACCAACAGAGAAAAGTAGCTTCTTTGGCTTTATTTACAAGGGCGCTTATACCCATAGTCTGGGAATGGATCATGTTTTTAGGTGGCTAGAGCTGCATGCTTGAATCATATTCATGTCTACTGGAACATAGTAGCTGCACGGACACAGCCACCCATCCCAATTTGACAGCCGTGTGGGCCCAGGTGAGCACAGGCAGTGTCAAATTGGGACCAGAGATGTGACTGTGCATCCACTGCATTCCCATAGACATTAAATGGCTGCCTTCATGCAGCACCTGATGACTACAGCCACTTAACGACACGGCCCATTGAGGGACTACAGGTGAACGCACCCATGAGAATAAAAACTTCTAAAACCGAAGACTCCTTCTGCACTTGGATGTGGTGGATGTAAATATGGCCAGCATCTTACTAGGTCACGCAATGCATTCTAGTACCCATGTGAATGAAGCCTTAGGACAGGTTGCACAGAAACGAGGAATACATAAATGAGGAATAAGATGAGCTGAAACTGCTTTTTAATGGTGCCCCAGACAAAAATGAGCATTTAACCCTTGTGTGATTGCAAAGTCAGGCGGGTGGTGGGACTGGGGTTGGGTACTACTACAAAGGTAGTTGTGAACCTTCCTGGAATTCAGTTTTACCTTTTGATCTCCCTGTTATTCATTCAACCTCTCTGTGGTCTGAGAATCAGAAACGTGTGGTTATATTAGGCATAGTCAAATGAATAGAGCCTTCAGGAATCCGTTCAGTCACCCAGCAATTTAGGACATTACAAACATTAGGTATCAACTGTGAGGTTTTTTCTTTTCATTCAACCCAGTGGGCTGAACAAAAAAAAAAACTGAAGAGCTCAGGAGGAGATCATGTACTAACTATGCAATGTTAGTACAGTCTCCCCCACTGAGCTATTGTTTTCTGACGGGGGTGGCCCTCCTGCCAGAACATACCAGTCAGCACTCTAAGCCATTGGCTAACAGCGCAGATCAGCAGACCTTTTTCGGTAATGCTCTTTCAACAGAAGCCAGACTGGCTGCCTGTACAACCAGGCCGAATGTCGTCTGGTTTCTACTGAACCTGCCGATACCGCCCGACATTCGGCCTGTGTGTACGGTACTCGAGTGGTTATTAGTATTTGTCCAGCTCAGACCTAATGGTTAGCTTTTCATCTTTTTTTTTTTTTTTTAAATTGTCCCTCTCCCAAGATGGTTTAGTGAGGACAGCAATCCACATTCAGTTCCGTGTTGAGTTGATGCAGATTGGTATGGGGGAGACACACAAAAGGCGATGTATGTCTAACTCCTACACCGTACACTGCCCCAAATCTGAGCAGCTATACATATGTACTTGTTTCTACAATAGCCTGCCCATAAATAGAGAAAACCCTCTCGGCTCACGTCAATGGCTAGTTCCACCTCCTATATGTTTCTTCTATAATCAACAAATCCAAATTAAATTATATTTTTCCTTAGTCTTTGCTTAATGTTATGTATTTGTGTTTAAAGTTAATAGGTGACTTTTGTCTTCTGTTGTATATGTTATGTTTGGTGTTGTGGTCTTTAACAGATCCAATCTTATTATTTTTCTAGCTATGCGGTAAGTATCATAAAAGCATTAATAACTGATAGGCTGACCCCTGCTTTTGTGGATCAATGTCTATCAGAATACAGACTATAGACCAGTCATTCCTCTAATGCTGGTTATTTGCAAATGGACATAGAGGAGATACAAGCAGTTTGAGAGTACTACTAAGGCCCAGTGAATAGCACAGTCATGTTCCTATTATATGTATAATAGATTTATTTTCATATGCTTGTTTTGTAGATTTAAAGCTTTAAAGGGGAAGTTTGGGGAAAACAAACATATATACTCCCATGCTGCAGCATCAGTGTGATGCTGCAGCTGTTCCCCACGGGCTCTAAGCCCAAGAATTGAGCACTCACATGATCGCTCAATTCTTGGCCTTCCCAGAGCAGAGAGTGGTGACTGTAAGTCACCGCTCTCTGCTCTGCCCCTCCAGTGCTCACTGGAGAGCTGGGAAGGAGAGGGGTGGGAGCTGCTAGCTCAGGCTCTTAGCCACTCTCTGAGAGGCTGAGCCAGCTGCCGATCAGGCATCTGGGTGGATCTCAACAATTTGGTCAGGTTCCTTCCAGAGCCTGAATGGCCCTATTGCATCAGCCAACGGTGGGCTTTAGCCTGCTGTCATCTGATTCTGGGTCACAGGAGAGCACAAGTAAGTTCATTCCTGTGACCCAAAAGAGACGTATGGCCAAAAAAGCTTTATTATTGTTTTATTTATCCGTATACCTATTAAATATTTCATATGAATATTTTGTTTACCACTCACAGAATCCTATACATTTTAATAGAATTTGACTACTGTGCTGTGCATAGCCTCATGTCATTTGATCTCCTAATATTTAGCTCTTCTCAGAACATGCACAGCTGAATAAGTCAGAGGAATGCTATCCAGTGCCTTGAAAAAGTATTCATACCCCTTGAAATTCTCCACATTTTGTCATGTTACATCCAAAAAAGTAGATGCATTTTATGTGATAGACCAGGGATCTTCAAATTGCGGCCCTCCAGCTGTTGCAGAACTACACATCCCATGAGGCATTGTAAAACTCTGACATTCACAGACATGACCAGGCATGATGGGAATTGTAGTTCCTGAACAACTGGAGGGCTATAGTTTGAAGACCCCTGTGATAGACCAACACAAAGTGGCACATAATTGTGAAGTGGAAGGAAAATGATAAATGGTTTTCAAAATGTTTTACAAATAAATATGTGAAAAGTGCGGGGTGCATTTGTATTCAGTCAATACTTTGTAGAACCGTCTTTTACTGCAATTACAGCTGCAAGTCTTTTTGGGGATGTCTCTACCAGCTCTGCATATTTGGAGAGTGATATTTTTGCCCATTCTTCATTGCAAAATAGCTCACGCTCTGTCAGATTGGATGGAGAGCGTCTGTGAACAGCACTTTTTTAAGTCTTGCCACAGATTCCCAATTGGATTTAGGTCTGGACTGTGACTGGGCCATTCTAACATATGAATATGCTTTGATCTAAACCATTCCATTGTAGCTCTGGCTGTATGTTTAGGTCCATTGTCCTGCTGGAAGGTTAACCTCGGCCCCAGTCTTTTGCAGATTCTAACAGATTTTCTTCTAAAATTGCCCTGTATTTGGCTCCATCCATCTTCCCATAAATTCTGACCAGCTTCCCTGTCCCTGATGAAGAAAAGCATCCCCATAACATGATGCTGCCACCACCATGTTTCACGGTGGGGATGGTGTGTTCAGGGTGATGTGCAGTGTTTGTTTTCCACCACACATTGAACTTTTTAGCCTAAAAGCAAAAAACTCTATTTTGGTCTCATCTGACCAGAGCACCTTCTACCACATGTTTGCTGTGTCTCCCACATGGCTTCCCGCAAACTGCAAAAGGGACTTCTCATGGCTTTCTTTCAACAATGGATTTTTTTTGGTCACTCTTCCATAAAGGTCAGATTTGTGGAGAGCACGACTAATAGTTGTCCTGTGGACAGATTCTCCCAGCTGAGCTGTGGATCCCTGCAGGTCCTCCAGAGTTACCATGGCTACTTCTCCAATGAATGCTCTCCTTGCCCGGGCTGTCAGTTTAGGTGGACGGCCATGTCTTGGTAGGTTTGCAGTTGTGCCATACTCTGTACATTTCTTTATCGTACATCACAGGACACAGAGCCGGTTATTATATTGGCTACTTGGGTTATACGCTACCTATAGGTGAATGGACACTGGTAGATCAAACAGGAAGTCCTCCCCCATATAACCCCTCCTACACAGGAAACGCATCAGTTTTTTCGCCAGTGTCTGTAAGGTGGTGGTTACTGATGTGATACATGTGCTCTTGGAGCATACTTGGAGGTCTGGATGGTTCTACTAAGAATCATGGAATTCAATTGGATCCATTCGAAAAAGCAATCAGCCAAAATGGATGGTAACCGAGCCTTGTTGGAAGGAGAGAAGATTGTTTAAGGTTTGCCTGTAATGCAGCCTTATGGTGCTGGACCCTGCGTAATGGAACCCTGTGCAGTGTTTGTTCTGACCAAGGTGCTATACAGGTCCAGGGGAGTGGACCACACATTAAGGGGGACCCAGTCTCTGAAGGTCTTTTATGACAAAGCTCGCCGTGATGGGTGAAGATTGGACTCCTGTTATGTTCAGAGTCCTGCAGCAGGAATGAATGGTAAGTCTGCATCTTTGCAGTTTCTCTTCTTTTGAAAAAAAAAAAAAAAAAAAGCGAGAGATCTGACTGTTCTCCCTGTGGCCACTGGGAGCAGTGTGCTGTTTAATCATGCTATGTACTTTAGTCATGTGTGCTGCTGTTTTTCCTCCAGCTAATAGAGGGCGCAGGCACGCTCAGTATGGCCTATTTTTATATAGGCAGGAAGTGGAAGGGCGGCCATGATGCCATGTAGCAACAGGTTCAGCAAACAGAACTTAATAACCTGCGCCAAAAGGAATAAAGTACTAAATAAACATAAAATGTGAAAATCGCATAACAAACACCATGCGATAATATAATCACATGACACACAATACTGCTGCTGCTGCCTGAAAAGGTTAAATAAACCTTAAATGTAGAATACAAGAGAATAAAGGCTGCGCTAGCAAATGTGACTCACCACTGTGAGTATAAGTGAAGCATATACAAAAAACAAATTGTGCAACAATGGTTACAATATAGAAATAGTGAAAGGTGACTTTTAGTTGAGATAATCAGTATTGGCAGACTAAAATGGTTTGGATAATTAAAGTCATAAATTGCAGGTAATCTTTGAATGATAATCCCCTTTGAAACCCCACTCACCAAAACGACATGACCCACGGCTTTGCAGTCCTAGGGTCTTGGAACGTATTTGAGGAACGGTGGGGTGGATAATGTCAGAAATCCTATTAGAAACTCCAGATGGGCCAGCGAAGACTCCAGATAAATATGAATGTCTGCTCAGTAGTGAGTTACTATTGCATAGCACTTCACAGGCTTAGCACGGCGATACCACACATGTTGTTCTTGTTTTTTTCCTCTCCACAGCATTCATTTTTATCTGGAGTCTTCGCTGGCCCATCTGGAGTTTCTAATAGGATTTCTGACATTATCCACCCCACCGTTCCTCAAATACGTTCCAAGACCCTAGGACTGCAAAGCCGTGGGTCATGTCGTTTTGGTGAGTGGGATTTCAAAGGGGATTATCGTTCAAAGATTACCTGCAATTTATGACTTTAATTATCCAAACCATTTTAGTCTGCCAATACTGATTATCTCAACTAAAAGTCACCTTTCACTATTTCTATATTGTAACCATTGTTGCACAATTTGTTTTTTGTATATGCTTCACTTATACTCACAGTGGTGAGTCACATTTGCTAGCGCAGCCTTTATTCTCTTGTATTCTAACAGGTTCAGCAAGGCCTCTGGAGACATAGCAGCAGCCCATGGATACTAACAAAGTGTGAGTACTTACTATGGGAGAACTGTGTGACAGACAAGTCATGATTATATACTGCATATTTACTGCTCATCCGGGGGGGGACTGTACAACTGTAAGTCGATACACCCCTGGATGGTTAGCAGTTCACTTTAAAGTGTTGTTGACTCCTCTGCAGGCAGGTGCAGCATAATATACATGCTTGCAAACTTGTTGCTTAAATGCATGTTTAAATGTACACGTTTGGAAAAACAGTGTGCGTTTTGGTCTGCAGAAGCTTGTTTTTTTTTTTTTGCTGTTCTGAAACTGCATAGAGACTGCATTGGATGCATATGTGCTTAGCTAAATCCTGCAGGACTAGTATGGGGCCAACTTAACCACTTAAGCCCCGGACCAATTTGCAGCTAAAGGACCAGGCCCCCTTTTGCGATTCGGCACTGTGTCGCTGACAATTGCGCGGTCGTACGACGTGGCTCCCAAACAAAATTGGCATCCTTTTTTTTCCCCACAAATAGAGCTTTCTTTTGGTGGTATTTGATCACCTCTGCGTTTTTTTTTTTTTTTTTTTTTTTTTTTGCGCTATAAACAAAAATAGAGCAACTATTTTGAAAAAAATTCAATATTTTTTACTTTTTGCTATAATAAATATCCCCAAAAAAAATATATAAAATTATTTTTTTTCCCCTCAGTTTAGGCTGATACGTATTCTTCTACATATTTTTGGTAAAAAAAAAAAAATCGCAATAAGCGTTTGATTGGTTTGCGCAAAAGTTATAGTGTCTACAAAATAGGGGATAGTTTTATGGCATTTTTATTAATCATTTTTTTTTTTTTTTACTAGTAATGGCGGCGATCAGCGATTTTTATTTATTTTTTTTTTTTTTCTTGTGACTTTTTTATGGCGGACACGTCAGACAATTTTGACACATTTTTGGGACCATTGGCATTCATACAGCGATCAGTGCGATTAAAAATGCATTGATTACTGTAAAAATGTCACTGGCAGTGAAGGGGTTAACCACTAGGGGGCAGTGTAGGCGTTAAGTGTGACATGTGTGTTTTTTTACTGTAGGGGGGGGGGGGGCGTGGCTTGGGGTGTGACATCGTTTATACACACAGATCCCGGTTCTCCCTCCCTCTGTCATGAGTGATCGCATAAGCTCCGGGACACGCGCGCGCGCCTGCTATGACGTCATAAAGAAGCAACGTATAGCTACAGTAATTTGCACAGCCGTGCCAACCTGCCTGTTTTCCTGGGACTACATATATATGTGCTTGTTTTCCTGGGACTACATGCATATGTGCTTGTTTGCCTGGGGGCACGTGTGTGTGTGCGCACGCTTATTGGCCTTGAACCACATACATAAATGCAAGAATGGCAAGAATACTTGTATACCTGCATGTTTGCAAACCTAGGTACTTGCATACCTAAGGGGTTGCATAGAGGTAAACCAACATTTTGTTTTTGGCCTGCATCCTTGGATGACTGTATATTAGGTGGCTAATATAGTTGCTGTGTTATTTTACCTGTTATACCAGTTAACTGGTTCCAGAAAAGAGAGGCAGCTGGGGGAGGCAGGGGCACCGCTCTCAGGTTCAGGGATCTGGCGGTGTCCACATCTCCCGATGGACAGTGGTGTCGGGTGCATCTGAGCCGCTGTGGTGTTTGGCATTGCAGTGTTTCCTGTTGCATTCATTTTTCATCAGACAGCAGCTCGCATCACCTTGATCATGCCTGATCTCTGTTGATCGAAGCCTAAGCAGGATCAAGCCGGGTTAGTATATAGGTGGGAGACTGCCCGGGAATACCGGATGCTGTAAGCTTTCCCCTTTTTTGAGCGTTTCAAATTCTGACGCATCTTTTGAGAAGAATCCGTGAAGTGGTAACACTGATATTAGTGTTGGCCAAATTAGCCCAGGAGCGCTTGGTACACTGACATAGCGAGTCTTCCGGGGGTTGCTCCTTGGACACTCTCAGTCCAGTGGGACCTGATGGTCTTAAGTCCTGTATCTCAGCACTGTTGAGCCCCTGGAAGCCAGCTTCGGGGAACTTCAATTACAGGACTTGAAAATATTTTTTTGCCTGGGGTGAAGCCAGGAAGTGGCACCCGCAGAAATATGTGGGTGGGAGATTTTATTTTTCTTTCTCCAATTGGTAGGAAAGGAGTTTGGCCTTAAGTACCGTTAAGGGTCAGAGTTCGTCCCTATCCATTTTTTCCAGGGCCGTTGTTTCTCACTCACTTGTATCATACCTCGTACAGCATGTAACTTGGACAGTTCTGCCTGTCAGGTCATTCTTGTGTCCTTGGGACTTGAATTTGATCTTGACTGTCCTTGCAGAGGACACTTTTTGAACCAATCGGGGGATTCTGTTGGTCCTTTTATCTCGGAAAGGTGGCTTAATTGGTTGCTATCACTTCACTAAGGCCGGTTTCACACTGGGGCGGTGACGGTAAAGCAGCGCTATATTTAGCGCTTCTTTACCGTCGTTTTAGCCGCGGTATTCGGCCGCTAGCGGGGTGGTTTTAACCCCCGCTAGTGGCCGAAAAAGGGTTAAAACCCCCGCAAATCGCCGCAAAGTGGCGCTTTGCCGGCGGTATTGCCCAGAATCCCTGCGGTGTCCCATTGATTTCAATGGGTAGGAGCGGTATAGGAGCGGTGAATTCACCGCTCCAAATATGCTGCTAGCAGGACTTTTTTTACCGTCCTGCTAGTGCACCGCTCCAGCGTGAAAGCCCCTCCGGCTTTCACACTGGAGTTAAAGGACCCGCTTTTTTCAGGAGCTATACAGGCGCTATTTTTAGCGCTGTAGCTCCTGGAAAAACGCTTCAGTGTGAAAGGGGCCTTAGTGAAGTGTCAGAGTTGGCGGCTCTTTCATGCAAGGAGCCGTTCTTCGTCTCGCATCATAAAATGATGTTGCGTCCTCATCCATTTTTATTGCCTAAAGTGGTTTCTAGTTTTCACTTGAATCGGGACAGTGTCTCGCCTCCTTATTTTTCTCCTAATCCACAGTCGACGGGAGAAAGATTGGTACTTACTCTAGAGGTAGTTCAGGCGCTTAGGGTCTACTTGAGTTGTCGGCATAGGTCTGGTTTATGCTGCCAGAAGAGCCGAGGAAGGGCAGGCGACATCCAGTTCAAATATTTAGCAGTAGATCTGTCAGTTTATCAATGATGCCTATGGTTTAAATGGCAAAAAATAATTTTTTATTTTTTTTTTTCTGGGAAAAGATTCTCTACCAGGTGTGGGGGAGTATCTTTGTCCATCCGTCATCGGGTGTCAGTGGCCCAGGTGTGCAAGACCACTAGTTGGTCTTTTGGTTTATACATCTACAGGTTTTTTAACAGGTGGATGTCAATAACGTAGAAGATACTGCCTTTGGCCTCAGCATATTACAAATAGAAGAGTAGGTCCTTCTCTGGTGGCAGTTTCTATGATGGTGTCTCCCTTCCCTCAAGGATATTGCTTTGGGAAGTCCCAATTAGTTATTAATATAATAACCGGCTCTGTGTCCTGTGATGTGAGATAAATAAAATAGGATTTTTTCTACAGCTTACCTGTAAAATTATTTTCTTGGAGTACATCACAGGACACAGAGGTCCCTCCCCTCTTTTTTGGGAATATATTGCTTGCTACAAAATTTATGTGCTTCCTGTGTAGGAGGAGTTATATAGGGAAGGACTTCCTGTTTGATCTACCAGTATCCATTCGCCTATAGGTGGCGTATAACCCAAGTAGTTAATAATATAATAACAGGCTCTGCGTCCTGTGATGTACCCCAAGAAAAGGATTTTACAGTTAAGCTGTAGAAAAAATCCTATTTTTCGAATGATGGATTGAACAGTGCTCTGTGAGATGTTCAAAGCTGAGGATACTTTATTTTTTATTTTTATAACCTAACCCTGCTTTAAACTTCTCCACAACTTTATCCCTGACCTGTCTGGTGTGTTCCTTGGCCTTCATGATGCGGTTTGTTAAATAAAATTCTCTAACAAACCTCTAAGGGCTTCACATAAATGCTATATTTATACTGAGATTAAATTACACACAGGTGGACTCTATTTACTAATTAGGTGACTTCTGAAGGCAATTGGTTCCACTAGATTTTAGTAAGAAGTATCAGAGTAAAGGGGGCTGAATACAAATGCACGCCACACTTTTCAGATATTTGTAAAATATTTTGAAAACAATTATCATTTTCCTTCACTTCACAATTATGTGCCACTTTGTATTGGGTCATCATATAAAACCCCAATAAAATACATTTACGTTTTTGGTTGTAACATGACAAAATGTGGAAAATTTCAAGGGCTGAGTACTTTTTCAAGGCACTGTACCTCCTCTTTCTCATAATACGGAGCAGTATGAAGTTATAGTTAGATCCACCAAGTATTTGAAAGGATAGTGCTGGGCTTTCTCTTAGAAAGCCCACTATGTAGAGCAACCAGCCAAGGAAGTACCCTGTATGAATGCTTATTTGTAAAATAGTATTTACAAAACAATGCTTTCTAAACTTTTAAACATTTAAATACTATTGCGTAAATGACCATTATTGTTCCTTTACGAGGCAGAGGCTGAAATATTAAAGATAAGGTAAATTTAAAGCGGAAGTAAACCCATCCATAAAACCGTTTCATTTCAGGCACGTGCTGGAAATGTAATACTCCCATTGGTTGTGCTCTCAACCAAACTGTCAAACCATCCAATGGCTGCTGTCATACCGGATCACATGTGCAGCATCATTGCAGTTGTAGATTAAACAGAGGCAAAGATGGCAGCTTCCTTGGCTGAAAACGATAGGGGGGTTTACTTACACTTTAAAATGGAACTATTCCCCAGTTTAGGTTTTGCTTTAATTCTTTTATCTATGCTTTTGTTATAGGCAATGATTGCCTTTTTTTATTTGTACTCCAGGTTTTATCCCTCATGGTAGATTCATCTTCATAGATGCCTTATGCAGTATAGATTTATATACAAGTGTATGCCTTGGCCAATGAAGCAGATCCATAACGATAAATTATTTATCCTTATAGTTAATAACGATGTTAACGGACTGGTTGTGATGTTTGTCTAACCCATTTAATTTTTACTTTAATGCAGGTCTCAGAACAAAGAAAATGCCGAAGCCGTGAATCCTGGGGGCAAAGCTTGCAACTCCTCTTTCACTATATCTATTATGACAGACGGAAAAATCACTAATTAAATGCTATTTAATAATGATTTTCTATTTCTCTTCTATTGAAAAGAGGCAATGTATATTAACACCTTCTATAAGTTATACTACCTGCTAACTAAATGATCATTTGAAAGGATCTCATCGCACTACTATAAACTGCCCCTAATTTGTTACTGTTCAGTATCCTGAAGCAGGTGTAAGTTGTTTCCTGAGACTATATCAATTTCTTCGACAGCAAGTTTTCTTGGCTGCCTTGGTGTTCCATCCACAGGGAAACTGTATGGAGGGGGGAGTTCAGGTGATTGGGCAAATGAATTGTCTTTAAAAGCTTTACTTGAACCTGTTTCAAGTGACAGCCTATTGGAAAATTTAGAACAATTAAAGACGAAGCATTAGAATGTAACCGAGATTTGTTTTCTTATGACACCAGCACTGCAATACCACTGCCAGCTTTATAATAAAATAGAATTTAGAGTTGTTGTAGAGAGGTCTGCCTACCCAAAATGAGCAGAGTTCTAAATTTATACCCAGAATCCTACTCGTTTATTGAATGGGAATAAAAGCATCTACCAATCAAAATTCCCCTCTTAGTAATCAGATTAACAACAATTACCAGAACTTTCAGTTTAAATCGGCTAAATATACATTTTAAGTGCATCAACACCAAAGGGGATGGGGACGATTAACAAAGATTTGGCGCAAGTCATAAAGTGTGCCAATTTCTATATGCCTGCTTGCGTGTTAATAAAAGTGGCATATGACAATTTGATCATTTGTCTCATACTGGTGCGCCAGATAAGTGCGCCTACTCCGCATGTGCCAAAATGTTGCTGTAAAACTGAAGATATGGCTAGATCTATCCAATCCATACTCTACGTTTTGGTAGAATATTGGGTGTAGGCTGCTGCCTTTTTATATATATATATATATATAATATATATATATATAATATATATAATTAGTGCAGATCTTATTTTCATCAGCTGCCATTAATTTATTTTACTCCATAGCGAAAAATTGGTTTCTTCTTCAAAACTGAAGATATGTTCATTACAGTATTTACACCACTCTGCTGATAGTGTATATTTTAGAAAGTTTTTTTAATTATTTTGGTGCACACCAACATATATTTACAGAGTGTTGTATAGCACGTTTAACAAGATTTAGTTGCGGCTGGTGCAATACCGCAGAGAAACTTGTCTTATACCATTGGTAATTTAGTGCAAAGAAAATGCACCAATTATTTACACCAAAACTGACATATTTCCCTTTGATAATTCCCCCAACGTGTTAAAGTAGAACGAAGGGAGGGTTATTGTTTATTTATTACAGGATTTATATAGCGCCAACAGTTTACGCAGGGCTTTACACTATAAAAAGGGAGACAATACAGTTATAATACAATAAAATACAAGAGGATTAAGGGGGCCCTGCTCAGAAGAGCTTACAATCAAATAGGGTGGGGGGAGGTGATACAAAAGGTTGTAACTGTGGGGAATGAGCTGATGGAAGTGGTAGAAGATTAGTTGGAGACATGATAGGCTTCCCTGAAGAGATGAGTTTTCAGGAATCGCCTGAAGGTAGCTAGAGTAGGGGATAGCCGGACAGGTTGAGGCAGCGAGTTCCAGAGGATGGGAGAGGCTCTGGAGAAATCCTGGAGACGAGCATGGGAGGAGGAAACAAGAGAGCTTGACAGGAGGAGGTCTTGAGAAGAGCGGAGAGGACGGTTTGGGATATGTTTGGAGACAAGATTGGTGATTGGTTATAACCCCTATTGATTTATTTTTTGCCATATGTGTCCCTTTATTTCCTGTTTCATAGCCAAAACAGGAAGTGAGGGGGAAACCCCTGCAAATTAATGGAATCCCTTGGGGACCTCCAGGTCACCAGAACTAGTGTCCCCATTGGAAGATTTCCCCTCTATTAGTTTTCTGGGGGGCAACCCAAAATGTGTGATTTTCTTTTACTTTCATTTTCGATAATGGTGGTAAACAGGACAAATAGAGAGGGTGAATCTCCCTAATGGGGGCACAGACAGCAATGAAAAACTGATAGGGGTTCTAATCCCTTTCCACTCTATCCAAAACTAAAGAAAGTTTTGCCTTTAGTTGTACTTTAACCACTTGCCGACCAGCCGCTGTCATTTTACTGCGGCAGGTCGTCACGATCCTACAAACCGCCGTAGCTATACGTTGGCTCGCGGCATCAGGATAGCAGGCGCGCGCAAGCGGCTGCTGCACTGCGGGAGTGCCGATGCTCATGGCCGCCGGTCGCGATGACCGCCGGCCACAAGCGATCGTGAGCACGAGAGGCAGAACAGGTGTGTGTGTGTGTGTGTGTGTGTGTGTGTGTGTGTGTGTGTGTGTGTGTGTGTGTGTGTGTGTGTGTGTGTGTGTGTGTGTGTGTGTGTGTGTGTGTGAACCCACAAATCCCTGTTCTGTGAGGAATGACAGATCGTGTGTTCCTAATGGCTATAAACAACGATCCGTCAGTCCCCTCCCCCTTCAGTTAGAAACACATCTAGGGAACACATTAACCCCTTGATCGCCCCCTAGTGTTAACCCCTTCCCTGCCAGTGACATTTTTACAGTAATCAGTTTATTTTTATAGCACTGATCGCTGTATAAATTCCAATGGTCCCAAAAATGTGTCAAAAGTATCAAATGTGTCCGCCATAATGTCGCAGTCCTGATAAAAACCGCCATTACTAGTAAAAAAAAAAATTATAATAATAAAAATGCTATAAATCTATCCCCTATTTTGTAAACGCTATAACTTTTGCACAAACGCTTATTGCAATTTTTTTTTATTTATTTTTTTTTCAAAAAATATGTAGAAGAGTACATATCAGCCTAAACTGAGAAAAAATTAGCTTTTTAAAAAAAAAAAAAGGGGGGATATTTGTTATAGCAAAAAGTACAAAATATTGTTTATTTTTTTCAAAATTGTCGCTTTTTTTTTTTTGTGTTTAGCGCAAAAAATAAAAACCGCAGAGGCGATCAAATACCACCAAAAGAAAGCACTTTTTGTGGGGGGAAAAAAAGGATGTCAATTTTGTTTGGGTGCAGCATCGCAAGACCGCGCAATTGTCAGTTAAAGCGACGCAGTGACAGCGCAAAAAATGGCCCGGTCATTCAGCAGCCAAATCTTCCGGGGCTGAAGTGGTTAAAGACTTAGCATTTTTTTTATTTTAGGAAGCAACCACAGCATGAGTAGAAACGCCAGCCCCCCCCCCACCAGCATGCTTGAGAGAAGGACCCTTGCTCTCTGGATGAACGCAATGATCCCTCTAAGAAGGACTGACATGCCCCAGGATTAGACAGAACTAAAGCTCTCTAATCAGCAGTGAGTGGAGCTGGACCTCTGCAGAGAGGTCACTTCTTACATACAGAGATCAAGGGTCCTTTGCTACAGTGTGCTGGCAGGAGATGGGCTTTTCTACTCATACTGTGGCTGGTTTCCAGAAAAAAAAAAACTGACTTTGCATGCCTGGAATGTATTAAGCTAATTTTAAACTAGATTTGGGGTACATTCACATTGGGACCTTTTTATCTAAACTGTTCCAGAGATAGATTGTCCCCACTCCCCAGGTGATCTGCAGTCACACTGGACTATAAAGAAGTGTTCCTGTGAATATGTATGCTAAACCAGCCCAGAGTGATCCCTGCTTCAGTACGTAACTCCTGCGAATATACGCAAGAGTTCATTCCGACAACGAGGTGTGCCAAGAATGCAGACCGACCCACGCATGTGCAGCTCCATGTATATTCTACATTAGGAACAAGCAGGTTAGTTTGCTTAATTGCAGAAGATACAAAGCATGTCATCTGCAAAAAAAGAGCCTGCCTGCACACAATTTTTTTTTTTTTTTTTTTAGTTCCGCATTTATACAGTTGTATTTTCAGAATATAGCACTGTCTTTTCTAGGCTGCTGAAGCAGGCGTTATTAAAACCATGACATGTTCAACAAATAATAGTGATAATTTGATATAAATGTACAATGTTGGTATAAAATCTTGTTATAAGGTTTGAGGATCAAAAGACCTTAAAGCAACTACAAGTTCAGGTTACTAATGTTAGGAGTTGTATTTCCTCCACAGTAAAGCTGGTCATATATTATACAATCTGATTGTACAAGTGCCCTATAATAACCTAAACCAGGGCTTTTTTTCTCTCCGAGGATAGGGATAGGTACAGGTACACCCTCCTTTCCGAGTCACCCCTTGTCTCTGCCCCCTACCCACCTTTTAAGCATGTCCCTTGGTACCATTCCCTAGACATCTTCCAGTACTGGCGCTTTTAGAAAATACTAGACGTGCACTGCCGAAAAATTGGTTCGTGTTCCTTTCATTCGTTTTTTTTTTTTTTTTTTTGTTTTTTGGGTCATTCGTTATGATTGCAATCCGTAAATTCGAAAATGTGAAAAAATTTGGAAATTAGAAAAAATTTGTAAACCCGAAAATCTGAAATTACTAACAAATAATAACTTGACTATTAAATTATAGGTATTGGAATTTCCTTTCAAATTTGTATGTTAGTGAATGTAATGAATACAAATTTATTTAAAGTTTCAAATTATCCAAAATAACGAAGGCTGCATCTAAACAAATGGAACGGAACAAATTGATTATTAATAATAATAATAAAAACATTTTATTATTATTTTATTATTAATTTTGTTCTGTTCCATTTGTTTAGATATGGCATTCGTTATTTCGGATAATTCGTAACTTCGGATAAATTTTGTATTTTGTTACCTTCACTAACAGCCAAATTTGAAAGGAAATAACAATACCTATAATTTAATAGATAATAATTAAGTTATTAGTTATTATTTCAAATGTTTGATCTTTAAATTTCCGAATTTTTCTGAATATTTGGAAAAGTCAGTCAAACTGGCTTTTGTGAATTTGGATATTTCAAAATTAACAAATTTGTCGAAATTCGTTAAACTAATTGGAACTAAACTAATTGCACATGTCTAGAAAATACAGACGCAAGTATCTTTTTTTTATTTTTATTTTTTTATGCAAAGTAATTTGTATGAATTTTGGAAATTATAACACGTAAAACAGTAAAATATATACCTACAGCAATAACAGACCCTACCACTAACAATAGATCCACTACGGCAACAATAGATGCCCTTTAGCAAAAATATATCTAGCAGCCAACATCAATAGACCATTCAGCAGCCAGCAACAATAGACCTCTAACTCAAAAGTAGATCCCCCCCCCCCCCACTAGCAGCAAAAGACACTCCTAGCTATAGACACCTTCCAGCAGCAACAGATCCCCCAGCAGCTAGAATCTATAGATCCTCCAGCATATCCCAGCACCCCTTGCCATTACATACATTCAATGCTAGAGGTGCTGGAGCTGGGTTCCCGCTCAAAAAAAAACGCCCTGACCAAAATGATATCATAAAAAGACCCACCTAAACAATCTATTCGATTAGTATAAAATCAGGTAGGCCCTTGCACAACATTGTTGATGGTAGATCTAAAGGAGATTGTACAATCCAAGTGTATAGTGTATGGTCACCTTAAGACACCGACTGCTTATAATGACCATAGTCTTTATTTTTTAATAGCCTATTACCTAAGGGACAAATACAGGAGCTTTTCAATACTTTTTAAGAAAAAAAAATATATATATTTTGCACCTTATCTTAAAATCTATTATACAATATATTATAGTGTTAAGCAACAGTCAGCTGTTTGACTGGTAAGAGTATTACCATTTCTATGATCGCTTTAGTTCAGCACTTATCAAGGCTTTTTAAGGGGCAAATAACAGACACTCATCCTGGTGTTGCTCATTCTTTAATCACAGCAGCATAGTTGTATGATAACGCACACTTGGGCCTATGCCTAGGGCAGCAGTGTAATAGTGGGGAGCACTATAAATAAAAGACTTGGGCATCATAGGCATATACAGCCTAGTTGAACCTTCCAGGTTAATGCAGTGAATAAATTTGGCTCTAGCTCCTTTAAAATAGCTGGTCCCTTGACCACCAGTCAGCACATGGCTGAGTCAGCAGAACAGGACTGCTGTGCTCTATATGAGAGAATCTGTCTCTCTGCAACAGTCTGACGCACCCCTTGCCCATCTGAGGTACAAATCTCAAATTGGCAAAGCCCATGCTTACTGCTGATTGGAGAGCTGTAGTTCTGACTCACAGGGGGCATGATCACCTCAGACCTGCAGAGGGACCGCTTGTCTCACACAGAGCATTGCGGTCCTACATTGCAGACTACTCACCTGTAGGGGTGCAACGGATAGTCGCCGATCCGTGATCCGAACGGGTCATCCTGGTCGGATCGGCACACCCCACGATCCGTGGAGCGATCCGCGGCCTCGGCCTTAGGAAAAGCTTCGGCCTAGCTCCGGAGGGGCGGCCATCTTGGTACACCCAGCTGCTGTTTACAATGTGATCGCTCCTTCAAATGATGGAGTGATCACTTGTAAAAAAAACTCTGCATTACCCTGCCAATACTCTGCATTACCCTGCCAATACTCTGCATTACCCTGCCAATACTCTGCATTAATACCTGCCAATACTCTGCATTACCCTGCCAATACTCTGCATTACCCTGCCAATACTCTGCATTACCCTGCCAATACTCGGCCATACCCTGCCAAAACGGGACATCCTGGTCGGATCGGCACACCCCGCGATCCGTGGAGCGATCCGCGGCCTCGACCTTAGGAAAAGCTTTGGCCTAGCTCCGGAGGGGCGGCCATCTTGGTACACCCAGCTGCTGTTTACAATGTGATCGCTCCTTCAAATGATGGAGTGATCACTTGTAAACAAACTCTGCATTACCCTACCAATACTCTGCATTACCCTGCCAATACTCTGCATTACCCTGCCAATACTCTGCATTACCCTGCCAATACTCTGCATTATCCTGCCAATACTCTGCATTACCCTGCCAATACTCTGCATTACCCTGCCAATACTCTGCATTACCCTGCCAATACTCTGCATTACCCTGCCAATACTCTGCATTACTGCCTGCCAATACTCTGCATTACCCTGCCAATACTCGGCCATACCCTGCCAATACTCGGCCATACTCAGACAATATTACAGTGGGGGAGATGACGTGGATATTACAGTGGGGAGATGACGTGGATATTACAGTGGGGACTATATAGTGGTGGAATTTTCACAGGTTTTTGCAAATTCAATTATATTTGCTGATCCGAAAAATAATCCGATCCGTGACTCTGATCCAAGGAACGATCCGATCCGTGAGTTTTTTGATCCGTTGCACCCCTACTCACCCGGGAACAGGAGATAGCAGAGCTGCTTTATAAACAAAATTAACATTTATGCTTTCATACCTATTGTTTGTATGCACCCTGAATAGATTTACAGCATTAAACAAGAATGTTCATTTGGGCTTTAGTCTTATTTTTTTTTTTAAATGCTGTTCTCAAGTGTTTTACATTCAGTGAGCATTATAAACCAACTCTAGCCAAAATCTTTTCTTTTTAATTTCCATAAAGTGGACAAGGGTTGAACATCTCTGGGAGTTTATTGATGACTGTATCCAATTTAGGAAAATACTGCGTTATATCCACCAGATGGTGCCGATAATCATAGGAGGTAAACATAGTAGATGAAGTATTTGTGATGGTTGTGTGAATAAATTAAACATTTGTACAGCAATTTTTGTTTTATAAATAGCCCTCTATGTATTGTCTAATGTCCAGCTTTTCTCAACCAGGGATCCATCAAAAGCTAGGGTTCCTCCAGAGGTTGCTAGGGGTTTCTTGAGCAATTTCTGCCCCTTAGTTAAGTAACCACTGTCCCCAGTGATCCATTTAGTAGACGTGCAATTCGTTTAGTTCCGAAATACATTAATTCCAAATTTTGAAAATTACGAAAATTCGGAAATTCCAAAAATTCTAAATTTCGGAATTTTAAAATCCGAAAATAAGAATGAAAATTCAAAAGAATGAAAATTCGAAAATCTGAAATAACTAACTAATAATAACTATTAAATTATATAAGTATTGGAATTTCCTTTCAAATTTGTCTTAGTGAACGTAACGAGTACAAATTTATCCAAAGTTACGAATTAACTGAAATAATGCCATATCTGAAAGAATGGAACGTAAAGATCTAATAATAATAAATAACAATAAAAAAAATGTATTATTATTTATTATAAATTTGTTCCATTCCATTTGTTTAGATGCAGCATTCGTTATTTCGGATAATTCGTAACTTCAGATAAATTTGTATTCGTTACGTTCACAAACAGCCAAAGGAAATTCCAATACCTATAATGTAATAGTTATTATAAGTTAAGTTATTATTTCAAAATTTTACAGATTTTTTCTTTTCAGATTTTTGAAATTCGAATTTCCGTATAAAAAGAAAAAAAACGAATGAAACAAACACATTTTTTGGTCTAATAGTTTATTGGCGTGATGTAAGATTCATATATAAGTGTTTCCTGCGTGTAACATTTGCATGAGCACAACAGCCCATTCATTTGAATAGACTGCTGTACCTGTGGGAATGCAGGGAAGAGGTCTCTGCACCTTTTTCAAAAAACACTCCCGCATCATATGGCTTTATGCATCTGAAAGTGTGCTGCATTTTCAGATGAGTGGCGGTGCCATTAAGAATGGAACCCCTGTCTGCTAAAGAGCAGTGTGTTTTGCCTGCGGGTGCGTGAACATGTGCAATTCTGCACCAGCATAAGTGTGAACCTAGCCTAACGATCACTGGCTGTAACTATATCAAGATATAGTCATATGAACAAACCGAAGACTAATGAAGGTGAAATTATAATTGGTTGCTATTTGTTAGCATATTGTAGAACAATAGCCATCGGCTTTACCTAATGTAGAACATTCTGCACTCGCATCGGAAAAATACACGTAATTATTTTGCCTAAAATGAATACTATATAATGCTTGTCCTGTATATAGAAGTATTTTGAAAAGAATATTTTGATTCTTCTGTAATCAGTTTTGCAAAGTGCATACTGCCTTCTTAATAAATTATTTTCTTTGCAAAAATGCTAGTGTCTTTTATTTTTTATATTCTTTTTTTTTTTTTTTTTGCATGTTACACTCATTATTAGGGCATATATGATCCCAAAAACAAATTGCCATTGCACCCAGAATTGCAGGGTGGTACTGCTGTTTATTTTGTATTTTTTTTTAGCATTTTTCCTGGTAGCACTAGGGCCATTGGTTAGAGTGCGAACTGCCTGGAGTTTGAAGACCCACGGACCCCCTTGGGTCAAATCACGCTTTTGTAATAGAAGGGATCACATTTAAACAAATCCTCTCCATGGAGAGCCGTCTATGAGTGTTTTTATAAAATGTTTTCTTTGAGCATGTAAGCCTACGGAGTTGGTTCCAAGGTGTGCAGAGAGGAAATACTCAGGATCCATTATACAACAGTGGAGGATTCATTTAAATGTGATCACTAATATTACAAAAGCGTGATTTGACACAAGGGTGTCTAGGGATGAGCAGAACAGGCATTGATCATCTATCCTTTAATTCACACTTTTATTATAAATGTGCGGCACAGATTGTGGCGTGAACTATTCTACGTTTATTAGGGATGAGCCCATGTTTCGAGTCGAACGTAAGGTCGACTCGAACATTGGGCGTTCGCCGAATACCGAACAATATGGGGCGTTCGCGGGAAATTTGAGCGCCCGTGGAAAGCTCCATAATGAATGGTGAGATCGCAGTGCATGGACGGCTGCTGATTGGCCAAAGCATGCATCTGACCTGCATGCTTTTGCCAATCACAGCGCGCTCTGCTGTGAGAGCCATGATTGGCCAAAGGCATGGTTCAGGGGGCTGAGTCCAAGCCCCACACTATGTAAGGCTGCTTACATGACAGCCGTACATGGTTTTATGAATAAGAGCAGCAAAATTGCATTTATAAAGGAAAAACTTAAATGTAACTGCTCGCGACTATAATGTATTGTTTGGATCCTGGCAATATAGATAAAAATCATTGAAAAAAAAAAAAAAAAAAAAACATGGTATGGATATTAAGGGGAACCCTGCGCCAAAAAAAATAATTTTGTGGGAGCCCCCCCCCCCCCCCAAAGGCCCTTTAGATCTGGTATGGATTTTAAGGGGAACCCCAAGCCAAAATGTTAAAAAAAAATGGCGTAGGAGTCCCCCCTAAAACCAGTTCCCGACCGGCTCACATGTATTTACGGGGGCAAAATTGGTCCCCTGCACGAAACCCCATACGTTTTTTAAAAACATTTTTGGGGATATTTATTATAGCAAAAAATAAAAACCGCAAAGGTGATAGCAACAAAAGAAAGCTCTATTTGTGGGGGGGGGGGGGGGGGGGGGGGGAGGACGCAAATGTTGTTTGGGTACAGCATTGCATGTCCGCGCAATTACCAGTTAAAGCAACGCAGTGCCAAATTGTAAAAAGTGCTCTGGTCAGGAAGGGGGTAAAACCTTCCGGGCTGAAGTGGTTACGGGAACCCCAAGCCATAATGAGAAAAAAAAAATGGCGTAGGGCCCCCCGTCCCCTCCCCCAGAAAAAAAATCCATACCAGACTGTTATACGAGCACGCAACCTGGCAGGCCGCAGGCAAAGAAGGGGGTGAGAGAGCAGCCCCCCTCCTGAACCATACCATGCCACATGCCCTCAACATGGGAGGATGCTTTGGGGTCCCCACAAGGGAAGGGCCTTGTGACAGACCTAGCCGGGACACAGGCTTTTTGAGAGGACTGAATGCGAGCCTCTTGCAGACTGATTATGGGCCCTGGATTTTAAGGGGCACAGGGTGAATGAGAACCCCACTATAATCTGTGCTAGTCAGATTATATACTGTATATATAATGTGTGTTGTCTCATGCTGTTGGGACACACACTGTCAGATGCTAATATCATCAACTCCAGCCACCTGTCTGTTGTCTTGTATAATGTAAATGAGGCTGGTCTGGCTTGACGCAGATTCTAAGGCATATCACCTATTGTTGTATGTGCTAATTAACCCTGCAATTGAATGAAGGAGTCCAGTGTTGATTAAGATAAATTAGCTCATGCTAATTAGGTTAGGTTTTAGTCATCCGGCTGTATATATTTGTGTGACATCTCAAATAAAACTGATTCCTGGTGTACTCCAAGACTGGTGTTTAGTTCTTAGGGGTTCCTATAGCCAGATCCATTGGACTCATGTTCCAGGACTTAGGAAGCTGTATACTGGTGGAAGCCCTCAAGCCAAGTGTAGGGACATTCCGCCACAGGCCTCATCCCCACAACCCTTGCCCGGTAGTTGTGAGGGTCTGCGGTCAGGTTGATTATAAGAATCTGGAAGCCCTCCTTACCAAGGGCACCCCCAGATCCTGCCTCCCATGTGAATGGGTATTGGGTACATTGTACCCCTACATTCACCCCAAAAAATTACAGGCTACAGGTTTGGGACAAGTGCTTTATTAAAACATTTTTTTTTTTTTTTTTTAAAAGTGTCCAGTGATGCAACTCCATCTTCAATCACAGCGTCTGACGACCTGAGAAGAAAAAAAAAAAACGGAAAAAAACTGCCTCGAGGGGAGGCTCCAGCTGGCTGCAGGATTTTTCCAATGACAGCGGTTATGATGTCAGAAAAGGGTGGGGTCACCCATTTACATCACCGGGTGGCCCCACCCTCAGCTATATAACAGCTGTCAGCCAAATTGTCCCCCTTTAAATTATGTTGGAATAGAAAGGCATCATCCCCAAACTGTTCCCTCAAACTTGGAGCATGAAATTGTCTTAGTATGCTAATGACTTAAGAGTTTCCTTCACTGGCACGAAGGAGACAAGCCTAACCCCTGAAAAAACGTACGATGCAGACCACCTCAGTGCCAACTCAATATTGAGCTTTGAGTCAGTAAATAAAGTCCTGATTCACACCTATGCATTTTTAGTGCGATTTGCACTTCCGTACATTTAACATGGTTTCCTATGGAACATGTTCTGCAGTGCAAAATGCATAGGTGTGAATCAGGCCTAAGACTGGGATGCCATTAAAGTTCAGGCGCATGTAATGGCAGGCATCCCAATACTTTTGGTAACATAGTGTACTTGATAGAAATTATTATTTGGCATTCATTTTTTGCGAGCGCTCTTTTGGTGGTATTTAATCACCACGGGGTTGGTTTGTTTTTGCAACATAAGCACTTTTTTTTGGTTTTAAAATTTTGCAACTAAAATTTAGGCCAAATTATATTGCTACACTTCTTCAGTTAAAATAACCCAAATCAGTGTGTATTATTTAGTCTGTAAGCGTATACTGCCTGAAAAACCATATAAGAGAACACACAAAATATTTTTATATATAAAAACACAATCAGTGCAGCCCAATGGGAAATACATTTAAAAGAGTTACTGAGAGTGCTGGGTGGATTAACTCCAATATAATTTTAAAAAAGAAAGCAAGGGAGAAGGCCATTCAAAGGAAAAAAAAAAAAAAAACACAAAAGACTGAGGAATCATCAGCATTCCAACTTAACAAAGAAGACAACAAGAAATGTAAGGGTGCAATCAGGGCAGCTGATGAACACGAAAGGCACAGAGCGGAGCAAAGTGTAAAAAAAAAAAAAAAAAACATACATAAATAGTAAGAAAAGGAGGTCAGATCATATTGATCCCATAAAGAATGAAGGGAATGTGGTTACTAAGGATGGCAAAGGTATTGAATTTAGGGCTGCAACTAACAATTTTCAAAATCGATTAGTTGGCCGATTGTTTCAATTAATCACCTTAAAAAAAAAAAAGTTGTGGTGTATAATTTAGTTAACATGTAAAGTTTAAAAAAAAAAAAAAGGCAATTTATTCTTAAATATCTCTATGCAGTGGTAAATATAAAATAACCAACTATATGGTTAGGGAGCAAAATAATTATAATCCACTCTAACAGACAGAAGACATCTACTTTTTGGCCAATTGGGCAGATTTAAAAAAAAAAAAAAAAAAAAAAAAAAAAGCTAGCCCTTTATAGTACTAAAAAATTAAAAAGCAACTAATCACTACTGTAGAGGTTCTTTTTTTACCTTAGAACAGTGAAAATACCGTATTTACTGGCATATAACACGCACCCCAAGTTTGGGAGGGCATTTTAAAAGGAAAAAAGTTTTAGGAAGGAAGTTTAGGGGAAGGGGAAAAAAACAAAAACATTTAAGCGGCATTTGCAGCCTTGCCCACGTTTACATTTCCCGCCGCCGAGACAGACCGTGCCGACTGTTCGGCTCCGCTCACGGTCCCGCCTTCCTGCCATTTCGGGAGCAGCGCTCGCTATTTTTGTCACTTTTTTGGGGGTATCGGCGTATAACAAGCACCCACGACTTTCCCTGATTTTAAGGGGGGAAAAAGTGCGTGTTATATGCTGATAAATACGGTATTTACAGTAACAATTATTTGCTCTTTGTACTATAACCCCATTATGTTACTGGCTGATCAATCATGAAAATGGTAATTGATTAATTTTCTCTGCCCTAATTGACTTTATTCTTGTACTCCATCTTCACAAGGGAATTGGGGGGCTTCAGTAACCAAAACTGCAGTGTTTATTTTCATGACGTGTCACAGGAAGCACCCTCATGGCTAACAGAGGCCAGAATTAGAAATAGACTTTAAAAAAACTTAACATTAATAAAAGTCACCGGGATCAGATAGCTTGCACCCGAGGGTCCTTAACTGCTTGCCACCCACCCACCAATCAAATGACAGTGGAGCAGTACGGCTCTCATTCTGGGATGACATCATATGACGGCGGCCGCACCGTGTTGCTAGGACACAGCACAACCCTGATCTCTGTGAAAAGCTGCATCTGCGGCTCTTTAACCATGTGATTGGCTGTGTCCAAGCACAGCCGGTCACATGTAAACACAGATGCCGATAATCAGCTCTCCTCACACCAACTGTGTGGCGAGGAGAGCCGATCAGCGGCATATCCACACAGGAGTACATCTAGGAATGTAATCAGGGCACTGATCTGTGCCCCCAATTACAATATAGCAATACAGTGTCACCAGTGCCCATTAGCAATGCCAGTCAGTGCTGCCCATCAGTTCAGCCTATCAGTGAAGGCGAAAAATTTGTTACACAATTTACTGACAAAAAACCTGAGGGGGGGTCCTAGTAGATAACAGGCTCCATAATGGCATGCAATGCCAAGCTGCTGCAATCTAAGCAAATAGACTATTGGCATGCATTAACAAGGGGATTAACTCCAGAGATAAAATGGATAGTTCTGCTGCTCTAAAAGACTCTGGTCCAAACTTTATCTGAAGTATGCTGTCCAGTTCTGGGCACCAGTCCTCAGGAAGGCTGTGCTGGAAATTGAGCGAGTACAAAGAAGGGCAACAAAAAAAATAAATAAAGGCTCTGGGGGACATTAGTAATGAGAAAAGGTTGCGCGCGCCGAACTTGTTCTCTGGAGAAGAGACGCTTGAGGGGGGATATGATTTCAATGTACAAATACCGTACTGGTAAGGGAATTTATTAAGACACGTGGCCAATCACTAAAATGAGAAAAGCAGTTTAACCTTAAACTGCGTAGGAGGGTTCTTTATTGCAAGAGCCGTTAGGATGTGGAATTCTCTTCCACGGGCAGTGGTTTCAGCAGGAAGCATTGATAATTTCCAAAAAAACTATTAAACCCTTCTCACACTGGGGCGTTTTTCCAGGCGCTACATCGCTAAAAAAGCGCCTGGAAAAAATATCTGGCCCCTCTCACTCTGGAGCAGTGCGGCCAAAAAGTCCTGCTAGCAGCATCTTTGGAGTGGTGTATTCCTACCCATTGAAATCAATGGGACAGCGCGGCTATACCGCCAGCATTGCTGGTGGTTTTAACCCTTTCGGCCGTTAGCGGGGGGGGGGGGGTTAAAACCACACCACTAGCGGCTGAAAAATGCACTGCTAAAAATGAGGGTAAAGCAGTGCTAAATATGGCACTGCTTTACTGCCGATGCCGCCCCAGTGTGAAAGCGGCCTTGGGATAGACACCTGAATGACCACAACATACAATGCAATACCGATATAATCACACACAGGTAGGACCTGATGGACATGCGTCTTTCAACCTCACCTACTATGCACCTATGTACTGACTGCCTATCATTTGCGGCCCTAAAATGCTAGGGAGGAAGACTGCTAGGTCTCCACATTTTTGCCGATACTCCAAGGTCCCTTAACATGCGCCAAGTGGCATGTATACGACCTACTACAGCGATATTTACACAGGGAAAAACAAAACCTGTGTTCTGTTTTCAGTTAATCTGCTGGTATGATTTTTTTGGGGGGTACAAACTTCCACCCTTTTTGCATACCGGTTTCTTAAAAATTCGGCATGAACCAATGCTTAGTTTTTCCCCATGGTGTCACCTTTAAAATTCTTACCAGACCTAAAAGGCGTGCGGGATACCATGCTTTTTAGATCATCTTTGCTCAATTGCTTAGATGGCCATGTATTCCAAATTACATCACTAGGTAAAGACTCAGCATGCCAGTGTCCAACCACCGACATCAAGAAGTGGTCATTCTCAGCACCCTTAAGAGCCCAATCATTTTTAGGCCTCATGCACAAACAGTAAAACACTTTTATATGCATGTGGCATTAATATATTCTATTGCCCAAAATATTAATTTATTCTGGTCATTAGAATGCATTAACCAACCTTATTCTTCAGCCTGTAGTATTATACAGGTGCATTTACAATCTGCAAAAATAAAAGCCAGAACACCTGTAAAAGCAGTGTGCCTTCTGCCCCATGGGCACAAGGCCTTACATTCAGCACGGCCCCCTGCAGTTATTCCTTTTCACCATTAGAGGTCACCAGTCTTCTGAATTGTAAGACACCCTGGGTCACTCAACCCACTATGTGTTAATGCATGATGTCATGGATCCACCCTCGAAGGAACACATATAGACATTGTTTTCAATAAGCCACTGATGGCATCAAAGCTCTTTGCATCAAGGTACGCACAGCACCAGAGAAGAGAAGAGAAGAGGAAGTTTTTAAGGAGGCCTAGACATTTTGAAATTGCTGCCAGAAAAAAAATAAAAAATAAAAAATTAAAAAAAAACACACACACACACACACACACACACACACACACACACACACACACACACAAATGACATCTGAGGCAGAAGGAAGTGCAGACAAACTTTATTTCGGGTAGTGCTTTGTCTCAGGTTTAGTGAAATTTACATTCATTGGCCATTATACAGATTAAAACCAGCAAATAGGAAAAGAAAAAAAGATTAATAAATATGACACTACTGCATACAGGGCTAGATAAGACTGCAGTGGCAGATGTGGGCAAGCTGGTAAGAAGAAAGCCCCAATTGTGCATTTTTCTAGAACATGGAAAAAAAAAAAAAAAAAAAAAAAACACACAAGCCAAACATTCCAACATCAAATCCAAACATTTGAGATGATTTTTGCTCCTTTAGGAGGACCATGTGCACTTCTGTCCAGTAGTCATGTCTGATAGTTGGCAGTGGGACAAGTTTGCTTAAATTCACTTTCATAGGAGAAAGCAAACAGGGTTGCCAATGCATGACAGTTACAGTAACCCATGAGCTTTAAAAAAAAAAAAAAAAAATTCCCCAATTTGCATACTTGTTTCAGATCATTAGATTTGCTTTCCCAAGTGATCCCCCTATACTCAGTGCAGCCCACCTGGGGAAATACATTTTCTTGATCTAGTAATCTTCAAGGTATAGCCGTGCCCAAGCTAAACATTCTTGCTTTAGAAAGCATCCCGTCTGGTCCAATTCATCCCAAGCATGCACGCAGCAGCCCAATTCCTTCCTATAGGGAGCCCTACTCATGGCAGCCTCCAGCCACCATGCAGATTACAGATCTCCCTATAGGAATGAATAGACATGGCCTGCATGAGCAGAATGAAGAGGACCTGGCTGGGTCACACCACCTGAAGCAAGGCTACACAGTGAAGATCACTGGAACAATGACAGTATGGAATTTTCCTAGATACAAAAGCACCAAGGAGGGTGTGGTAGGCTTAAAGGGACCACTTGTGCTTGAACCTCCATCCAAAAAAAAAAACCCACACACTTCAGTTTTATGCATTTACTAGTTATGTCAAATCACATGCTGCCATTTTGTATCGCCATCAGAATTACACGTTAAATTCAATTGTAGTAGTCATCAGTCAATTGACAGCTTCATCGTGACCTTGGCGTAGCAGGAAACGACTAAACCTTAAACTAGAGAGATTTAAGTCCTATTGCACTCTCAGAAGCTGCCCGGAGTAATTCCAATGTAGTAGCCAAAAAGTAGAGATGATCAGTTTGATGGAAGATTTAAAGCTGAACACCAAGCAAACTTCTAAATGCAGATGAAAGACATGCAGAAGCCATTTTAACTTTCAAAGATCTATTTTCTGTCCATCCAATTCTGTACTTACAAAACGCTGCCAAATAGCACAGCCCTGGGCAGGAAACTTGATTTTTCTCTAATGCAGTTAAAGCCCAACTCCAGGGGAGGACGGGTGGGGTGTAACCAAAAACACAAACAAACACCCCCACACCTGCAATTTAAGGGGTAAAATGCTCGTTCTTTCTAGGTTGTAGATAAGAGGCAGGATTACTTACCCAGTTCCTACTACAGTGCCATCTTCAAGAAGCTCCAACCTATGGGTAGTCCAATGGCACCACATAGGACACAGGGCTATTAAATCTGTATCGTACATGGCTGGAACAAGCATGTAACCACAGCCAAGGATGGCCTTTAACACTTACAAGTTTGGGGGGAGGGAGTGTAACTAGACAATACATCTGTCATTCCAGTCCCCCCTCCAAGTGCACTGGTTCCTTGTGCCGAATCACGCTCTGCTGATCATGGACAATATCAATACAGCGCCGCAGTCATTTGTATCCGCTATAATCAGCCTTTCGCAACCTTTTTTTAACCCTGGAGGAACCCCAAAATAATTCAGGTCTCGAGGGACCCTTACTAAAACCAATTTATCAGAGGTCAATAGGTACAATGCCCCTTATACTGGTGGCCAATAGGAAGAATGTCCCCCTTAAAGTGGTGCTCAGAATGCCAAGACAGCTAAAAAGATATTTGGTGTCATGCTGCTGGCTTAGCCAAGTGATCCTGAACCTCAAACTCTGTAGGCACCATCAAAAAGGTGGTTCATCACCCACAGCTCAAGGAACCCCTAGCAACCTCTGGAGGAACCCCAGGGTTCCACAGAACCCTGGCTCCATTTCCTGCAAGTGATTGCAGCTGAACACTAGGCAAAGGAATTTACATATATTCAATAACTGAAGGATTCAAATCTACTTTGTAAGCACTAAATGCCTCTGAAAACCTCTGATATTACATAATAAAAGTAGCAGTGACATCACTGCCGGGCATGGTCTATTCCGACAGCAGAAGGGAACCAGTAGGCTCCACCCACTGACGGCTGCCTGTAGAAAACTACAGGAAGGGGCGGGACCAGGTCACCCTGCACAAGGGAGAGAGCAGAAGTGAGCGCTCTTTATTACAGGAAACTCTCGCACAGAGGGAAAGTCTCACACTGGATTACTGCACAGATCTGAAACAAAGCACACCAAAATGCAAGGAATACAGAGGATGCTTATAAATCTTAAACATGTGCCTATTCTGGAGTTCAGCTTTAATTTTTAAATTGGTTTAGATTTAATGGCTAATCAAAACGTGATTGTCTCTATAAAGATATTCAAAGCAGCGACCCATAGGGGGAGATTTACTAAAACTGAAAAGTGCAAAATCTGGTGCAGCTGTGCATAGAAACCAATCAGGTTTTTTGTGTCAAAGCTTAAATGAACAAGCTGATGTTAGAAGCAGATTGGCTAACACACACATCTGCACCAGATTTTGCACTCTCCATTTTTAGCAAATCAACCAGATTTCTGGAAGGGGAATACCCTTTCTAGATATTACTGAACTGACAGCTGCCTCAAGGGCACTTTCACACTGGCAGCACCCAGGCGTCTGTGGTAAAATGCCATTTTTAGCAGCGCTTTACCATTTTTTTGCAGCAGGTTTGGTCGCTAGCAGGGCGCTTTTAATCCCTGCCCATTGATTTCAAAGGGCAGGGGTGCTTTAGGAGTGGTGTATATAATGCTCTTACAGCACCTCAAAGATTCTGCTTGCAGGACTTTAGCATCCTTCCAGCACAGTGCCCCAGTGTGGAAGCCCTCAGGCTTTCACACGAGAGGCGCTTTAGCACCTGTAAAGCGCCTCGGTGTGAAAGCAGCCTACAGAAGAGGCTTTGAAATAGACACTGTTTGATTTACTAAAACTGGTGCAGCTGTGCATGGTTAGCCACCTTTTATCACTACTTTCACACTGAGTGCCTGTGCCGTAAGCGCCGCTCATTTTTGCAGCTTTTTTTCAACAAAAAAAAAAAAAAGTTTTGCAGCGCTTTTGAAGTGCTTCCATTCATTCCAATGGGCAGAGTGTTTTGGGACCACCATTTACAGCACTCCCAAACCCAAAGATGCTGCTTACAGGACTTTTCGTAACGTCCTGCAAGTGCACTGCAGTGAATGAGAGGCGGTTTTCAGAGGCCATTTCTAGCTCTAAAGTGCCTGAAAACTGCCTCAGTGTGAAAGTAGCCCAACATCAGCCTGTTCAATTAGGCTTGCAACACCTGGAAGCAGATTGCAAAATGTGGTGCATGGTAGACAATCAGCTTCCAGGCATTGTCAAAGCTTAATTGAACAAGCTGATATTAGGAGCCGATTGGCTACTATGCACAGCTGCACCAGATTCTGCACTCTCTAGTTTAAGGCCCCTTTCACACGGGGCGGATCTGTATTGATCCGCTGCACAGCTGATCCCCACTGATGACAGGGCGGTCCCTGCACACTGTGCAGGGACCGCCCTGTCAGTTCTCCGCTCTCCTCTGTGGGGGATCGGATGAAAAAATAGGGTTTTCCTCCATCTGCAGAATCGGACAATAGCGGGTGTCAGCGGATGCTCATCCGCTGACACCCGCTATCCCATAGACATGCATGCATGTCCGTTTTTAATCCAAAAACGGATGGATGAAAAACTGACATTACGGTCCGTATGTGTGAAAGGGGCCTAAGAGTGCAATATAGCAAGAAAATAAGAAGCCATTTAACCAGGAAGGAGGGGCCAACCAGAGGGAAAGGCGATTGACCTTTGTAGACATTCGAAAAAAAATTCAAATCAGCACCCATTAGTCAGCAAAAAAGGACCTAACCAAAGCCAACATTTTAATAATGATAATGATTCCATGGGCATCAAGCATTCACCAACATGGGGGGCTGGTACAAGGCCAAGGCCGCTTTGCAAGATTGGCTGGTGAAATCTATACACCAAGTCATGCCCTACTAGAATGTCTAAAAGACCAGTCTAGCCAAATATTTGTTTTAGATATAGACTAGAGCAAGTTAAGATCTTTGGTCAGGTTCTTATAGCTGTGTCCCTATTGGAGAGTTTTAGTTTGTGTGGCCAGAGAAGATGCAAGCAGAATCTCCCCCAACAAAGAAAACCAAACATTAGGGCCAACTTTTCCTTAATGTGTCAAGCCACAGGATGTGTACCTGGAGCTAGTCAGGTGCTTGCCTACCCAATCGGATCTCTTCCCATGAAAGGGGACTACAGCAACAAATGTCATCAGCTAAGACCACTGATGCTGGGCTCCAATCAGTGGTCCTATGCTGGGGCCATCTCAAGGGTAGCAAGGAGAGCGAGTTGGACACCAAACATCAAGATGAACACCACAGACAGCCATTGATGAGTGAACCCTTGGTTTGGTGACTTAAAAGCCACCCTCCTTTAAGTGCATAAACAGGGAACAAGAACTCTTGGGGTTTCTAAAGCAAAGCCTATTGCATCAAAAACCTGCCTCATTCTCCTATAACAGTAGAGAAAAAAATAAATAAAAAAGGAAAAAAATATATACAGGTTTCTACTCAATGTCGACATAAGGCTACATTAATGGTCTTCCTGGGTTAGATTATAGCGTAACTAGATGAGCTGGAATTCTTCAATTTGTGAAAAGCTGCACCAAGCTTCCTCCACTACTGGCCTCATGGTATCACAAGCTCCGCTGATGGTCAACATCAGCCACTGAAAATAAGCCGCCTCCTCTGCAGAGGACGTGCAACATGTGCCTAAATTTCTGGCCAGAACTGAAGGGAGACAAAATTAGCATTTTCACCTAGGCAGGCGATTTCAGGGCTTTGATGCTCATTTGTACCTTCTGGTGCCAAAATAAAAAATAAAAATCCAATGCATAAAGCCCAGAAATACACCCATGCTTTAAAGTGCACCAAGTGTTTGTAAAACAAAAAAAAGCCAAATTGGAAATCTTTGGCAAGAGTCCATGGTACAAGTATATAAAGTCATAGGTTTCCTACAAACATTCTAGCGAGAAGAAGCAAGAGAAACAGGCAAAAATAGTCAACACTTGTGCTTTGGATTTTTTTTCTTCACCTCCCAAGCCCTCATCTCCAGACTAATAAAAAAGTTTGTTTGGGGGCTGACATTCTAATTATGCTTACAGTTACAAGAACATGACATTAAAATAACTCAACTATCTAGCTTCTGAGCCCAGCCCATGTACAGATCTGTATTACTAGAAGGTACCAGTATAGCAATCTGGAGGCTCATATTGGTCCATTTTACAGGCGCAAATGGACCACTTTCATAGCAGCAAACCTCCTGAGCATTGAAAACAACTCTACCCTTCTACCCTACGCATCCCCCTGCTGGGCTACCTTATTCTGACAGCCACAGTCATCGGCCAACTGATGGGATGCAACCACTGTATGGCCATCTACAAAGCAAATTTTGGAAGTTTCATCAGGATCTGTCAAAATTTTGCACAGTAGGGCCAGCTTTAAAATCTGAGATCTGCTCTAAGCCTGCAAAAATGACAGAAAGCAGAGACCACAAGCTCCATATAAACTGGAAAGAGGTGAAATGGCTTAGATACAGTGCAGGTGTTCTTTACTGGCCTGGCTGGATATGAAAATACTCAGTTCAGACTGCTGTGACACCCCAAGTTGCACAACATGTGAAATCCCATGTCAGTCAATGAGAGCCGTCTTAATAAGCACTACTAAAGTCGCTCCGACTTTAGAAAAGGTTCCTGTACTACTTCAAGACCACTTCTATTCAACTTGTGCCCATAGACTTTAATGGAAGTTGCCTCCAAGTTGGACCCTCATCTATATTGAAGTGATTGAGATCCGACATTATAGGAATATTACCCAGCAATTGCCAAAAGTTGCATCAAGGTAGTACGAAAGTCACCTGGCAAAGTCACACCAGTGTGAACCAAGCCTTAATGCACACAGGTGCTTACACCCATAGTAAGGTAATGGGCCATGTCTGCAGCTACCAGATGTGTGTACAGCTCAAGATAAACAGTGAGGGTTTATATTACGATATGATGTACGCTTATGGGAGATTACTCTAGATTGGAGTAGTACTCCCAGTAATAAGCATAATAAAAGCAAACACGTTTTAAGTTGCGCTTTAGAAAAAATTGCAGTATACCATAATAAATCAAACAAGTCATTGTGCGATCCCGGATCGCACTAGGCAAAATAAAAAGTGCGCTGTGTGTTAATGCAAGGCAATACTAAATACTAGGACTGGAATTAAGCCATCAGTTCCAAAAAAAAAAAAAAAAAAAAAATATTAGATGAAAGACCTCATCCTCCCCTGTATATTGGGTGCATTTAAGGAAAACAGTTGTGTTTTGCATAGTTACTTGTTCATTGAAACTGCATGTAAATTTGTTCTGTGTGCATGCAGCAAACTTGAAGGTTCTCAGGGTATAGTCTCTGCAGATAAAAAAAAATGTCAAAGGGGGGGAATATAGCATCATGGCCACTAGATTGTGCTGCCAATCACATGAAAGTATGCTCATCAGCTCCATCTAGTGGCTAGAATGCAGTATTTTCTTCTACAGAGAACAAACCCCAAAGACATTTGACACCATTTATTTAAGCTTAAAATATTAAAAAAAAAAAAAAAAAAAAAAACTCACAATACCAAAAAGAAAAAGTCCATATAATAAAAAAAAGTAACATTTTGGGGGGCAGCACCACAAAACAAAATTTACATGAAGTCTTAATGGACTAAAAAACAACCCAAATTAGTGATAAGTGAACACCAGGCAGTTTAATCACCAATTTCCAAACTCCCTTGGAGTGGCAAGAGTTTGCTGCAGCATTTATAAATATATAAAAATAATGTCTCTGCAGTGAAGGCATTTCACTTCTGCAGCAGATTACTTAGCTGTTCATTATGGAGAAAACCTTTTGGGAAAACATGGGGTCTTTTGATATTTCCTTGCATTCTTGCAAGATTAATTGCCATCCTGTCAGCTCCATCTAGTGGCCAAAATGCAGTATATTTTCTCATTGAGAAATCAGAAAACAATGCCGATTTTTGGTTTCAAGATGAAGCGGACAACATAGGAAATCTATGAAGAAAAAAAAAAAAAAATTGCGTTACTGAAGGTTTGACATTCGTCCAGTTTTAAAACTAGACTTTTGTCAGCAACTGAAGCTTCATTAATCTGCATTCTGTGCATGCACCATCCAGGTGGTCAAGGTGCTCCCATACAGAAGATGGATTTGTAAAACAGGGACATCTGCATGCACCAAAATGATTATGCATAGAGGCATGCCTTTCCCCGTTGCCAGGCTCACACAGGGGAGGTCTACTATGGTCATTCGGGTGGGATGTTTTACAAACATCAAGAGGTTGTCGACTTCAAACCCAACAATCGGCATGGGGGGGGGGGGGGGAATACTCTGTAGACCCAAAGCTGAACTACAAGCAGATGCTAAAAACTAAAAACGCATATGGAATGGTTTTACAAAATCACACTAAGATCAGTTGGAGAGCTTAATGCACATGCATATTGCACCACGAGGGATCAAAGGCATAACTGCTGCATTTTTGCTAACAAAGCATTGTAGTTCATTACCATGCATTTGGAGTGCCATCAAGAATGAATAGCACAAGTGTGAATGGGCCCTTCAAATTGTTCTGGGAAACACTCCCCCTGCACTAAAAAAAAAAAACAAAAAAAAAAAAAAAGGTTAAATGCTCATTTACATTTAGTAAACTGGGAACAGCAATTTTTATTTACCCAAGCCTCTGCTCCCACAAGCTTCTCCATGCTGCAAAACCAGTTGCAACCAGTGCCTGCAACTTTCTCTCCCCTATGCCCCCCCCCCCCCCCCCCCCCCCCCCCAACCTAAAGACAAATGCAGGGCCCATAGCCCTTCACTCTATGCAAGGAGGAGCAAGAACAGTCAATTGCTGAAGCATAGGGGAATGCCATCTGCTGGGGGAGTAGAGAATAGAGTAGGGAAAGTGCCCTTTCCATCCTAGAACTGAAAAATAAAGTATGGAACCCCTTTGAAGTACAGGTAAAAGCACCACTGCAAGGTAGGATTTTTACTATCCTGGGAGTTGAACTTCTATAACAGTGATTTTTAGTTGGAACTGGAGTCCACCATGGAAAAACAAAACAATACATCCAGTCCATTATTATATAGTAAATACCTTACAGGCGTTAACAGAAGCCCAGACATTATACCTTAAAAAGCCCAACTCCAGGGAGAACAAATATTGTCCCTTGCAGTGGGGCTGCCCTTACACTGCTAGATCTTGTTCACATGGGCACTTACACCCATAGTCTGAATGAGTAGAGTGTGTGCGAGTGTGCGGCCACTCACCTTCACCACTGTGAAACTGGGCCAAGTATAGGCATCTGTGCAGCCACTGCATTGCTATATAAACATGAAAGCGACTGCCTGCATAGTTTTGTTCCCCTAAACCTATCCAAACATTTAACTCTTGCAGTTCTGGGGGAAGGGAGATAAAACTTTTCCTGGAGTTCAGTTTTAAACAATCATTTTCTGTGCAAGACCTGGCCCCGGTTCACATTAAAATATTTCGTCTAATTGGAGTTGTCCTTTACAGCAGGGCGCCAAATGTTAAGTTTGAGAACAAAGAACCCATTTTGCTCAGAAAATTGATACCTTTATTGGTTTTTGGTAACTGGATAGTGCCAAGGGTTAGTGGAGGATGTGAACTGGCATGTGTGAAAAAAATAAAGTGTAAACTTTCAAATGCACAAATTCACAGCAGCCTCCTGGAAAAAGGTCTACCAAGCCTACCATCCTTTGCGTTAGTTTTGGCCACTTACAAGCCCAAATAAAGCAGGTCATTGTGCAGTTCAGGTCAGCTCCATTTTAAGTTGAAGTTGGACACTAGTACGCTGAGGTTTCGGCTTCAAGGGCGGTTTAATGCAAACTTCCTTCAAGAGTCAGGATTTGAGAGAAATTAGTCTTTTCACATGAAACGCGTTATGTGCAAAAAAAATGCACCAATACACAATTTCCTTAAGCAAGGTTTGCTGCCAGACCAATCCTGATAACCCTTTAGTACCTTGGCAAGTCTTAAAAGGACATTGGCATCCAAGCTTAAATCTCTGCAGTATTGAGAAAAAAAAAAAAAAAAAAAGTATATAGGAATGTATGCAAATGCAGCGTTACCTCAAAACGTAAACAAAAGCTATTGGACACGGCTTACTGTGTCACCCCAAGGAACAGCTGCAAAGGTGCGGGTGCATAGTTCAGTCAGTAGGGTCACGCTAGTGCGTTCGCTCCAAATGTGAAGAGAACAGGAGTCCCCGATGAAGGCTCGCTCAGTAGAGGTGGGGCCAGGGCACAGCCACTGGTTGGACATATGGTACCATACCATCCAGAGGCTCTTGGGGTCGACGGCAAGCTTAAAGTAATTGAAACAAAGATTTGAAGATTAAAAGTTAATATTGGCATTTGACCAACACCCCCATTTTCATACTTGCAACATTTCTACAGTTTGAGCAAGACCAACATAACCAAAAAAGGAGCATCTATTGTCCTTTACTTAACCTGCAGCCATTTTACATATTCTTAATGTAGAACTTAAATGGGGAACCCCTCCCCCCCAAACTAGCCTTTACAGCTGCATCCACTATGAAGAAATTAATCCGTAGAGTTCACAGCAGGAAAGTCAGCGATGTCCTCAGCAACTACGGTTTCCCTGGTCTCTACCAGCAGAGACTCAGATTGGTTTGCCTACTATGCTCCCAAGTAATTAGCAGCTCAGCTCCCACTCCTACAGTAAAAAAAAAAAAAAAAAACACACAAGCAAAGAAACAAAAAGGTGTGCTAAACACTGCTGTCCAAAAGGAGGGGAGCTGCCAGCACCGCATATGACAATAGCAAAGAGTAAAAGTGGAAAAGTGATAGTTCAGCGCTGGCAATTTGAAATATAAATGGGTGATCTAAAGTGCATAGATAACCTGATACACATGTAAAATGTAGCAAAGTTAGAATAATTGTGAAGATGGCAAATATACATGTGCAGTATTGAAATGATATCAGGTGATTAAACCAATGTATACCATACATATAAAATGCAGTGAACAACTTATAAACTCAAAAGCAATAGAAAAAAATAAATAAAAGTCCACTGAGAGAGTGTTTGATGAAAAGCAAATGTCCAAAACATAGGCATCTTGACACCCCAAAATGGTAATTTTCAAGCCACCACTGAACGTGCATGAAAAGGGGATATGGAGCACCACCAACACTGAGGCTTACCGGAAAGTATGGATTCAGTAGGACATACGCCCTATGAATCAAACAGACTTGTCTTCACCAAAAATAGGATGAAACACGTCAGTTCTAGCCTGCTGTTCCCATTGTGTCATTTTATTGATTAACAAGCGCTTGTTTTACCTCTTCCAAAATGCAAGTGTAAATCTTTCATTTTTAATCTCCCCTTTCCAAGCACGTTCAGCGGTGGCTTGAAAATCATTTGGGAATCGAGATACACATACGTTTGACATTTTCTTGTCAAACTCTCATTGGACTTTCCTTTATTCTTAATTTTGTCTATCATTGCTTTTGAGTTTATAATAAAGTTGTTCACTGTATTTTATGTGTAAACATTGGTTTAAATCACCTGATATTTCAATACTGCACATGTATATTGTTAGTTTGATATCTTCACAATTATCCCAGCTTTGCTACATTTTAGATGTGTATCAGGTTATCAATGCACTTTAGATCACCCATTTATATTTCAAATTGTTATTAGCGCTGCACCACCACTTTCCCCTATTACCCCCCCTGAGCTGAGATTTAGCAGCTCAGCTTTCCCTTCCAAGCTGTTGGTGCACATACTTGGTGTCCATGGGCAGCATGGTTGCTGGAGTTTTGCTCTTGCATTTGTAATGTTGATAGTTTTCCTTTCCTCAACCCACTTTAAAAAAATGATTTTGCATTTTCACTGACAGTAGCAATCCTGATGTGTAACATACAATCTCACAAAAGTGATTGCACCCCTCACATTTTTTGTAACTATCTTTTCATGTGACAACACTGAAGAAATTACACTTTGCTACAATGTAAAGTAGAGTGTACAGCTTGTATCAGTGTAAATTTTCTGTCCCCTCAAAATAACAGCCATTAAGGTCTCAACTCCTGGCAAAAAAAAAAAGTGAGTACACCCCTAAGTGAAAATGTCCAAATTGGGCCCAAAGTGGCAATTTGTGTGGCCACCATTTTCCAGCACTGCCTTAACCCTCTTGGGCATAGAGGTCACCAGAGCTTCACAGGTTGCCACTGGAGTCCTCTTCCACTCCTCCATGACGACATAATGGAGCTGGACGGTAGAGACCTTGCGCCTTTTGTTTGAGGATGCCCCACAGATTCTCAGTAGTGTTTAGGACTGGAGACATGCTTGGCCAGTCCATCGCCTTTACCCTCAGCTTCTTTAGCAAAAGCAGTGGTCTTGGAGGTGTGTGTTTGAATACTGCCCTCAGCCAAGTCTCTGAAGGGAGGGGATCATACCCCCCCCCCCCCCCCCCCATGTTAAAAAAACAATTTGCAAGCGATCAGAATGTCCACAGCCTGCCCACCAGTTTAACATTGTCCCACTGAAAACACAATCTGGAAAGTATTCACAGCGCTTCTTTCCACATTTTGTTATGTTACAGCCTTATTCCTAAAGGATTCAAATTCATAAAAAATATTTCAAGAAACAGTACCCCGTAATGTCAATATGAAGACCATTTTTTCCATAAGTTAATAAATTTAAACACACCACACATGTACATAAGTATTCATAGCCTGTGTCTAGGGTGCCCACGTGTCCCGGATTGCCCGGGATTGTCCCGCAATAGACATGTCTGTCCCTGGTCCCGGGCACCTTCATTCCGGGACAATACAGTGTCCCGGAATGAAATGGTGGACACAGCCAGTCCTGCCACCCTATTAACTTCATTTGCTGAACTGGTTGCTAGGGCCGGCCCCGCTTGGCGTCTAGTAACCAGTGACGTCACAGACAGTGAGGCTGGGAGCAAGACCCGTGCCTAATGCTGCCCTGCTGTCTCCACTCCCCACCCACCTCGGCAGTCGGCACCACTTCCTTCTCCGGCACCCAGCATGCAGTCAGAACAGTGTCTCCCGAGTCCCTGACCAGTCCACCTACTGTGTGTCAGCCTGCCCGACTGCTGCTACTGCTCAGGTGGCAGCGGTGGCTCTGGTTACCAGCGAGGAAGCAGGAGTGGCAGAGGCTGTCAGGCTGACCCCAGAGGAGCACAAAGTATCCAGACTCCAGTCCCGGAACTCCTCCTCCCTGCACTTCACTGCAAAAGACCAAGAGCAAGTGACACCAACAAGGAGCTGCAGTAAGCCACACAGACAGGGGTGGTACAAGGGGTGGGTGGAAGGGACACCTGCCCTGGGAGGTCAGTGCATTGGGAGCTTCCATGGTTCTCCTGCCTCGTTGACAGGAGTGACTGTCATTCTCCCTCATTAGTGGCCCTGTAACGATCCTCACTCTGCCTCATCTCCCAGTCTCTTATCTGTGCAGTTATAAATCTGTCTCCTATAGCCTGTGCCATGCCCACTGTGTGCTTCTACACTGCACACACAGTGGAATGCCTTCCTAGCTGAGCTCTCCTGAGCAGTGAATAGTGATTACAGAGAACTTATCTTTTAGCAGCAGCCAACAAAGACAAGAGCAGCTGAAAGATCCGTTCTCTGTAATCACTATTCACTGCCTAAGATGGGGCTCTAAAATTCTGAACACCTCCATGCTCCCCCTCCCCCTCCAGTTATTGGATGCTAAGTCCACTGGGGTCCTAACCCCCAGCTCCCAGAGGAGGACAGAACTTCCCCTGTTACACACTTGCTCCTCCTCCAATCTCCCACTGTGAGCTAAAGCCATGCTGCTTAAGGTAGGGGGCACACTAATTTAAAGGGGGGAAGGAGGAGGTCACAGTTATGTAAGGGGGGTCACACTAATGTAAGGAGGGGATGCTCTTATGTAAGGAGGGGGGCACACTAATGTAAGGAGGGGGTGCTTTTATGTAAGGAGGGGGTGCCTTTATGTAGGAAGGGGGCACACTAATGTGAGGAGGGGGTGCTCTAATGTAGGAAGGGGGCGCACTAATGTAAGGAGGGGGTACACTAATGTAAGGAGGGGATGCACTTATGTAAGGAGGGGGGCACTAATGTAAGGAGGGGGTGCTTTTATGTAAGGAGGGGGTGTTTTTATGTAGGAAGGGGGGCACACTAATGTGAGGAGGGGGTGCACTAATGTAGGAAGGGGGCGCACTAATGTAAGGAGGGGGTACACTAATGTAAGGAGGGGGTGCTCTTATGTAAGGAGGGGGCACACTAATGTAGGGAGGGGGTGCTCTAATGTAGGAAGGGGGCACACTAATGTAAGGGGGGGGTGGAGGGGGGGCACTTATGTAAGGAGGGGGTGCTCTTATGTAGGGAGGGGGGGCACACTAATGTAGGGAGGGGGGGCACACTAATGTAGGGAGGGGGGCACACTAATGTAGGGAGGGGGGGCACACTAATGTAGGGAGGGGGGGCACACTAATGTAGGGAGGGGGGGCACACTAATGTAGGGAGGGGGGGCACACTAATGTAGGGAGGGGGGGCACACTAATGTAGGGAGGGGGGCACACTAATGTAGGGAGGGGGGGCACACTAATGTAGGGAGGGGGGGCACACTAATGTAGGGAGGGGGGGCACACTAATGTAGGGAGGGGGGGCACACTAATGTAGGGAGGGGGGGCACACTAATGTAGGGAGGGGGGCACACTAATGTAGGGAGGGGGGGCACACTAATGTAGGGAGGGGGCGCACACACTAATGTAAGAAGCGGGGCACACTAATGTAAGGAAGGACTCTGATGTATGATGAAGAATTAATGAAAGAGGGGACACCGATTATAAAGGGGGACAATGATGTAAGGGGGGACTTTACTGGGAGAGGGCACATTGATGTAAGGAAGGACTCCGGTGTAAGGGAGGACTCCGATGTAAAGGGGGACTATTGTGTGGAGGGAAGACCTCTTATGTAAGGATTTACTTTTTATGTAAGGAAAGACAAGCGACAAGGGGGACTCCTGATTTAAAGGGGAACTATTGATGTGAAGGGAGGGGGGCTCTTGATGTAAAGGTGGACTCCTGAAGTGACGGGGGGATTCAGATTTAAAAGGTTGCTAAGTAGTCTATGAAAGGTTTGCTGAAAAACATTTAATGGGAAAAGTTTTCCTTGTACTGAGTGTTATACATGCCTGATAAGCAGGGCACATATGTAATTTTCTTTCCTTAAATTGCTCGATTCCCACAGTCAGTGTTGATGGGGGAATCCCTCCCGCAGTGCTATTGTATTCTGCTAGTGGGGAGCCTTCCTAGCCAGCAGAACACATGATTATTGCTAGCTTCTATAACCACTGGCAGTAATCGCATGTAAAAGATCCAACAGGCAGGTTGTACCCAAGTCAATCGATGGATCGACTTGGTTCAACCAGCCAGCCCACAGATGGATCAAATCTTGGCCCATTCCTGCAAAATCACATGTTATCCCATTATGCACAGGAATGTGCTTCCCTTTAGCAGACACACAGCAGTGCCATTGATGGCACCCCTATGCGTCTACTAATGCACACATTTTCATGGGCCTCAGCATCATGCGGTTTGGTGTGGGGCGTATTTTAAAAGGGGTCAGGGACTTTTCCAAGTTTCCTGCATGTAGGGCAGCATATTGAAATAATGGGGCTGCCCTAAACACAGAAACATGCATTCTCGATCGCCCCAAAAATTGGCCAATAAGAATTTTATCGAAAATCATCGTTTTTGGGGGGGGGGGGGGGTCCCTGAATAGAAGTCTGGAAATGTGGTCACCCTACCTGTGTCATGACACTCAAAATTGACCTCAGGTGCATCCTGTTGCCAGTGATCATCCTTGAGCTGTTTCTGCAACTAGGAGTCCACCTGTGGTAAATGCAGTTGATTGACATGATTTGGAAAGACACCCTGTCTAAAGAAGGTCCCACAGTTAACAGTGCATGTCAGAGCACAAACCAAGCCATAAAGTCCAAGGGATTGTCTGTAGATCTCAGAGACAGGATTGTATTGAGGCACAAATCTGGGGAAGGATACAGAAACATTTCTGCAACTTTGAAGGTCCCAATGAGCAGTGGCCTCCATCAGCCATAAATGGAAGCTTGGAACCACCAGGACTCTTCCTACAGTGGGCCTCATGGCCAAACCGAGCGATTGGGATAAGGGCCCTAGTCAGGGAGGTTACCAAGAACGATGGTCATTGTGATGAGAGGAGAACCTTCCAGAAGAACCACCATCTCTGCAGCACTTCACCAATTAGGCCTTGATGGTAGAGTGGCCAGACAGAAGTCACATGACAGCCCGCCTAGAGACTGCCAAAAAAGGTACCTGAAGGACTCTGGCCATGAGAAACAAAATGCTATGGTCTGATGAAACAAAGATCAAAACTCTTTGGCCTGAATGACAAGCATCATGCCTGGAGAAAACCAGGCACAACTCATCACCTGGCCAATACCATCCCTACAGTGAAGAATTGTGGTGGCAGCATCCTGCTGTGGGGATTATTTTGGCACCAGGAACTGGGAGACTAGTCAGGATCAAGGCAAAGATAAAATGCAGCTATGTACACAAGCAACCTTGATGAAAACCTGCTCCAGGGCGCTCTGGACCTCAGACTGGGGCGAAGGCTCAACTTCCAACAGGACAATGACTCCAAGCAAACAGCCAAGATAACAAAAGAAGTGGCTATGGGACAACGCTGTGAATGTCCTTGAGTGGCCCAGCCAGAGTCCAGACTTGAACCTGATTGAACATATCTAGAGCGATCTGAAAATAGCTGTGCACCGATGCTCCCCATCCAACCTTATGGCGCTTGAGAAGGCCCTGAAAAGAAGAATGGGAGAAACTACCCAAAAATGGGTGCGCCAACCTTGTAGCATAATCAAAAAGACTTGAGGCTGTAATTGGTGCCAAAAAGGTGTGTCAACAAAGTATTGAGATAATGCTGAATACTTGTGATTTGTTTTTTATTTTTAATAAATTTGCAAAGATATCAAACTTTTCAGGTTGTCATTATGGGGTATTGTTTGTAGTATTTAGAAGAAAATAATGAATTTTATTAGGGCTGTGGAAATTAAAGATTAATTCCGCAATCAAAATTCTTTTGATAGGTACTCGCCTCGGAGGAGTCCTGTGACGTCAAAGTACTGATTGAACGCAACGTGTACAGGGGAGGAGCTATGCATGACGCCACCCGCTGCTGCCCTACGGAACTAACACGATTGTCGGCTTTACATGCTGTGTTTTTATCATATGTGAGTAGTTTGAACACAAAAATTAAATCCTATACTTAAGCGGTGAGCACTTGGATCTTTTCTTTCTACCCATGACCTGGCGTCCTTGCTGAGATCTAAGGAGACGTGAGAGAAGTTTATGGTCTGTATTAACCCCTTTTGATACCCGCTTGCATGACCACCTGTTTGCACAGGGGTCCATGCCATAAGGCGAGTGATTACTTAGACCGGAGGTGGAGGGATTGTCACACTACTGTGGAAATAAAGATTACTTATGTCGGTGCTACAGTTTGAACTTAAAAAACTTATTTGTGTGAACTGTGAAGTCAAGTCATGGATTGTGGAAACCAACTAGTGTCGGGTGATGGTATATAGTGGATACCACATTTACCACTGACTGATGCAGAGTTGCAATGCAAGGAGATCAGCTAAAAGTAGTTGGATCTGTATGTGCTTTATAATCAAGATTAGTCGATCGATTAAAAGAAAAAAAAAAAAAAAAAAAAAATTAAAAACCGAACACGAAAATTTTAATCACCAACAGCTCTAAATTGTATCCATTTTGGAATAAGGCTGTAACAAAATGTGGAACAAGTGAAGCGCTGTGAATACTTTCTATAATATAGATTATAGCACACCTCCCATTAGGCAATTAAAGTGGACCTTCAGTCATTGTTTCAGCTTGCCATCTATTAAATATTCAGCCCTCGTTTCAACTTGATAGTAAAACTCTGCCAGTAAATACCTTATACAGCCCACTTTGTTTCCATGCTAGTAAAAAGCCTAGGCGTACGACATGCACAGCTCTCTGGTGAGTTTGCCAGGAGGGGGGGGGTTGAGTCATAAGGGGGCCAATGAGAGCTGCAGATGTGCCTGTAAATCCAGGAAGTGAACAGGCAGCAGCTTCAGCTGCCCACATTTAATGGATGCAGCCAGACTCAGTGGAGGGAGATTTCTGCAGCATATTTAGCAAGCACAGAATCAAAGTATATATAAAATATGCAGTGTGGTTGGAGGGAAGCTTCAGATGTTATTACAAATTATGTGAGCAGACTGCAGTTACTCTTTAAAATGGTAAGCATACACCAACAATGGATACCAGTTTGAGTTATCCAACGTTAGATTCTTGAAGAAAGTTTACCAGTCAGGTCAGGCAAGCTTAAAAGCCATGCAATAAACCTATGCACTGCAGCCATTGAAAGAGCTATCGACCACTGGTATACATCGCCATCGCAGAGACTCACCTTCCTCGCTCTCCTCTGGCACCCGCCAGTCTGGGCAAGTCCTCATCACTGTCATATCTTCTAGGATTGTCAAAAAAGTATGCTCTGGACCCAAAGCTGTGACTATTTACCATCCCCGCTGCTTCCTGCAAAAAAACAAAATAAAATTTAAATAGATGTCGGGCTCCAGGCATCCAAGTCAAGCTTAGAATCTCCACATCAGGTTATGTGCACTTTTTACCCCCTCTGACCACTACCCTGAGGGGGGGGGGGGGGACTTCTCTTTTCAAATCACAATTGTGACTTACTGAGTCAAAAGTACAAGCTTTACAAGTTAGTGATTTCAGTAGGTGGTCACTGTAGCCATTTTGTAGGGTTCTGCACGGCTCCATCATTTTATAATGCAACAGGAAAAAAGAAACCACGGGACTAAGACCCGGTTCACATGTCACAAGTCACGTTCCATTCTGTACTATGTCACTCCAGTCACTCCAACTTAGAAAAAGGTTCCTGTACTACTTTTGGGGAGACTTCCATTGACTTCTATACAGAAGTCATTTTGCAAGCCGCCGCTGAAGTAGTGTGCAGGTCGCCTCTGAGTCGCACTTAAATTTGCGCTGCCCCTGTGTGAACCGGCTCTTAAGAGTTGCGCCAGTAAACAAAAAAAAAAAAAAAAAGTACTAATCCATTATATACAATTTTACAGGTCTTATGCAAATATATGTAAAAAAAGACAAAGTGCAGCGCTAACAGAATACGAAGAATTGATCACCCAAACTATGCACAAAACATAACATAGTGACATAAATTATAAAATGCAAAGTGAATCAAAAATAGAAAGAAAAAAAAAAAATAGTAAAAAAAATATATGTTATGCTGAATATGCGATGACAAACGTCCAAAGATATAAAGTGTCCAGAAAGTATAAGTGCAGTCCAAAAAATGATGAGTGATTATTGAACAAATAACAGTTCCTTGAGTGTCCAACCCAGCAAGTGACAAACCTAATCCACCGACAGCACAAAATTCTTACCAGAACACAATGACACACACACACACACACACACACACACACATATACTTGGTGGGTCACACAGGCTTAATAGTATAATTCCAGAGGTTCCAGATTATTGGATGCAGATCAGACCTTTCCAGGGATCGTTCTCAGATAATGGGATCAGAATATGACGGAATAGAATAGAATAATTACATTTGTTAAGATAGGTAACACTGGTAGTTACACAGGATGCTGACGTGAGACGGCAGCGCCGTGCTAGGGGAGGGGCCAAACGCCGGCACCATGAGGGACGCGGCGATCTCTCACCCAGAGACAGCGGGTCATGGTCAGGTTGCCTAATCCATGCAGCCCCGACCAGCGCACACAGCACCTCGGGTAGCTTCCATCCTCCCGGCCATTGCCTCACAGCCCTCCGTTGCACTGCCTCGCTAGCCGCCGCCATCCTGGCTTGAGAACCGGGCGGTCTGGATGATGGAGGAAGGATTCTAGCCACCCTCCGGGGGATCTGCTCTAGCCTCACCGCAAGTTTCATCCGCCCTCCATCCGCCCTGGGTCGCTGCTCCTATTAATCCCGTCGTGGGTGAAGACGGTCTGCGGCTCGTATCCATCCCCTGAGACCGGGACGCTCTACCCACCCACCACTCACCCTCGCTTCTCCTACGCCTGGATCCCTCGCTTCAGGGGGGGAGGCCGTTGTCGTGACGGGCCCCCCGCAGGTACTATATCTTTGATACAGAGCAGGATTAAACTGCGGACTGTGCCTGAGTGCCTGATAGTTTTACCTAGCCTGTGAAGAGGGGGCACTCCCGGTTAATCTACCTCAGCCTGGAAGGTGGGCTATACTGCCCCAGACGTGGAATTCGTGACTCGGCAGGTTTGGGGTTCTGGGGGCCCATTTGGGGGATCCGCTACGGGGCAGGATTTTATACCAGACTTTGTGCCATATTTCAAAGGGATCCGTTCAGAGTTACGGGAACTGAGGCAAGTACTAAGCCACATATTTGTCCCTGACCAGGCCCCAGCCCCTCGGACCCCCCTTTGGGGTATTAGCGGAGATCTGTGCATCTCGGTGACCCCCCCCCCCCCCTCCAAAAGAGAAGAAAAAAAGGGGAAAAGATAAGAAAAATTTGAACTAGTCTGGAACTACAGAAGCGGAGGGTGGAATCAGATACCCTGGCTCGCCCGGACCCCTTTATGGGTATATAGGGAGTGGGAGCATATTGAACATAAACCCTTTTGTTTTGTTTTTTTTTTTTTTTTTTAACATAAACCCGCAAAGCTAACCTGTGGAAGCGGAGCCACTAGGTGCCTCGGCACTAGGAAAAAAATGAAGGGACCCCCCCAGAGGGGAACAGAGCCTAAAACACCCAAGGAAAACTTAAATACGAGTTCTATACAGAAATATTTAAAGGACACTAGTCTCAGGAGCCCTGAGATGGAGAAAAAACAGGCTCCAAAAGAGAAAGATAAAAAGCGAGAAGCTGAGAAGCAGAGGGCAGAGCAGTTGGAACATGAGAGAGCGGCTAGAGCTATGGAAGGTACCCAAGAAGCAAGCTTCATCGGGGAACAGAGACCAGTCTCCCCCAATCTCACAAAAATAGAAATAACTGAAATGTTCACTAAGCTTGAAAATGTCATAAAATCTGAAACGGCTAATATTAGAACAGACTTACACCTAGTTCTAAATAGGGTTGAGAAAGTGGAAGATCTGGCTGTATTTCAAGCTCAGGAAATTGCGGAACTGAAAGCACAAATGACAGAGTTGACCTTGAAACACAGAGATATACAGTATCAAATCGAAAATCAAGAGAACCAGAATAGGAGACAGAACTTGAGGATTAGGGGTATTCCCGAACTTCAGGGGGAAGATCTGGTGGAAAAAATGCAACGATTATTTAACCCAGTCTTGGGCAGACCAGAGGGGACAACCCTTAAAATAGACAGAGTGCACCGTGTTAGGAAGCCCCCCGGGTTGGACGAGGGCATTCCTAGAGATGTCATCTTGAAGTTACATGCTTACGACGACAAATTTCAAATCTGGTCAAAGCTGAGATCTGCACCGCCCTTGAAAGATGGGTCCGCAGTTTTACAGATCTTCTCTGATCTATCTGCCAGGACATTGGCGCGTAGACGCAAGTTGAAACCACTGCTGACGGCTTTAAGAACCGCAAACCTGAAATACAGCTGGGGCTTCCCGGCCTCGCTGATTGTTAATAAAGAAGGGAAGACGTACAGACTTAAATTTCTGGATGAACTTCAGGGGTTTTGTCATGACGTAGGGGTGCCAGTGCCTCCCATCTCTTTATAGCTTCTCATGGGGTGGCGTGGCGGGGTCTGGTGGGGACGGAGAGGTACCTGCGTGTGATATCAGAGGCGTAGGGGGGGAGGGGGGGCGGAAGGGGGGGATACCCTGGGGGTATAAAAGGCCGGGTGGGAAACAACACTAGAACTGGGACTGGTATAAATAAGATCTTGGATGGGTCTAATATGTATATGTCTCTGTTTATCACCAATGCTGACAAACTAATATTTATTTATTTTTTTTTTTTTTTTTTTCTTCTGTTCTTTTCTTCTACTTCGGAGGGGAGTGAGGCATAATACGGCAGGGGAGGCGGGAGGGGGGGTGTCCCGGGGTTGTTCTGAGCGGCCCGGTGAGGATGGGTGGGGGACCCGGTGGGCCTGATGGGCTCACCCCCCCCTCTCTGTGTGATCTTGTCAGAGGGAGGGGAGAGCCAGGATGGTGCCCGGGGGTTTGAGCCACACCCTAGCTTAGAAGGCAGACAGGGGGGGTTTCTAATGCAAACGCCCCAAAGTTTGCAGATGGCCACAAGTTGGCCGGGAGGGGGGGGGGGAAGGGAGGGTGGGGGGGGGGGGTGGGGGGGGGGTACTGGGAGGAGGGAGGGGGGGGGCGGGGGGGGAGGTGGGGGGGGGGGGGGGGCACTGGGTGGAGGGAGGGCGGAAGGAGGGGGGTGGGGTGGGTGGGTGGGGGTGGGGGGGAGGGTTGGGGGGGGTGGAGGGGGGGGGGTGAGGGAACCTCTTGGTCAGATTTTTCAAAAGGCTTTTAGGTAATAATAAAAGGTTTTTTCAGAATTTCTGTTTAGAAAATGGTTAAGCAGGGAATCAAGTTCCTGACATACAACGTAAGGGGCCTGAATGCGGGGGCGAAAAGGTTTAAAATATTAAAAGAACTCCAGAGGCTCCAAGCGGATATAGTTTTCCTACAAGAGACGCACCTCACCCATGAGAATAACATCAAGATCAATACTAGGGATTTCCCCACATGGTTCTATTCTGATTCACCCACTAGGGGAGCTAAAGGGGTGGCCATTGGATTTGCGGGAAGCATAAGATTCAAACTGATAGATAGGCAGGTGGATCCTGAGGGACGTTTTTTGTTCCTCAAGGGAAACATAGGTGAAAAGCTTTTTACTTTAGTTAATGTCTACTCCCCCAACAAAAACCCATTCCAGTTCTTCGGTCAGATACTGGGTCGGCTAAAAAAGTTTCAGGAGGGGGGGGGTGGTCATTGGGGGTGACCTCAATCTTTGCCTTGACCCTACTCAGGACACTACTTCTCAGGTAATGGCCCCAAATAAAACGCAGATAAAAAAATTGAAAAACAAAATGAGGGACCATCAGCTGGTTGACGCCTGGCGTATAAGCCACGCAAAACAGAGAGATTATACCTTTTTTTCCCCAGTGCATGGGACACACTCCCGGTTGGACTACCTCATTATAGATCACAGACTAGTGGACCACATAAAGACAACAAAGATCGAGGTTACAACTATCTCGGACCACGCCCCAGTCTCGATGGTGATGGAGGTCCCCGATCCCCAGAGACAACCCTATGCTTGGCGCCTAAACGACAAGCTTATAGCGGAAGCGGATACATCAGAAATAATCAAAAGGGAAATTGAGTTTTTTTTCTGTAATAACGAGACAGGAGATGTATCACCAGCGGTAATCTGGGAGGCCCATAAAGCCTACGTGAGGGGGATCCTCATTTCCATAGGAGCAGGGAAAAAAAAGGAAAAATTGGCCAGGTTCGTAGAGCTCTCGATTGAACTGGCCAAACTTGAACAGGAACACAAAAAGGCGGCTCACGATAAACAAAAAATCTATCACAGATTGCTAAATAAAAGAGAGGAGATACTTACAGCCATGGAACAGGAATCCTCAAAATGGTTCTATAAGATATCAAGGGAGAGTTACCTGGGAAGTAATAGGAGTGGAAAATACCTAGCAAATATGTTAAAAAAAAAAAGAGAAAGGAATTATATAGATAAAATCCAGAATAAATCAGGACGAGTGGTAAACTCATCTAAAGAAATAGCAAACGAATTTAAGTCCTATTATGCAGAGTTGTATGATGTCAGACACGGAGGAGGCAACACCCATCCCAGGACAAGGGAGAATGAGGAGTTTCTTGGGAAGGGCGTCCTGGCTACTCTCTCTCAGGAAGATAGGTTGGAGCTGGAGGAGGACATCACAGAGGGGGAAATCATGAGGGCCCTTGACAGCTCCCCCGTAGGGAAGAGTCCGGGCCCTGATGGTTTCTCCATAACATATTATAAAAAGTTTAAAGATATCTTAGTCCCAAAACTGTGCCACCTTTGGAATAATTTGGGGAAGGGGTCTTCGTTGGGTAGAGAAGCCCTTCTGGCCTCGGTCACATTAATATATAAAGAAGGCAAAGATAGGACCCTTTGTTCTAGCTACCGCCCTATCGCGCTTTTAAACACTGACACTAAATTATTTGCCAAAGTATTAGCCAATAGGCTTAAAGAGAAGATCGTAAAATTGGTGCATGCAGACCAGGCCGGGTTTGTAACGGGGAGGGAGGGACGAGACAATGGGGTCCGCGCTGTGTTGCTCCTGGAGGTTGCGAGGACGGGTAGGGTCCCCAGTCTGCTCCTGTCGATCGACGCCGAAAAAGCGTTCGACAGAGTAGACTGGGGACATATGATGAGAACGTTGGGGGCAATGGGGTTTGGACCAAAAATACTAGAGTGGATTGGTTCCCTTTACCAGAAGCCACAGGCGTCAGTCAGGGTAAATGGCATTCACTCTGAAGTCTTTATGATGAAGAACGGTACGAGACAGGGGTGTCCGCTTTCGCCACTCCTGTTCGTACTATCGCTAGAACCCTTGTTATGCAGAATCCGTGAATGTGGGGATATCTCTGGGATTAGAGCGGGCGGCGAGGAACATAAAATCGCGGCTTTCGCCGATGACATCCTTTTTTTTATTTCCAATCCCAGGATTTCATTGCCCAACCTGCTGAGGGTGCTCATGGCCTTTGGCAGGATTTCAAATCTAAAAATCAACCTAGACAAATCGGAAATCTTAAATATTAATATCAATAAGAACGAGGTTGATAGGCTATCAAAAGAATTTAAGTTTCCCTGGCGGGATAACATTAAATACTTGGGGGTAACCCTAGCCGACACAACAAAAAAAATGTATTTATTAAACTATATCCCCCTCTTGAACGAGATTAAAAAAGAAACCCTCCGTTTGGGAGCACGGCCACTCTTGGGTGGGCCGTATCAACGCAATTAAAATGATAGTAGCCCCTAAAATAAATTACAAGTTCCAGATGTTACCTTTGGCCTTACCCATGACATTCTTCAATACTCTGAAGCAAATAATTTCACGGTTCATATGGGCAAACAAAAAACCGCGTATCTCAGCGAAGATCCTATCTAGAGAAAAAAAAAAAGGGGGGGCTAGCCAGCCCGGACTTTGAAAAAACCTTCATGGCAATAACATTATCTAGAGCAATAGTTTGGGCGAAGGACGGGGATAAGAGATGGAATAGCTTAGAGAATACAGTTAGTAGCACTCATCTAGGACACGAACTATGGAACCCACCAAAAGCTCGCACTTTGGGGACCAACACACACGAAATAACACGGGTAACACTAGAGAATTGGGATAAGATATTTAAAAATCAGAAATGGAAATACAATTCACCCTTAATAGCCTTAAAAAATAATTCACTATTTCCACCGGGTAGGGGGGACGTAGGAGGGAATTGGATAAAACAAGAAGGGGCACGATTAAAAGATATATTAAAACAAAACGGGGAAATTCGCACACTAATCGAAATGAGTCAAAACACGGAGCTAATGCACGTTAACCTATGGAGGTACACCCAGCTTAAACATTTTGCAAGGAGCCTCCCGCAACCTTTACGCGGCATGGACGACTTGAACAGCATGGAGAATCTATGCGAACGGGATTCACTTAAGAACATAATATCTAAGATCTACAAAATTTTAATAAACGAGGGTGATTTGAGTGTACCTCCATACGTTACAAAATGGGAGGAAGAATTAGGTTCACAGAGCACATATCACAACTTAGGTAAAATATTTAAAATCACACACAGCGCATCATTCCCAATCAAATCAGTTGAAACAAACTACAAATGCCTAGCCAGGTGGTATCTCACCCCCGATAGAACTAGCAAAATCCAGGGGAATGTAGCGTCAGATTGCTGGCGGGGATGCAAGGAGAAGGGAACGGCGGCCCATATCTGGTGGGGGTGCCCGGTAATAGTAAAATACTGGAGAGAAATACTAGAATTAATCTATATTATTACTAATATACAGATACCTGAAGATCCCTGGGCGGTCCTCTTTCACGAGACAGCGACGCCAGGGAAACAATATATCTCATCCCTTATACCTACCTTGTTAAATGAAGCAAAAAATCTAATCCCGGTTAAGTGGAGAAAGCCCGAGGCCCCCACGACACGTGAATGGATTCTCAGGGTAAATGGGATCCAAAGACTAGACAGTTTTACCCCACAGATAGGAGGTCCAAGGGAAAGAGGAGCACCGTACCACAATTGGTCTGAGTGGAATGACTTTAGGGACTCCTGGAGGTACTACACTGAAATCACCCGTTAGAAGCCCATGCGTTGTAGGTTTGGAACAAGTAAATAGAAACACAGCTTGAGAAACAGATGTAAGGAAGATAGCCTAAAACTAGTAACACAAAGAGGAAAAGGGGAGGGGGGCGGGCGGGGGAAAAAGGGAAGCGCCATAATGTCGTTATGTGAAATACTGTAATTTTATACCGTTGTTTATTACGATGTATGACTGATTTCTGTAAAAATGATTTAACTAAATAAAGATTTAAAAAAAAAAAAAAAAAGAATATGACGGAATCAAACCTCAGAAGCCAGATAGAAAGAGGAGGAACATAGCATAATTCCTTATAAAAGGCGTTTATTAAAAAACAGTATTGTAGGAAATGCACTTGCATGCTTCCAAATAACAAGCGCTCATTAACCACTTCCCTACCCGCCCATAGTAATATGACACCCACAAGGTGGATCTCCCATCCTGGGTGGGCGTCATATGACGTCCTCCCATTCCCGGCGTCGCTCGGGACCCGGTGCGAGTGCCCGTTAAAAACGGGACCGTGCAGCTGTGTGTGTTAACACACAGCTCCACGTCCTGTCAGCGGAGAGGAGACCGATCATGTGATCCCAGTACGGAGGAACACATGATCGGTCTCCTCCCCTTGCGAGTCCCCTCCCCCCCCAGTTAGAATCACTCCTATAGGGAACACATTAACCCCTGCAGCGCCCCCTAGTGTTAACCCCTTCCCTGCCAGTCACATTTACACAGTAATCAATGCAATTTTATAGCAACGATCGCCGTGTAAATGTGAATGGTTCCAAAAATGTGTCAAGTGTCCGAAGCATCCGCCGCAATCACGAAAAAAAAAAAAATTAATTAAATCGCAGATCGCCGCCATTACTATTAAAAAAAAAAAAAAAAAAAAAAAAGCAATAAATCTATCCACTATAACTTTTGCGCAAACCGATCAATATACGCTTATTGCGATTTTACCAAAAAAAGTGAATACGTATCGGCCTAAACTGAGTAAAAAAATAGTTTTTTTTTTTTTAAATGGGATATTTATTATAGCAAAAAGTAAAAAATGTGTTTTTCTTTCAAAATTGTCACTCTTGTTTATAGCGCAAAAAATAAAAACCGCAGGGGCGATCAAATACCACCAAAAGAAAGCTCTATTTGTGGGAAAAAAAGGACGTCAATTTTGTTTGGGTGTAACGTCACACGACCGCACAATTATTAGTTAAAGCGACGCAGTGCCGAATCGCAAAAAGTGCTCTGGTAAGGAACGGTGTAAAATTCGCGGTGCTGAAGTGGTTAAGGACAAGACAGTGGTGTTGAGCAGGTCAGCATACAGTTCTGACGTGTTTTGCTTGATTAAGCATCATCCAGCATCAACCCCAGATGCTTAATCAAGCGAAACGCGTCTGGACTGTTTGCTGACCTGCTCAACACCGCTGTCTCGTCCTTAAAGTGGGGTGCCCCCTAAAAAAAAAATGTTTTTAGGTCAGCAGCTACAAACTTAATAATCGGACACATACCTGTCCCAGGGTCCAGCGATGTGGGGGAACGAAGCCCCCCCCCCCCCCTCCGCTCGTGGCAACAGCATGTTAACTGTGGGCACCCGGCCGACACGTGACAGGTCCCAGATGACTGTGCTGTGCCGAGGGGGAAGTGATGTCAGTGTCCGGGCACTGAAGGTGGCAGACTACGAGGGACCCCTCTAGCAACAGGCATTTCGAGGTGAGTAAAACATTTTTTGTCCAATTTTAAATTTTTTTTATTATTAAGACATTTTTTTTGGGTGGAAACACCACTTTAAATAAGCGCTTGTTATTTCGAAGCATGCAAGTGCATTTCCTACAATACTGTTTTTAATAAACACCTTTTATATGGAATTATGCCATGTTCCTCCTCTCTTTCCATCTGGCTTCTCTGGCGAGTCTGACTCTGTCATATTCTGATCCCATTGTCAGAGAACGATCCCTGAAAATCTGGCAACGCAGTGGCATCAGCAAAGCCCTTACCGATGCGTTTCATCTTAATAAGGCATCTTCTGGGGGTGCTCAGAGCTTATAACTTTCTGGCAAAAGAGTCTTCTTCCCACTAGAAATCATTTGGATGCATTTGTCCAAATCATCCCCAAATAGACGATCCATGAAAAGGAAAACACTAGTCGGAAGCCTTTTGCAAGGTGCTTTGGCTGACCAATTTTTTATCCACAGGATCCTACGCACGTGTACTAGCACAAGCGCAAGGCAGGACGCCTGGTGAATAGTCTTTCATGGCGTCTATGGCAAAACATAATTCCTTTGATAATTCGGACAATTTGCTGGCCTGCTGTGCAGGGCCCTTTTTAAGGGCTTCTCTAAATTGGTCCTTTATCGACTGACAGATCTGCCTATTGCAGCAACTCCAAGTTGAGCAACGGCCCCTGCCAAGGAAAAAAGGATTAACAGGAATTCCAACCTTTTATCTGTTGGATCCTGAAGCATGTGTATGGTCTACTGGGCAAGTTAGACTATTGACACTGGAAATGGCAGCGTCAACTGCTGGAACCTTCCATTTTTTTTGGTGAATTTCTCCTCCATGGGATACAGTGCTATGAATCTCTTTGGAGGGAGAAAATGCTTATCCGGGTGATCCAATTCAGCATAAATACGTTTTTCTAATAATGCATGGACAGGAAACGCATGAAACGGCTGTGAAGGTTTTAGGAACCTAAAGAAGAAACAGCTTTCAGCTGACTCTGTTAGGGGAAGCTTGAAAGAGAAACGAACCATCTCCGTAAGATTGTACCAGCAATTTCTCAGATTGCGAGCCTGAAAAAAGGTTCATCCACTGCTGTCTCCTCCGAAGAGGAGTCATCAGTTTGCCCTTTCTCCTGATCACCTGAGGGTAATACCTCATCCTGTACCCACTGTTGCCTTGGTAGGGGGGTCTGTGGTGGGAAGGGTGATCTAGCATGCAAACTATACTTTTGGATGGAGGATGCGATTAAAGCCACTAATCTTCCATCTAGACCTTCAGGGCAGAGGAAAAATGTATACAGGGTCTGAAGTGTGAGAAGCAGCTGCACCACCAGTTGGTTCCAATGACCCTGGCTGCCCATATCTGGTATTTCCAGAGAGGATGACAGTGTGGAGGCACAACTGGAGTTCATTGCCTGGGGGGGTGGAATTTTTAGATCTTCTGTTAATGAGAAGAGTCTTTAAAAGCCTCAGGTGTGAGCTGCGTCCCTGGCGCCTGCACCGTGTGCTCCATGTGGACACTACGCCCCGCACACAGCGCCATGCCCCCACCATACCTGCCCTTTTAAATGGACAGCGGCCCGTGCAGATGGCATTCGGGTCTGTGCAGACCCATAGGAGAGGAGGCTTATCCTCATATGAACAGGGCTGGGGATAAACTATACTATATGCTGTTTGTACCTCCCAACCCCATTAGTTACCTCACGGGGGATAACATGTGCTTTGACCTGAAAAAAAAAAAAAAAAAAAAAAAAGTGCTGCAAACTTTGTTCCCGATTAAAAATCCCCCCTGATGTTGAGACCACACAGCTGCTATTTTAGTAGGACACTGAGCTGCTGGGAAGCAACGTATCAAAGTATGTGCATTTACTCCCTCTAGTGGAGATTAAGGCATGACAACATTTTACTCATGGAACAACCATAGGTGAACTTTACAGTTCCTAGGCTTCTTCCCTTACAGCAGTATCCTGCAGCGAGGATAAGGTACCAGACAGATCCAAACTTCACCCATCACGGCGGGCTGCGTTTAGCAGACCTTCAAGGACCGGGTCCCACTCCTTTGGACCTGTATTAGCACCCTGCCAGGAAAAGCTTTATGTAGCATGACCAAAGTCCTGGGTCACGGGGTCCAGCCCGGCAGAGGAGTTACAGGCAAAAACCTTATGCTTCGTATATGAGGCCCAGGTACCAACCACCTTTGCCTCAGTGGCACTTTGGATAGATCCGGTCTATGGAGGCTGATTCAATCAAGGATACCTCTTGGAGCTCCTCAGCACATCTACACGTGACCAACGCCTTAGACACTGGCCAAAAAAAAAAAAAAAAAAAAAAAAAAAAACTGAGGTACTCCTTGTAGGAGGAGGGGGGTTATATAGGTCAGGGCATGCCGAGACCTGTAGCTCCCTCCACCATCACCTCTCCAGGCAGCCCTCAAGGTCCCAGATCTGGAGTTTGTAGAACTCCTTGTCCTCAGTGACGGGCACCCCTCTGGTCCTCTCCTCTGCTGCCTTCTTTCCACCCACGCTCTTTCCCCCTCCTTGGACGCCGTCACGACATAGTACCTTCACCCACCACAGCATCCTGTTGCTAGGCAACCACAGGGGAGGAGCCGCAAGCCAGAAACAGACACTGGGATGGTAGATTGGGTGGGCTGAGGACAGGGTTTTTCTGAGCAGGGAGGGAAGCTGGCGTTGCCAAGATGAAGCAGGCGATGGGAAGCCTGCCCCTGGGCAGATGTGCTTACACTGGTGCCCCTGCTAACACAAGGAGAGCAGGAGGGAGGGACACTCCTGCAATGGGTGGCACCCGGGGTGGCCTATGCTCCCTTTTGGCTGTTTGTCATTCGGATGATAATTTTTGGCAGTTGAAATTTCGATGCATCCCTACTTTGAACACCTGAGGAGCTGTAGTAAGCCTGAAGCGTAGAGCCACAAACTGAAAATGATGTTCCTCTACTGCAAATGGCAGGAACCTCTGATGAGGCTGAAGGATAGGTACGTGTAAATACGCATCTTTAACAATCGATGGGAGCTAGAAAGTCTCCGATCTGGAGTGAATGACAGCCATATGGAGGGGCAACCGCCAAAGCGAAAATGTATACAGCTCCCATGCAGGATGTGCCTGGTGTTGCCCCTTCCTCCATCAGCCCATTTAAGGCTTTAGTCCCTTTAATTTTACAGGGGGTCCCCGGGTTACAAACAAGATAGGGACTGTAGGTTTGTTCTTAAGTTGAATCTGTTTGTAAGTCGGAACAGGTACATTTTGTAAGTGTAGCTCCAGCCAAAAAAAACTATTTTTAAGCTTTTTGAATAGCATAGGGAAGGGTTATCACCCCTGTAACATTTGTTTTGCTGTCTGTGCCCCTGTGCAGAAGATTTCACCTCACCTTCTGTCCCAATGACAATTGGATTTTGAAAATTTTGGATTGTTAGGGGAACATGGACTGGTGATAAAGCATCAGTGGAGACACCTTTTTCCCATATTAACTCTTACAGGAGGGAATTTCTCTTCCTAGGGGTAGATTTCCTCTCACTTCCTGTTGTCTCCCTCCGTTTGTAAGTAGGAGTCGTTTGTAAGTCGGATGTTTTGTAAGTCGGGGACCCCCTGTATAGGCTTTCTGGTGTATACATTTGGATGCTACCATCTCCTGAATTGCTGAACAGCGTTGGCAAAATGTGTTAATATTCATGACTATCCACTTAATTTACTTATGAGAATTTGGTGAAGTATCTGCCTAGGTTTTTATCTTTATGCGCCTTTACGTACCTTTGTACCATGCTTTTACTTTAAAAACCCTGAATATTTTTATATAATGGAGTAGCAACTTAAGTCCCATGGGCATTTACTACTTTTAGAAATTACTGGTTGCGGTGACAGTTCCACCTACACCTTTGAACTGTGGCCATTTATACACCACTGCACATTAAGATTTGCGATTTTCTCTACAAGTTGCTTCATCAACCTTACATACTGGAGTTTTAGAAGAGCTTACACGCCACCTAGTGGCCAGAAATGTTTTACACATGGAACTATTCCCACCCTCCCCCCTAGACTTTCCAACGGGAGTCTCAGAATCACATGTGGGCATTACCACAGCTTCCCTATTTTCAGGAAGCTATGTAAAGCACCCTGCCAGGTCAGGACATGGTTCGAGGTCTACCGCACTACACCCTTTTTTTGGAAAAAAAATAGATCTGGTGCCCATTGTCCTGATACAGAAGGGTGAGTGTTGTCACCTTCAAACTGGAAGGCTGTTACTGGCAGAATTGCCAGAGGGGAAATATTAGGCTATACTTTTTTTAACTCTTTATTGAAAAGGTATAAGTGTGTGACAATGTGCTCAACATGAGCACATAGCATGAGGTACAGTGCAGAAATAATTTGCATAATTACAAGTATAAAGCATTCCCCTTTAAACCAATCTGATACACGTTAAAATAGAACACAAAAACTAAACACCCCCTATGATATTTTCAAGCGTTGGTTGCAGAGATCGGAACACCGTGCATCCCCCAAACATTATACTTGGCTGGGCAACTTCCGTGTTCAAAAATAAGTTTTTCATAAGGCAATACCCGATTTATTAGCCAAAGCCATGTGCTTATAGATGGAGGGGTGGGCTGAATTCACTTAAAGCGGTTGGATATCCCCCCCCTTTTTTTAAGCTGCATGGTTTAGGAGATATTTACTTTGCATGCAGCTGCTGACGTAAGCGGTGCATGCGCTGTGAAGGCGCAGCTGAAGGTCTGGCAGACGGACCTTGCCTGGAAGACTACAGAAACCGAGGGAACATGCAAGATCCCTCGGCATGGACCGGGATCAGATGTTGAGGCCTCGTTCCAAGGTGAGTATTTCATAATGAGATAGTATGTGCTGCATACTAGCTCATTATGCCTTGCAGTTTATTTTATTTTTTTAAAAGAAAAACTGCGGATACACAACCCCTTTAAGTGCTGCAGCTTTACGAGCCATAAATAGCATTTCCATTAACATGGTTCTAGTATGTCTTGGCCACAGCTCTTCATCCTGGAGCCCTAGCAAACACCAGTGGGGTATATGGAACAGGAATTGCCAAAAATGTTACCTGCTGCCAGTACCTTGCTATGACTGGACAAAGCCTGCACGGGGGCAGGTACAGTTTTAGCAGCTAATAAATGAGTTGATAGAAGTCCCTTAGAGCCCCAAGACCTCAGCATCCCCCGCATTTTTTGGGGGGTGCAAACTGAAAAATTCAGAAAACCCAAATGCAACCCCACTTGATGGGTGTACAATCACAGCGCCTGTTTCAGCCAATTAGGTGACATGCAACAGATCCAAGCACCTGATTGGCGGAGAGGCGGTTTATTGTTAGAATAGCAAAAGAATATTAGCTTCAACACAGCTGAGGTCACCTTTTTTGACGCCCATTAGAGCCTATGGCTCTAATCAGGTGCAAAAAAAACCCTGCCATTGTAAAAAGGGGATGGCAGCAGAGGCCATAGATAGATTCATGCATTGCCCATGCGCCCTTATGGACAGGCTGCCCCTGACCTCTATCATTGGGTAATCAGAAAAGTCAGTGTCATGGTTGCCAAATTGGGTTTGGATCAGATGTCAAAGTTGGAGATACCTGTAAAGGGCAGTTCATATTTTCTATGTAGGCTGTCAAAAGATGCATTGTCATAGAGAAACCATCCCTACATTGCCAAAACAAAAAATGTAATTAAAAAGTCTGTAAATTGCTTTAAACAAGGGAACATTGGGTTATGCCAATACCCTGAAGGGGCAAAGTGACCAAGTCTTTTCAAAGGATTTTGTGTTTGACCTTTTGTTAGATTTTTCTGACTAACAAGTTAAAAAAAAAAAAAAAAAAAAAAAAAAAAAAACTCACCAAGTTTGGACTTGTTTTTTTAGCACGGAAGAAGTAGGTCATGAGACACATTGGCAGGAACTCGCAGAAAAGGAGAATGAATGTAAAGATCATATATTCCATATCATTGTTCTTTTCTGTAAAAGCCTGAAAAAAATAAATAAATAAAAAAAATAAGTCAAAAATTTAGAACATTAAAGCTGTATCAAAATCTTCCTCCCCCCCCCCCCCCCCATGTCAAGAGTTCTCATCACCTGCACCCCCTCAGTCTACAAGTACACTCTCCAGTGTTGGCTGCACACCTTTGTTGTGGAAGTAGTCATTAAGTGTAATGAGTGGACTTGTAGCCTCCACCAGGGACCATTGGGAGACAGTCATTACCCTTTAACAGGAAGTCTCCAAAAACAACTTAAAGCGGAGTTCCACCCATTTTTTTATACTTACTTTCTATGGTATCCCCCTTCATCATGCTTTTCCCAAAGGAAGTTTTGTGTGGAAATGCCTCTCAGCAGCACTCCCGACAGTCCATCGCCTAGGCAATTGCGTCCCTAGGCGATTCTCAAGGGCTCCTGGGATAGTAGTGTCATGTATCCCAGGAGTCCTTGTGAATCACCTAGGTGACGAAACCTCACGTTACTTTGCCACTTTGTGGGTGGGGCTAGGACGGCCTCCAAACCTATACCAGCTATGTTTGTGGCCACGAGGGCTGGGACAGCCTTCAAAACAATACCAGCTTTGTTGGTAGATGGGAGGGCTAATCAGGAGGGGCCTGGCTTGCAAGGTGGTGTGTGGGACTAGGACGGACTTAGTATAGGCATCAGAGCTATTCTCACTGGTCTTTAGACAATAGGAGGAAAATGAGCAAGAGAGGCATGGTATACAGAGTGGTGGGTGGGGCCAAGTTGGCCTTTAAAAAAAAAAAACTATACCAGCTGTGTTCGTAAACGGTGGGCTGAGCTGGAGGGGTCCGAGACGACATGATTGACAGGTTGCCATAGCAACATGACAGGAACTTCCGCTGACGCCGCCATTGCTATGGCAACCTGTCGGGAAGAGAGAAAACTCAGTGGTTTCACTGCACAGGTGCGAGATTGGAACCTGCCTGCTGGATAGTCCCGGAAATGAAGACAGGAGGATTTCAGATGCCCACAGCCAACATGGAACCTGCCTGCTTCCGAGATCTGGTTAATACATTTTTACAGAAACTAAAAAAAAAACCACGACATTTTTTTTTTAATGGTCATGCATATATTTAGACAAATACAGGAGGAGTCAAAAAAATAAAAATAAAAAAGTTTTGGGGACTGGAACTCCGCTTTAAAAGAACCAGGGATTTTAATGAAAGCTACCATTTTTAAAAAGATGGATTTACTTTTGAAAGGTCTTCTACAAGACTATAGTTAGCGGTTAATATTTACTTAAAAAAATTAAATGCCACAATTGTTTTAAATTGGGCCACCAGGAGCCATTAGCCATCATGTTATAGTAAGCACATTGTGGCAGACTTTCCGGTCAAACTATCCCTCCAGGGCTGCACTGTCAGCGCTCCCGCTGGTTGTGGGCACTTCCATCTTCTCCCGGTCGCCATTCCTTCTGGGTTCGGATTATTGGGCCACTTTGGACATGCTGCGATGACCACTTGCTAAGACATCACTCCCATGCATGGAGTCACATCACTACAGCACAGAGCAGAGTAAATGTAAGCAGCGCATGCATGCCTCAGTGTCCAATAATTCTGACAGGCAAGGAGAAGCACTTCTGATAGAAAAGACCAATAAGGTCTCTTCGGTAATACAATTCTACCTGTTAGGGTTTTCCAGGTTTAATGTCTAGTTTAGGAGCCGCTTACAAATGGTCCCCGAAATAACAGAAGGCTTCCAAAGATACTTATTCAGTGTCCACACTCCCATTTAAAGCGGACCTTCAGTAATTTTCTCATCTTTCCATCTATTAAAGCTACTACCCTTGACACTTTAACTTTGGATAGTTAAACTTTTCTGCCATTAAATACCTTTACAGACAATCAGGATATGGGCTGTATATTAGCCTAGGCATATGACATGACAGGTATTGGTACTTTTGGCCATGTAGGCGGGTGACAAGTCCTCCGAGAAAATTAAATCAGCATCTCCATAAAGCTGGTCAGCAGAGGGGGGGGGGGGGGGGGGGGGGGGGGGGGGGGGGGGGGGGGGGGGGGGGGGGGGGGGGGGGGGGGGGGGGGGGGGGGGGGGGGGGGGGGGGGGGGGGGGGGGGGGGGTGGGGGGGGGGGGGGGGGGGGGGGGGGGGGGGGGGGGGGGGGTGGGGGGGGGGGGGGGGGGGGGGGGGGGGGGGGGGGGGGGGGGGGGGGGGGGGGGGGGGGGGGGGGGGGGGGGGGGGGGGGGGGGGGGGGGGGGGGGGGGGGGGGAGTATGAAGTGCTCTAGAATTTCCTGGTAGAGGGCTGCGCTGACTTTGGACTTGATAAAACACAGTGGACCAGCACCAGCAGATGACATGGCTCCCCAAATCTTCACTGACTGGAAACTTCACACTGGGCCTCATGCAACTTGGATTCTGTGCCTCTCCACTCTTCCTCCAGACTCTGGGACCTTGATTTGCAAATGAAAGGCAACATTTACTTTCATCCGAAAAGGGGACTGGATCCCTGAGCAACAGTCCAGTCCTTTTTCTCCTCAGCCCAGGTAAGACGCTTCTGACGTTTTCTCCAGTTTAGGAGTGGCTTAACAGAGGAGCCAACAGTTGTAGCACATTTCCTGAACATGTGTGTGGTGGGTCTTAAAACACTGATACCAGCTGTAAGCCACCCCTAGTCTCCCCCAAATTTTTGAATTGCCTTTGCGTCACAATCCTCTCAGGCTGCAGTTCTGTTGCTTGTGCACCTTTTCTACAACACTTTGCTTTCACTCATCTTTCCATTAATATGCTTGGATACAGCACTCTGGACAGCCAGCTTCTTTTAGCAATGACCTGTGACGTTCCCTCTTTGTGGAGGATGTCAATGACTGTCTTACGGACAACTGTCAAGTCAGCAGTCTTCCCCATGATTGTGTAACCTACTGAACCAGACTCAGGCCATTTAAAGGCTCAGGAAACTTGCAGGTGGTTTGGGGTTAGCTGATTAGAGTGACACAATGGAGTCATTTACTAAAAGTAGAGCGTGTGAAATCTGGTGCAGCTCTGTATGGAAGCCAATCAACTTCAGCTTGTTGAATTAAGATTTGCCAAAAAGAAACCGAGCAATTTTTGTCAAATCTTAATTTAACAAGCTGAAGTTGATTGGCTTCCATGCAGAGCTGCACCAGATTTGGCACTCACCAGTATTGGTAAAGCCATGAGTTTACAATAGTAGATCATCATTGCCTCTTATTAGTTTCCACCTGTGTTATAGGAGGAGTCCTTTAATTCTCCCATTTAGAGGAGTGTATGCTCCCATGGTTCAGAGGAACATGATGCTATGGATAGCATAGGACCCACTAATTCAGGGTACTTTGTTGTAGTAAGTGGGCTTAGCACTATATGACCATATAGTGTGACCAAACTCCCGTATTTTTTTGAATATGTTCAGGTGTTTTTAACTAGCCTTGCAGGATAAATGTAATTTCGTATGAGTGCGCTGTAATCTTTTTTTCTGTATTGTCTTACGGCTGCACAATCTTATTCATTTTTAAAAGGTGTGCCCCCCCAAATCTTAGTTTTTTACAATAGTGAACTTTCACAATATTATAATTTTCTGATACACTGAATTATGGGTTTTCACTAGCCGTAAGCCAGAATCAAAATTAAAAAACAGAAAGAAATGCAGATCACTGTTTAATGATTCTATACAATAGGAGTCCAACTTTGAATCAAATTACTGAAATCCAGCTACACAAAAAAGAATTCCTACCCCTTGAAAGTTTTCCACTTTGTCAGGTTACAACCAAAAAAGTATTATTGGGATTTTATCAGATAGACCAACACAAAGTGGCACATAAAATTGTGAAGTGGAAGGACTATGAATTTTTTCTTCAATGTTTTTTACAATTATCTGAAAAGTGTGGTGTGTTATTTGTATTCATTCTTTTGTAGACTAACAGGTTTTCTTCTAAGATTGCCCTGAATTTGGCTTTATCCCATCAACTGACCAGTATCCCTGTCCCTGCTAAAGAAAAAAAAAACATCCTCACAACATGATGCTGCCACCACCATGTTTCACAGGTGGGTGGGTGGTGAGGTGTAGTGTTAGTTTTCCACCACATATATAAATTTTGCTTTTAGGCCAAAGTTCAAACTTGGTCTCATCTGACCAGAGCACCTTCCACATGGCTTCTCGCAAACAGGACTTAGTGCTCTCTCTGCAATGGCTTTCTTGCCTCTCCTCCATAAAGGCCAGATTTGTGGAGTGCACAACGAAGTTTGCCCGGCCTGTCAGTTTAGGTGGACAGCCATGTCTTGGTAGGTTTTCAGTTGGCGGAGGTGTAATTTATTCACAAAGTCACCGGCATGCAATTTTATTATCTTTTCCATCACTGAAGACACTTGGTATTGTTTTCTAATATATGGACTTTTATATACGGACTTTTGATGTTCCATGTGTAAATATATATACTCTTTCCATTTTCAGGTGATTGATTGAACAGAGCTATGAGATGTTCAAAGCTTAGGATTTTTATATAACCTAACCCTGCTTTAAAACCTCCACAAATTTATCCCCGACATGTCTGGTATGTTCCTTGGCCTTCATGATGCTGTTTGTTCACAAAGGTTCTCCAGCAAACCAGAAGGCTTCACAGAACAGCCATTAAAATTACACACAGGTGGACTATTAACTAATTAGGTGACTTCTGAAGGCAATTAGTTCCACTGGATTTTAGTTTGGTGCATTAGAGTAAAGTGGGCCAAATACAAATGCACCCCACACTTTTCAGATATTTGTCAACAAAAAAAAATAAAAAAGCTTTGGAAACCATTTATCATTTTCCTTCCACTTTACAATGTGCCACTTTGTGTTGGTCTATCACATAGAATACATTTAGGTTTTTGGTTATAACATGGCAAAATTGAAAAATGTCAAGGGGTATGAATACTTTCAAAGCACTGTTCCCCCCCCCCCCCCCCCCCCCCCCCCCCCCCCCCCATCATTCAAATCACAATTGTGACTAACATTTAGAGACTGAGATTTCAGTAGCCATTTTATAATGCAACTAGATTAAGAATAATCTGGATTTTCTGAGACTAGCAGTTGATTTCCCATCACAATCCCTGTGTATTGGAGTTTAGGGAAGAGCGTCCATGCCACCTAGTGGACCATTATGTTCACACATGGAGCCATTTTCCCCCATATCAAAAGACAGATCACATGAGTAAGGCCCCTTCCACACTGCTGCAACTTAATTCATGTGATTTTGCTGCGATTGCAGGGAATGCCTGTAAGGCAGGGGTCTCAAACTGGCGGCCCTCCAGCTGTTGCAAAACTACAAGTCCCAGCATGCCTCTGCCTGTGGGAGTCATGTATGTAATGTCTCATGGGCTGTCAGCCTTGCAATGCCTCATGGGACTTGTAGTTTTGCAACAGCTGGAGGGCCACCAGTTTGAGATCCCTGCTGTAAGGTCTATAGCCCTCAACTGACATGAAAGTCAGACCAAAGTAGTACATGGAATATATGAATGGTTATCATGGAAAATGACTTGTCATGCGACTGCAGTCCCAAGTCACAGGACAAGTCACACAAGTATGAAAGGGGCCTAAAGGAGTTTAGGACCTCAGCATCTGCTTAAGAGCTGTCAGATGCTATACAGGGCTGTACATGCAATGGAGACTAATTGTACATGTTATTAAAGCAGACCCACTCCCAAAATACACAAAAAAAAAAAGTTTAAAAATCTACCACAGTCTATCCTGCATTACTTTTTGGCCATGTACATTTTCAGCAAATTACAGTTGATCCTGCCAGAATGTGTCCTCGTAATTTCTGCATGCTGATCTGATATCCTAAACAAGGTCATAGCCTTCCCAGCCATTTTCTGTATACTACAGTAAACACAGACTAGGTATAGAAGATAATGAGTGGGGGGGGGGGGGGGGCGTTTGTAGTTCCAATCAGGAAAACAGCCTAGGGCAACAAACGTGCACCTCTGAATCACTGGCAGGATCAACGGAGATAAGGGATGGGGCTGTTAAGGTCAGAAGCCTGAAAAAGAAAACCCAAGGCAGCTACATCTATAAACAAAGACTGGTAAAGTGCAATAAATTACTTGTTGGGAGGGGGGTGGTTAATATAGGCTTTAAATTCCTCATGACATTTATAGGTGCGAGTGCTTACATGATCAGATACTCCATTCCAGCCATAACTGAAGGGGGTCGGCTTGCTGTCAGATTGGCTGAAAAACACCACCAGGTTGTACATGGCCCTCAATATATACAGTGCGCTGATCAATGAGCCAGTCATGACAGCTTGGTTTCCTGAGGTCCCCTAAAAAACAGAAACGAGGCATAAGATTAGGACTAAGCAGCTTCTAAATAACCAAAAAATAAACACCATACACCAGAGAAAACAGGAAGCTTTATACAGCTAAAGCAAATGCAATTGTCAAGTCAGTACTAAAGTTTCAATAACAGTCCTTTGTGGGTAACCTCACCAATGCACAAGCGGGGCAATACTCTCCAAGCACCGATAATCTCCCTGTCCCTACAAAAACAAACTGGACAGGTTTTTCCGAACACTGAAAGGGTTACTGTAGGCAAGTATACATTATATACACAGTTCCTTGCTTATTTTACCACATTTCTTTATCATTGATGTCAATAAAGTAATTGGCAATACAAGCAAGAAACTTTTTGAAAGGTGGTGGCTCTTTGCAACTGTATCTGACTAGAGGATTGGAGCCTGTCTCCAGCACATACATCTGATACATAGGGAAAAAAAAAAAGGGGAAGATAATCTATCCCATATAGAGCACAGCATACCTTAGACTCTAGGTAGACGTGGGCAGGGGTCATATTAGCGATCTTGTAGGTGTTGCTGGCCAGCGAGATGGAACAAGCTGCGAAGAGACAGTTGCTGACTGTGATCCGAGTCATGGGGATCCATCTACGCTGGTCGTCTGTGCCACTGCCCATCCAGATGCAAAACAAGTTCACGGTCAGGAAGGTGAGGCTGATCATAAAAAATAGAAATTGTAGAGGCATCCTGTATGGGGCAAACATATTGCATATTAGAGGGTTGTTTTATGGCAATGGAATTTCTCCTTCCAGGAACAAGAAAAAACCAAAATCTGAAGACATTGGGGCGGATAGTTATATCTAGACACATTTTGTTTTATAATACAGCAAAACTCCTGGAACAACTGAGTATTCTCCTGCAGAGTCAAAACTAGAGTTCGCCAATCAACAGGGAATGCAAATTTTGCTCTAGAGGAGGCATCTCTGCAAAGAGACCACTGCTTCATAAGAGAGCAAGGGTCTTAATTCTCAATATGCTGGCAAGGGAGGGGAGCTCCCTACTCAGGTTATGGCTGCTTTCTAAAGAAAATGAACTGCAGGATGTTGGACCTGGAATACTGTTAGTCCATTTAAAGTCCAACTCCAGCAAAGTTAAAAATGCTCCCACTGCAAAGGATAAATGCTCATTTTGGCCTAGGGGGGACAAGAAAAATACCAGTTACACTTACCGGTAACGGATTTTCTAGGAAATCTTCCAGGACGGCACACCTGAGAGGATGACTGGTCACACCTGGCAGGAAACACAATTAACAAAGTTTAAAAAGCCCCACCCCTCCCTCTGACCCTCAGTTATGACAAAGTAAACACCCACACCAGTGTCAGAGGGTACATTCTGTGAAGAATAAAACATCACCAACATTTAAGGGTAGGGAAGTAGGCCTGCCGTCCTGGAAGATTTCCTAGAAAATCCGTTACCGGTAAGTGTAACTGGTATTTTTCTCTAGTCATCTTCCAGGACGGCACACCTGAGACGATGAGCAAGAAGTTAAGGCCTACCCTAGGGTGGGACCACCGCCTGTAGGACCTTCCTGCCAAAAGCCAAGTCCTGAGGGGACAACAGCTCCACTCTGTAATGCCTCAGGAAGGTATTATGGCTCGTCCATGTTGCTGCCTTGCAGATCTGATCTATGGAAGCACCTGCCCTTTCTGCCCAGGAGGTCGCCAGAGATCTGGTTGAATGAGCCTTAAGGTGGGATGGAACCGGTTTATCCGAGTGTTTATAGGCTAAAACTATTGCCTGCTTAATCCACCTGGCTATCGTAGGTTTTGAGGCCTGAAGACCCTTTCTTTGGCCCCCAAAAGTAACTAGAAGATGATTTGATCTCCTAAACTCCCTTGCCCTTTCTAGATAGACTAAAAGACAGCGTCTAACATCTAAAAGGTGCAATCTTTCTTCCTTCTCATTCTTCGGATTCTGGCAGAATGATGGAAGAATAATCTCTTGTGACCTGTGGAACCCCAAGGTCACTTTTGGTAAATAAAGAGGATCCTGTCTAAGGATTACCCTGTCCTCTAGGATCAACAAAAAAGGCTCTTTTATTGTCAGGGCCTGTAGGTCGCCTACTCTTCTAGCTGAGGTGATGGCTAGAAGAAAGGACATTTTAAGGGAAAGAAATTTAAATGAAATTTGATCCAACGGCTCAAATGGCCCTTTTGTCAGGGTGTCCAGAACCAGGGACAAATCCCACGGCGGGAAACTAACTGTCCTTACCGGGGTTAACCTTTCCCTGGCTAGCAAGAATCTCTTAACAAGAGGGTCTTGAGCTAACCTTGTGTCAAAGAACACTGACAGGGCTGCTACCTGGACCCTAAGGGTACTGACCGCTAACCCTTGGTCTACCCCTTCCTGGAGAAAATCCAGCACGGTTGGAATCGTCTGGATAGTTCTCTGATTTGCTTGAGCCCATCTAGAGAAGATCTTCCAGACCTTTGCATAAATCTGTCTGGTAACCTTCTTCCTGCTAAGGAGAAGAGTGTCAATTACCTTCTCCGAGCATCCCCTGTTCCTGAGGATCTCCCTCTCAAGAGCCAGGCCGTCAGGGACAGAAACCCCGGGTTGGGATGCAGCACTGGGCCCTGGCAGAGAAGATCCCGCCTGACCGGGAGATGCAGCGGAGGCACGACTGACCACCTCCACATGGTGGGGAACCAGACCCGCTTCGGCCACCAGGGTGCAATCAGGATAAGATCTCCATCCGACTGCGACAGCTTTTGAAGCACTCGTGGGATGAGTACCAGGGGAGGAAAGGCATATGCCAGGCTGAAGTCCCAATTCTGAGCGAGAGCGTCTACTCCTGAGGATCTCTGTTCTCTCGTGAGAGAAAAGAATCTCCGCACCTTTGCGTTCCTTTGACAAGCGAATAAATCTATCTCTGGTACTCCGAAATGACGTTTTACCAGAGCGAAAACTTCTTCGTTCAACTCCCATTCTCCCTGAAGAATGGGCTGTCTGCTGAGGAAGTCTGCTTGTATATTGAGGGATCCCTTTATGTGGACCGCAGAGATTGAGAGAATGTTTTTCTCTGCTTCTCCCAGGAAATCTTGGGTCAGTGCCCTTAGACTGACTGACCTTGTTCCCCCTTGACGGTTCAAATAGGATACTGCCACCCGGTTTGTCCGAGAAAATTTGGACTTCCCTTCCTTGGATCAAGTCCCGGAAGACACTTAATGCCTTCCCGACTGCCAGAAGCTCCCTGAAGTTTGAGGAAGCTCTGCTCTGACTCTGATCCCAGGGACCCTGGGCGTAGCGGTCTCCTAAATGAGCCCCCCAACCCCAGGCACTTGCGTCTGTTGTAATGCCTATTGGGTCTAGCTGTGTCCACGTCCGTCCTCCCGATAGGTTGACGGGATCGAGCCACCAAACTAGGGAGCTTCTTACCTCCTCTGACAGAGGAACTTTCTCCTCCAGGGTTTCTCTTCTCCCGCCCCAAGAGGAGAGAAGGAAGCCCTGGAGGACTCGTGAGTGGAGCTGAGCCCAGGGAACTGCCGGGATGCAAGAGGCCATCAGGCCCAACACCCTCATGATGTTTCTCAAAGATACCTCCGGGGCTTCGAGACACACTGTCACTGCGCCCCGAATTTTTTCGACCTTTTCGGGAGGAAGAAACACTTTCTGGGCTACTGAGTCCAACTGATACCCCAAGTATACCTTCGACTGTGAGGGATCCAGGGAGGATTTCTCTTGACTCACCATCCAACCTAGGGAATCCAGGGTCGACAAGACCAACTCTCGATCTCTCAGGAGCTGGTCTCTGGATGGACTGTAGATCAACAGATCGTCGAGGTATGGTATCAGAGCTACCCCCTGAAGGTGTAGAAAGGATACTACCTCTGCCAGGACTTTGGTAAAAATCCTTGGACTGGCCGCAAGGCCGAAGGGAAGTGCCCTGAACTGCCAATGCTGCAACCCCTGCTCTGTCCGTACTGCGAAACGCAAGTACTTCTGATGATCCGGGGCAATGGGTACATGCAGGTAAGCATCTTTGAGATCTAATGTGATCATGAAAACTCCCTTCTGGAGGCGTTTTCTGACCGTGTAGATGCTCTCCATTCTGAATCGCTTGTACAACAGGTAGTGGTTCAGTTTCCGTAGATTGATAATCAACCGAAACTTGCCCGATGGCTTCGGGACCACAAAAATGTGGGAATAAAAACCGAAAGCCCTCTGAGTCACTGGAACCGGGATAATCACTTCCTGTTCTGCGAGCATGCGAACGCTGTCTAGCAAGCCCCTTGCCTTCAGAGAATCTTTGGGAAGGTAAGTAACCAAAAAATTTTGAGGTGGGAGTGACCGAAATTCCAGCTTGTAACCTAGTTTTATTAGGTCTAAAATATAATGGCTCTCTGAGATCTTCTCCCATTGGGGAAGGAAATACGAGAGCCTTGCGCCCACTTTTATGGCGTCATTTAGAATCCTTGCTGGACGGTCCGGACCCAGAAAAAAGGATTCCACCTTTTTCTTTGCCCTTTCCGATCCCCCATTTCTTCCTTTGTCCCCCTTTGCCCTTGAACTGGCCTTTTGCAGGGGGGCCACGAAAAAATTTCCTCCCTTTTTCCTTCTTGGGTTTGGAGGGAAATTTCTTACCTTTTTCTGTGGATCGGGAAAGGACCTGTTCCAGACCCGAACCAAAGAGTAGGGAGCCCTCAAAGGGAATACCACAGAGTCGGGACTTAGAAGTGAAGTCTCCGTCCCAAGTCTTAACCCAAAGGGCCCTCCTGGCTGAGTTCAGTAATGCCGTTGACTTAGCAGTCGTCCTTACTGTCTCTACTGCCGCGTCCGCCAAAAAGGCGATAGCTCTCCCCACCACTTCCAGGGATTCTACTGGATATCTCCCTGGATTCCTTCTTACGTGTGAGATGGTCCATCAGCTTGTTGAGCCATGCGTCCGCGTTCCTGGCTACACAAGCTGAAGCTAATGCAGGGCTTATGGCCGATGCATTCGCTTCCCAAGCTCTACGCAACAGGATCTCAGATTTTTTATCCATCTGATCCTGAATGTTACCCGCGTCCTCAAAAGATAAGTCCGACCGTTTAGAAACCTGCGCCAAGGACGCATCTAAGCGTGGGACTTTGAAAAATTTTTCTTCCTCCTCCTCCTTAAAAGGACATCTCCGTTTCCAAGTTTTAAGTCTGAGGAGTTTACGCTCAGGTTCCTTCCATTCCCTCAAGATAATATCTTTCAGGGACTGGTGAACTGGGAAGGATCTGGCCTGTGGCTTACCCAAACCTCTATAGACCTTATCCTGAGCTGACACTTGGGCGGAAGGTAACTGAATGTCCTCTGACGCATATACTGCCCTGAGGAGACCCTCCATATCCTCTGCTGAAAAGAGGTGTCCCCCAGATCTGGTCTCTACATGGCTATCCTGATCTGAGTCCTCCCCCTCCTGGGAACTCAGGTCAGAGCTGCAAACCTCCTCCTCTGAATAGTATGGGGCAGGTTCCTGAGACCCTCCTGTAAAGGTAGATCTATCTTCCTGTGAGGGAGAGCTTTCCCTTACTGATCTGGCATCCCCCTGACGCTGATCAAGTACGGCTTTAAAAGACTGAAGGGTAGCTAGCATCTCAACCTGAAGTGCCCTGCATTCCTTCGCAACTTCTGCTGTCTCTTTGCCTGCCAATTTGTAAATACATTTGTAACAAAAAGGCTTGCTGTGGTCCTGTGGGAGTTTAGAGCTACAAGACCCACAGCGTTTAGTTTTGGATGTGGCTTTCCCAGACCTACTGGCTCTCTCCTGAGCAGGGCATTCGGTCTCTGTAAGAAAGGGACACCCCATTAGCCACATCACATACACATACAGTGTGGGGGACAAGGACAATAGGGCCACCCCAAATGTCTGCCCCCCCTCGCTCCAGCCGAGTCACTCACCCCCTGTGGCGACCTCTGATGCCGCGAGCTCTGGTCCGCCTTCCATCCTCTGCCTCTACACCGGTAGATGGATCGACTGTGAAGGCTGTGGACCTTGGGCCCCCTCTTTCCAAACAGCCGCCTCGTGCTCTGACCGCCGCGCTCGCCGCCATTTTGTTGAAGCCCGGCGCGCCGGATATGACGTCACACCGGCGCCCGGAGGCTTCCGGACATGCGCACTAGCGGCTACAGACACCGCTCTGCGCCGCGGTCTATCCCCAAGGATGGCACGGCCCCCTAAGGGGAAGAAAACGTTCGGCCATTGGAGCCCAGCTTCCGGCCGACGTGGGGTGTATCAGCGGCCCCCCCCAACCGTCCACCACTGTCAGGTATGAGGGGAGGAAAAGAGGGAAGGTTAGGTGGCCCCTGGGGTTATGGACAACTCACCTGTCCTAGTGCCCCAGCCTCTCCCATTCAGCTTTCTAGGGAGAGCAGAGGGAAAACCCCTTAATTTAATGGCATTTGAAAAATGCTTGAACAGAGAACCCCACAGGCACCACTGACTGCTCTGGGTTTGTTCATTAAGGGGGCGACCATGGTCCCAGACCTGAGGTCTTAGAAAAAAATAACAAACGGTTTCGCAGCCATCAGCGTGTGGGAAACACAATCAATAACTGAGGGTCAGAGGGAGGGGTGGGGCTTTTTAAACTTTGTTAATTGTGTTTCCTGCCAGGTGTGACCAGTCATCCTCTCAGGTGTGCCGTCCTGGAAGATGACTAGAGAAAAGTAATTTAGCATTGTTGATCCTCTACTGCGCCAACAGATGGTGCTTCCCTATTCTCCTGTTACTTTGTGTCCTTAAGCTCAGTGCTGGGCTATAGGCACTGCATTAGTCTTGATATCGGGAGCATACTTCTGCCGGAGTGTAGGAAAGAGGCAGTGGGGCCCAATATTGCCACATGGAGGAGCCTAAGGATCAGGCAAGTAAAGACATTTAACCTTGAAATGCAGGGACTGTAACCCCCCACCCCAATTCAGCTTTAAAGTGAATTTTTAATAAGGGCTTGAACAAGACCAAGGTAATGGGAAAGGGTTAAAGGGGCAGCATTTTGTAAAGCTGTTGGCTCTAGAGAAATGCATTGTTGCCTCCTTTGGTCTAACTTGGTAGCTTCGAGGGTAATGGGCTGCACTGCACAAATTTAGAAAACAGCTTCATGCAGAACAAAGTGCCATCTGTTCAGATTCAGATACATTACCATCCTCTGGCTGCCTGCCTCATCCCTCAAGTTCCAAACTGATGGCAAACACATCTCCTGTGCTTGGGTGTGGGCTCCAGAGATAACAGCTGCCTATATTCCCATCCTGGCTTTAATGGACATGCCTTACCTTGCTGTCCTCTTAAGACTGGGGAAGTCTGAATACCCAGAGATACGAAAATCCTTCACTGACCAATCAAGATGGCAAAAAAACAGCATCCAGAAGATGCCAATAGGACCTTGCAGGTATCAGGCTATTGAAGCAGAGGCAAGTATTGGACTTTAGTGTTAAAGTAGAGCTAAATGCAATTTTTTTTTTATTCATTTGGGACAGAATAAAAAGGAGGGTTATAACCCCTGTCAGTTTTTTGCCCCCTGTTTCAGGGGAGATTTTTTCACTTCCTGCCCCATAGCCAAAACAGGAAGTGAAAACATCACTGGCTGTCACCAGAACTATTGTCCCCATCGGAAGATTTCACATTACTATTCTGGTGTCAACCCCAAATCTTAGAAATACTTTCACTCTTGGTGAAAATAAAAAAAGAGGGTGAATCTCCCCAAAGTGGATAAAGAGACTGATACACCCCCCCCAGTTGTAAACCCGCTCCTATATCCAGTAAAGTGCCTCAGATACAGATGAAACAAACCTTCCTACATAAGTTTTACTGCCATCTTCAGCTTCCTACACTCTTTAGAAAGTACATAGTGGTGGGTGGGGGATACTGCGCTTATACTGTGTGCGATCCGATTGGAAGAAAGGGACACCCCTCCACATAGGCAGAGGAAAGAAGGAACATGCAGAGCTGTACTCTGAATAGACAAGCTCTGTGCTCATCTCCCTCCCGACACAAATTTTATCTCATGTTATCTCGTGTGTCAGAGAACTTGTCAGAAGTGCCTCTGCTGATAACAGGAATGAAGCACCAGAGAGAAACACTTAGAGCTTTAGAGAGATAAGTAAACACTACAGATACATATGCTTAGTTCAACTTTTATGAATGGGGTTTACAATCACTTTAAAGACAGGTTTCTATAATTCAGAGTGAACAGTGTGCATGTAAAGGACTCCAAGTCAACTTACTTATATCTGTTGAACTCTGGAGTGCAGCAAGCTTTAAGGACAACCTAAAAAAAATAAGAAATAAAAATTAGCAGCACATCCAAACTTGCAGCAGACTGTTTTATATAGGTGTCCCCCGTCCACTTTAAACGGATCAGACCTAAAGACATATTGTAGAACACAAAGCCAGAATAAAGATAGGAAATTATCCTGGGGTCCAAGAGATGCTAGTACAGAGGTGCTCTGCTGCAGGATGACGTCATTCACTGCAAGACCACCATTGGATACCAGCACTTTCCCAGAGCTCCTGCAGGGGAAAAAAAAGGGGGGGGGGGGGCAGGAGGCAAGATAGGTAATCAAGGCAAGGGGGTTATAAGCAGAAGCCATACCCCAGCAACAATGTATCTTGCTTTGAATAGGGTAGGGAAAGGTTTGAGCTTCTGTTGGCTTTGCCAGCCGTGCCTCTATTAGGCCTCCTTCAGGCAGGTGGTAAAAATAGGTGGTTTGGCCATTTTTACTATCCCAGCTGCAAAGCTTCAATTCTTGGCCACTGCTTGTCAAGTTTGCCATCCACCAAACCTGCCCACTGAAATCAAAAGGGACGGTGCCACAACCTTGAGCATCTCACAAAGCTGAAGCAAGTCAGAAACTGCCTACCTAATTTCTGGCTGGAGGACATCCAGCACTTCACTCATCCTGAACCCCACTGGCCGACCCATTCACTCAATTGCAGTCCTTTCAATCATTGAGTTTTGGCATCACATGTGGTGATAGTCTGCATGCCAATACAACTGCCCACACCTCCAAGCTGACATCCATTTAGTTTTTCATAATTCCTCCCATCAGGTTTGAGGGCTCTTGAGGGGTACTGAGGCGGTGATGTTTGAGAAGCTATCACCCCACCAGCCCCTTCCAAAAGCCAATCCAACAAAAAAGCTTAGTTAAAATATGCAGGACAACACCTTGACATGCCTCCAGGCTTTTTGTGGCATTGGCACAGTAAAGGCTTCTTTACAGCAACACGACAATGCAGCTAATTTTTGTTCAAGTACCATAGTTTTGTTCTACAAAACAAATTTCCAGAACAGCCTGTATTTCTTCTGAGATTACATGTAGGTTTTCTTTGTATTCTGAACAATTTTTCTGGCAGTTGTGGCTGCACGTTTACTTTGTCTACCTGATCTTGGTGTCAAGAGATCCCTGAATTTTACAAGTGATTGAAGAGTACCGTCTGGCATAGTCAAGGCTCTGGATCTCTTTTTATATAATTTTCCATTTTTACAAGGTTCAATTACATTATTATGCAGGTCTTTTGACAGTTCTTTTCTGCTCCCCATGGCTCAGTATCAAGGCTGCTCAGTGCATTCACGAGAGAGCCAACAATGACCATTTATAAAACAGACACTAACTGCAAAGTAAAAAGCCACAGATGTGGGAAATTAACCTTTAATTACCATTTAACAGCTTGCCGACCAGCCACTGTCATTACACTGCAGCAGGTCGACATGATTCCGTGAACCGTCGTAGCTGTAAATTGGTCCCTTTAAGTAGAATAGCAGGTGCCCACCACACTGCGGGGGTGCCGATGCACATGACCACTGGCCAAGCGAGATCGCAGGCACAAGAAGCAGAACAGGGAGGTGTGTGTGTAATAAATACACATACACATACACATACACATACACACACACACACACACACACACTTAACCCCTTGATTGCCCTCTAATGTTAACCCCTTCCCTGTCAGTGACATTTACACAGTAATCAGTATATTTTTATAGCACTGATCACTGTATAATTGTCAAGGGTCCCAAAAATTGTCAAAAGTGTCCGGTCTGTCGCTGTCCAGATAAAAAAAAAATAAAAAAATTAAACACAAAAAAAAAAAAAAAAAAAAAACTAACATGTCATACTTCCCTGCTCTGTGCAAGGGTTTTGCGCAGAGCAGCCCCACTTCTTTCCTGGGGTGTCCCAGCAGCGCTTCTGGCTCCTCCATCGGCTGCTCCCACAGAGAGATGCTTTCCATGGGAGCACCCATGCGTGCTCTCCCACGTCCTGCTGCTGTGTCCATTGACAGCAGGGGTGCAACGGATCAAAAACTCACGGATCAGCAAATAATTTAATTTGCAAAAAACCTGTGAAAATTCCACCATATAGTCCCCACTGTAATATCCACAATCTCCCTACATCATCTCCCCCACTGCAATATTGTCTGGGTACAGCTGAGCATGACTAGGTATGGCAGAGTATTGATGGATGGATCCATGGATGTGACTGCAATTGTCACAGAGCAGCGCTGTGGGCACTACAGATCCAGCCCACAACGCTGCTGCCATCCGATCTCTCCCCTCCACTTTACAGATCAGTACACAGAAGGGAGAGGAACTGGCATCATCAGTCATTTGATGGAGCGATCACGTGGTAAGCGGCCGCTAGGTGTACCAAGATGGCTGCCACTCCAGAACTAGGCTGAAGCCGCGGCCTTTCCTAAGGCCAAGGCAGCGGAGGGCTCCGTGGATCGCATGGTGTGCTGATCTGAACAGGTTGACCCGTTCCGATTGGTGACAATCCGTTGCACCCCTAATTGACAGATGGGACTCGGCCCTGCCCCCGGCTACTGTGTCACTGGATTTGATTGACAGCAATGGGAGTAAATGGTTCCTGCTGCCATCAATCTACCCAATGAGGTTCCAAGACAGCGGCTGGAGCTGCTGGGCTCATGTGTGAACTTGAGCACAAATTTCTATATTCTCATTAGCAGGTAGACTCAAGCATTTTACAATTTGCATTGCTTAGAAAAGCCTAACTTGTGCTGATATCTGGTATTGGCTACTAAAGATGCAAGCCATGCCACAATTTTCACATTACCCTAGAGATGGGCCCAACACACCCTGTACAGTTCACAGCAGAACGCCCCGAACAGCAAACCCCATTGAAGGCCATGAGAGTCAGGGAAAAAAAAAAAAAAAAAAAAAAAAAAAGAAGTGTCCATACCAGACCCTTAGCCCACCCCAGAAAATAAAAGAAAAAAGTCAAATAGAAACATTCAATCACGCTGCCACCAGGTGACGTAGCCAGGTGGCCCCTGCCCTTTACCTATACAAGAACTCCTAAATGGCAGAACCTGCAGTTGGCAAGCCAGCCATCAGATAGCAGGAGCGTTTGTTTTTCCTCCTAGGGTGGTAGCGGTGTCGTGATTGATGATGGCTTTACATCGGGGGACACTGTCAAAAACTGTCTATTACTGTGACACTTTTAGTGAAGGAATTCCCCTATCCTCATTCACATGGGGGGGGGGCGCTAGAGGGAGGTGTAGAACCTGGGATCTGGGTGCCCCATTGTTAAAAGGGGGCTTCCAGATTGATGCCCCCACAACCATTGGCAAGGGTTGAGGGGGAAGAGACCCTTAACATGGGGACTTGGTGTGCTTGCTCACGCCCCCCCCCCCCCCCCCGCATGCTTAAAGGGTCCAGTATGACTTGGGGGGGGGGGGGGACCCACACCATATTTTTTGGAACTTAACTCAGCAAGGAAGCCCATTGACAACTGATGACTCCTTGGTTGTTAAGGACACCATTGCTGGCCCCACTCTTTAGTCAAAAAGGTTTTTATTGAACATTAGATAAAATCACAGCAGTTTCCATTGTACAAAAACTTTCAGAGATTACACTCCGCATGTATACACCAGATAAATGCCTAAGTGTAGCACTACAACATTGCATTTCTAGGTTCAGCACACATATATAGGTTATTTTTATGGACACTGTAAAATTCTGGACAGCACTAGCTTCCTGGGGCTCAGACCGGGAATATTTATATTATACACACACACACACACACACACACACATTTCCATAAGGAGTATTCCCCATGTGGGTTATACAGGAGGCGGTGTTAGGTGGTAAAGTTGACATCCATCCCATCAATATCAGCTTTCTGGCCTGAAATAGTGCTCTAGAGAGTGCAATTCTGGTCAATTCCTCAGGAATCACATCCTCCAGGGCCCACAACAAACAGCATAGAGGGTCTATGGGGATGGTCGTCTGAAATACTCCATTAAGTGTGCCCACAACCTCGCTACAATACCTATGGAGCTTTGGACACCTCCACAGGAGATGAATAAGGTCTCCGCTGTGCCGTCGACATCGGCAGCACAATGGGTCCGGCAACCTACCCATCATTATGGAGTTTCGTCGGGGAGTAGTGAGCTCTCAACAAGATATACAATTGGGACACTTTCTGCGCTACATTTAGAGCATAGGGTTACGGATTGCATGGCTTCTTCCCACTGATATCCTGTGAGTTGGCCTAGATCCCTTTCCCAAATGGCCTCCGCCTTACATAGAAATGCTTGCAGGGGTTTCGCCAGCAGCATTTGGTACCATTGGGAAATGAACCCTTTAGTTTCAGTGCTTGTGTACAGTACATGAAACATGGGGGCGGGTGACTGTGCCCACTCCACTGTGCTCCCTGCGCCGCGACTGCATGTTGGAGTTGAAGGTAGTAATAGTGCACATTAGCGGGCAGGTCAAACTTGACTTGCAATTCAGGGAAGGTTAGCAGCCTACCATTTGCAAATATGAGAGATAGCAAAGTCACACCATGGGCACGCCATCTGGGCCCCTGTTGCAGCTTGACCAGCTCCACTTATGACTTCTTGTCCCAAATCGGGCTATATTCCGGGAATCCCTGCACCCCCTGGAGTTGTTGGCTTTTTATTCCAGATCTTTTGTATAAGCGAGTGTCGGGGTCTGTTTGTTGGATTTTGAAAAGATTTGCGCCTTCAGCCCCGTCGGGATGGTCTCAACCCCCCGTGGCTAGCAACATTAGCCAATGCCGCTGAGCTCCCTGGATCCTGGGACAGAGCCAATCAAATGTTGTAACTGGGCAGCTATATAGTACAGCCAAGGGTTGGGTACCACCAACCCTCTCCACTGTCTTTGGGCTGTTATAACTGTTCCAGTTGAATTTGAGGGGACCTAGTATGCCATAAGAGCCATCTAAATAAGGTGTTCACTACTCTAAAAAATGTTTTAGGTGTATTACAACTGGTGAGTTGTGGAGAAAATAAAGCAATTGGGGCACTCCTTAACCAGCTTTTGTGCAGCGTATTGCAGGGCGTTCGGTGGGGTGAACATTCCTGAACCATACCATTTGCCCAACTCCACTTGCCTGTATTGCAATGGGACCAATATGTGTCCCAAGAGCTGCGTAATGTTAAACACCAAATCCTATACATTTCAATGAAGGAAGCCAAAACTCAGGGCTAGGGACCTTGTATGGAGGAAAATAGATACCCGAAAATGTAAGCTATTTAGGGAGGAAAAATTATACCTCAATAGGCTAAAACTAAGAAGCATTTAACAAAGCTTATATTATAAGCCTAAAAATACATCTGCCCTGTCACCCGACAGCTCTACAGAAAAACAAGGTCATATGATCGTCGCTGCTTGATCAGACCGCATTTGAACAACAAAAGAAGGGTCAGGCGGTCTTCAGGCTTTTTAAGAGCGCAACTGCACTATCCAAACAAGCACTGAGATTTACATGCGAGTCCTGAACAAATCTGACCCAACAGAGGTCATGCATCTCATACTCATTTTCACACTTGAACAAGGTGAATAGCGAACTGCAGTAACACCCAATCAAAAAACACATCTCCCTGTGGAGAACAGAAATCCAACTGGTCCATTGTTCCAAGGGGTTAATGCACAAGCTGCATTATTCACACTTGTATTTAACCCTATCAACTACCACAAAAAAAAAATTGAATTTTTCCCCCCATTTATGCTTCAGACTGTACACAGCAGTTACAGTCAAACTCCCCTAAACAAAAAGCCGATGGTCAATTCAGTCACTCAATATGTAGACTGGTCCTTTAAAAACAAAACTGATACAAAGTAGACAAAGAAAAAATAACAAACATTAGCAAAAAAGGGAGCATAGATCCAAGAGGTGATGCAGCAGCTGTCACTGCAAACATTTTGTTGGTCAGGAGAAGAGCATACAAAAAAATAAAAAAAATAAACCCTCCCCCTGCCAAGTGCAGGGGGTCAGGATGATCATGCATTCATTAGCTCTGGGGTGATGAGTTAACCGGGGATGTCATCAATGCTACACAATGACACTGCTTTCAAGAACAGATCAATGAGCTGATATCATCCTTATTACTCAGCAGGGGACATGCCCCCTGCAGGTCAAACGATGAATCAGCAGTGCCAAGAGTGATGTCACCCCTTACTGCACAAACAAGCTAAGAGACTGAATAAGAAAAAAAAAACCTGCTAGATCCATAAATCATCAGTCTTTACTCAGCAGAAAGCCTCGGGTCTCTTGACCGTCAAAAGGCAGAACAAGCAGCTTTTTAAGTCTTCATAAGCGTCCCGGTGTGCCAGTGAGGTAAGCTCAGCCACTGCTGAACAAAGGAAAACAAAAAAAAAAAAAAAAAAAAAAAAAAAAAAAAAAAACACACCATTAAGGGGGCCTACAAAACAAACCAAAAAAAAAAAAAAAAAAAAAAAGTGTAGACTATACAGGATTTATATATAATCCATTTTTGTTACATAAAACAAATTTAAAAAACACAAAACATCATACAAAAAAGACAAAAACACACACCTATGAATGGAGGTGGACTACAGATGTGGCAAAAGTGTACATCACAAGTATATACACCTTTTATTTTTAACCAGTTTATCCATGCAAAAAAACAAAAACAAATTTAATTAATTGAAATTGTTATGCTCTTTCCTCATCGTTTTCTGTAATCCACTTTTTCATATTTTGTTTTTGAATGAAATATGATAGTTATAAAAATTATGATTACAAAAAATAATTACATTTATTGCCTAGGGAAAAAAAATAAAATAAAAAACAACCCTACACACTTCAAATCTTTGCACTATAAAATGTTGAAGGGCCAAGTGCATCTGTTTACTATGAATTCTGGGAAGGTTGGCAAGGCGTTTTCATGCATGCCGTAGGTGTGAATGGGACCCACAATATGCCAAAAGATCGCAAGTCATCCTAAATGTTGATGTCACTTACTGTTACACAAAGAGCAAAAAAAAAAAAAAAAAAAAAAAAAGACTTTCCCCACCACACTAGTAACAGACGCCCCAGTCCACCCCCAAACTTGATGGCAAGCAAGTGTGCCCCCTGCAGACAAGGTGAACCACTCTGCCAGCAGGCGATCAACACAAAAAGTTAAAAAATCTGCAGTGTTAACCAATAATGTTCGATGTGGATTTCTAGCCACAAGATCTAATTTCCCCAAAAATCACAATGGCCTCTTGCAGGGACTGAGCCTAACGGCAACAGAATTATAAAGATGGTAATAAGCTCTGGGGTGTGCAAAGGGTTAATGGGCAACATCACAGGGAACCTACCTGGACCATCACAGGGACAAACATTAATATGCAAACTCTAAAAGGCAAGGTTGCTACAGCTTTTGAGGCCCAGGCACTGGATGGGTGACATCACCCATTGCAGCACAAAGGAGAACCAACCACAAGAACACCCCTTTTACTCATGGAGGGACTGCAAGAACCTCCATCAAAGTTCTGCATTAACCAATGATCAGCCCTTTCCAGAAGTAACACAACTCCACGTTCAGCCGCACAACGGATTTTTATTGGCTCAGGGCTAACCTTTCATTGGAAGGTGCCAAAATCTGCATGCAGGTCAATGTTACCAATGAATGAGGTTACCCTCATCCTGTGTAGCTAGCTGAGCCCTTCTAAGAAAGGATTCCAAAGAGGCTACTGAACACCATTCATTGGGATTGGAAGGCCGTTTGCCCCCTCCAGGCAACAGGAGGAACTGCGTTTCTCAGGAGCTCAGCATGAGCAAGCACAATAAGCAGATCAGGGCTGTGCAAAGCAAATGATGTCACCTATTTCCAGGGAAAAAACCAAGAACAAAACATCATCCATTTATTCTGAAAGGGAGCTAGTGTCCCCTACAGGCCAAATTCTGAAATCACATCCTAAAAACAGTGTGTAAAGTAATGCAATTTATCTTTGAAAGAAAAAAAAAAAAAAAAACATTTAGAAACTTTTTGGGGAAGAGGAAAAGGAGGTACAGCAGCGGTGCTCAACCTTTTGAAGAGCGAGGGCCACTTAAGTGATTTGGTAACTGGTTGAGGGCCACAATGAACTATGGAGTTTTACTTGCCCCCCCCCCCAAATATAAAAGACCCCTTACTTTACTGAGCCCCCTATAAGGCTGCTTTCACACTGATGCACTACAGTTCACCCTCACTGCGGGTGCAGGGCACCTGTTGCTTTCCTGCAGGTCAGCTGTGCTTTGCCATAGACTTTGAAAGCAGCCTAATCTTTACAAGTGCCAATATTTCCATTGCAAAAGTGCAGTGTATGTGAGGTTTAATACGCTGACTTTTTCCTCTGAGCTTCTGCTGGCATCGCTCTCCAGGCTGCTAGAAAGGTCCCAAGTGAAGTGCATTGGTCGGTATCACGCAGCATGGGACAAGAGTCAGCGCTACTAAAAGGAAGCATTGGCTTATGCGGCTCCTGCTCTCTCCATGACCAGCGCCGGCTCCATGCACTCTGATGCTCTGGAATGGCCGGTCAGCAACTTGTTGACCGTGACCTGGCCTTTGACGACCCCCCCCCAGCCCAGAGCATGGGCTTTCCTTGTTTGAGGTCGAGGGCCACAGGTTGAGCACCCCTGAGGCATAGGGTTAAAAGCGGAGTTCCACCCAAAAATGGAACTGCTGCTTTTCTGGTTCCTCCTCCCCCCTCCAGTGTCACATTTGGCACCATCAGATACCTGTCTAATACATGTATTTTGCTCCCACTTCCGGGCATAGATACACAAGCCACCCGTGGGTATCTACGCCAATTCCAGCACCTTCTCCGCCACCCCACCCCCCGTCTTCTGGGAGACACACGTTCCAGAAAACAGCAGGGACCAGTGGGATAGCGCAGCGCGACTCACGCATGCGCAGTAGGGAACCAATCACTTCCTGATTCCCTAACCGAAGATGGTGGCGGCAGCACCCGACAACCGAGGGCTAGATCGGCTTCAGGTGCCGACATTGCGGGCACCCTGGACAGGAAAGCGGCCTTATTTTAAAAAAAGTCAACAGCTGCAGTATGTGTAGCTGCTAAAGAGAAAGAAAAAAATAAATACGGACCTCCGCTTTAACCAAGGATATCACCCATTGCAGGGTAATACCATATAAAAAAGCAAGGTTCCCCCTGCAGGCTGGGGGGATGTAAATGCATGCAAGTGCTGGTACCCGGTGTATGACCCTCCGATGCTGGGAGAGAAATCAGCTGCTAGAAAAGCAATTCAGGTATAAATTTCCCCCACCCCTAGAAGAACTGCCATGGGGACAATAAGTGAGCAGAGTGGGGAAAATATAAAATAAAAAAAAAGGGGGGGGGGGGGGGGGGGGGGACTACAATAGTTAAACAGAGTGAGGAAATGTGAGCAGACGGGAGAGCAGGTAGCACACCCCCTGAACCCCAATTGTGCCCCCCACAGGAAATAATGGGGGGGGGGCTACCCTAATCCTTAGATGAACTGCTATGTGGGACACAATATTTGAGCATAGTAAAGGGATGCAGGTAGATGTACAGCCCAGGTGATGAATTGTCACAATATACTATTAAAAAAGGGAAGGAAAAGGGGGGAGAACACAACTTAGGACTTTGAGAAAGAGGAACAACTGCACAATTAGTAAGAAGAGGTACCCCCCATCCTTCCACATCCGGCCAAGTGATTGAATTGCACTTTATATGAGATAGCACTCCATCTACTGGCAAGAAGCAGAACTTGTTTTTGTTTTAATTAGGAAAAAAGGAAGGTAGTCGGCACGCCCCTGGTGGTGATGAGAGGAACTGCAGCCATATTTTTTTCTTTCCCCCATTCCGATGGAGAAGTAGCACGCCCCCCGCAGGCGGGAGGAGGAAGTGCACTGGAACTCACCTGGGAGTAGTAAAGGTGGAGCAGACAGAGGGTGAAGAACTGCAGGCAGATGGGGGCGTAGTAGAGCAGCCAGTGCGGGAATGGGTAGAGTTCATTGTCCTGGGCACAGTTGGTCAGGTAGAAGGAGAAGAGGACGGTCCTGCAGCCAGCCCAGAGCAGGCACAGGAAGAGGAGGGCGCTCTGATAACTGAACCTCTTCTGCCTGTAGCGCAGCAGCAGCCAGAGATGCCCATAGACGTAGAGAAAGAGCAGCAAGCAGAGCCCCGTGACGGTGGCGGTGAGCCCCAGCACCACGGTCCAGGGGATATCAGCGTCTGTCATGGTGTCATGTTCCCCCCGTGCCCCCCGCACTCGCCTCCTCTGCAGTTCAAAACAACTCCGCTGGAAGACATCAGCTGAGCCCCCAGACCATTTGAGGCACTCCGCAGACAGCCCATTGGCCGCCCTCCGTCCCGCCCAGCTCCCTCATTGGGCGCTCCCCCCGTCGCTCCGTCCGGCAGGGGCCCGCCCACCTCAGCGCGTGCAAAGCACCGCGGAGCCATTGGACGGCGGCGGCCCCGCCCAGCGGCAGGGGAGAACGCGACTGGGCCTCCCAAACGCCCGTCACTTCTTTGTCTCGGCTAGTTCGCCGCCCCCCTCCTGAGCGCCTATTGGACGGCGGCGGAGGGGCGGGAGGTCCGACTACGGAGCGCCCCCTTTCAACGCCGAGGAGGGAGGGCGCGCCGCCGTTGGCTGAAGGTGCCGGAGAGGAAGACAGTGACTGGATAAGCCAGCCGCCCGTCACTCCTCTCTTCTGGGAGCTGATTGGACGGTTGGGGTGACGGAGGGGCGGGGTTGCTGTCAGTGTGGTAGTCAGTGGTACCCCAGCCGGGGGAGGAGGAGGGATGCTGAGTGAGGTAGGTACACTACCACAGGGCCAACCCTCTGCCCTTTGTTTTAGGATGTGGGCATCTCCCTGAAGACCATTTACTAATCATAGCTGCCGCCCCCCAACCCGGCTTCATGTGATTGTGAAGGGTTGGCACCTCTGCCTGTGAGAGATTTCACCTCACTTCCTGTTCTATTTCCGGGTGTCACCAGGACAAGAAGTGAGTGAAAATCCCTCCAATAAGGACACAGGCAGCAATAAAAGCGCTCTCATTAGTAATGGGGGGGGGGGGGGGGGTTAGATCCTCCATCAGGTTTTTATTTCCCTGTCACACTTTCACCGCTCCGTGTCCAGACCCGTTCTGACATTTCTCTTACATAATCAAATCTGCATTTGTTTAACCGCTTCAGCCCCGGAGGATTTTACCCCCTTCCTGACCAGAGCATTTGGCAATTGCGCAGTGGTGCGCCACTGTACCCAAACAAAATTCAGGTCATTTTTTCACATAGAGCTTTCTTTTGGTGGTATTTGATCACCTCTGCGGTTTTTATTTTTTGCGCTATAAACAAAAAAAGAGCGACAATTTTGAAAAAACACAATATTTTGTACTTTTTGCTATAATAATTATCCTCAGTTTAGGCCGATATGTATTCTTCTTCTACATAATTTTGGTTAAAAAAAATCGCAATAAGCGTATATTGATTGTTTTGCGCAAAAGTTATAACGTCTACAAAATAGGGAATATATTTTTGCACTTTTGTTATTTTTTTTTTTACTAGTAATGGCGGTGATCAGCGATTTTTATTGTGACTGCGACATTATGGCGGACACATCGGACAATTTTGACACATTTTTGTGCTATAAAAGTGCATTGATTACTGTAAAAATGTCACTGGCAGTGAAGGGGTTAACAATAGGGGTTAACTGTGTTCCCTGACTGTGTGTTCTAACTGAAGGGGGGAGGGGACTGTGTAGGGGAGATCACAGATCGCTGTTCATACTCTGTATGAACAGACAATCTGTTTCTTCTCCCCTCAGAGAACCGGAAACTGTGTGTTCTTGGCCAAACATGCTTGGCCAGTCCATGACCTTTACCCTCAGCTTCTTTAGCAAGGCAGTGGTCATCTTGGAGGTGTGTTTGAGGTCGTTATCATGTTGGAATACTGCCCTGCGGCCCAGTCTCCGATAGGGAGGGGATCATGCTCTGCCTTATTATGTCACAGTACATGTTGGGATTCATGGTTCCCTCAATGAACTGTAGCTCCCCAGTGCCGGCAGCACTCATGCAGCCCCCGACCATGACACTCCCACCACCATGCGTGACTGTAGGCAAGACACACTTGTCTTTGTACTCCTCACCTGGTTGCCGCCACACATGCTGGACACCATCTGAACCAAATAAGTTTATCTTGGTCTCATCAGACCACAGGACATGGTTCCAGTAATCCATGTCCTTAGTCTGCTTGTCTTCAACAAACTGTTTGCGGGCTTTCTTGTGCATCATCTTTAGAAGAGGCTTCCTTCTGGGACGACAGCCATGCAGACCAATTTTATGCAGTGTGCGGCGTATTGTCTGAGAACTGACAGGCTGACCCCCCACCCCTTCAACCTCTGCAGCAATGCTGGCAGCACTCATACATCTATTTCCCAAAGACAACCTCTGGATATGACAATGAGCACGTGCACTCAACTGCTTTGGTCGACCATGGTGAGGCCTGTTCTGAGTGGAACCTGTCCTGTTAAACAGCTGTATGGTCTTGGCCACCGTGCTGCAGCTCAGTTTCAGGGTCTTGGCAATCTTCTTATAGCCTAGGCCATCTTTATGTAGAGCAACAATTCTTTTTTCAGATCCTCAGAGAGTTCTTTGCCATGAGGTGCCATGTTGAACTTCCAGTGACCAGTATGAGAGAGTGAGAGCGATAACACCAAATTTAACACACCTGCTCCTAATTCACTCCTGAGACCTTGTAACACTAATGAGTCACATGACACCGGGGAGGGAAAATGGCTAATTAGGCCCAATTTGGATATTTTCTCTTAGGGGTGTACTCACTTTTGTTGCCAGCGGTTTAGACATTAATGGCTGTGTGTTGAGTTATTTTGAAGGGACAGAAAATTTACACTGTTATACAAGCTGTACACTCACTACTTTACTCTGTAGCAAAGTGTCATTTCTTCAGTGTTGTCACATGAAAAATAAAATATTTACAAAAATGTGAGGGGTGTGCTCACTTTTGTGAGATACTGTGTATATATGTGTATATATATATATATATATATATATATATATATATATATATATATATATATATATTTGTATCACTTATACAGTAAAATCGCCGGCTTTGAAAAGTGACACCAGGATCATGGCTGCAGCCAGAGGTGGATAGAGAAATCCTCTCCGCTGTGCCATTGTATTGTGACAGCAGGAACTCCTTCACTACCAGAATACACTGATCAGTGCTGCGGACAATTGGCTGCAAGTTATTGATCAACAAAAGTTTTCCAACATTCTTGTTCTACAGAAGTCGATCTTCAGTTTGACTTCAAAACACAAAAAGTCGCCCTGGGACTAATGAGGATTTAATGAGGGGAATGCGGTTAGCCAGTCACATGACACAAATACAGTATCAAAGTTTATTAAAAATTGTCATGCATACATGAACAACAAAAAATTGCCAAGCCGATCAGCTGATATGTACAGTGTAAAACAGTATCATTACACGTATAGCAGTATAAAATGTACATAGCAATACACAGGCATAGAGAGTGACCCTACGCGTTTCGCAAGACCATGCTCGCTTCATCAGTGGTAGATGTGTGTGAATTAAATCTGTAAAAAAATATGAGAAACCAAATAGGTATCTGGACAATGATGGTAATGTGACAAATGGTCAAAGATTCAGTTTGACTTCTGCTAAGTGGAGACACCCATAGATGGATCCAAATGTGGCCGGTCACCACTGAACTGCCTGCATTTTGATTCATCTATGGCCGGCTTAACACCATTTTAATGAAAAAGAATTCTCCAAGGATTAGTTCACCTTTTACTGAAAAAACTCTATGCAGATAAGGGGCACCCGTAGTTAAAAACAAACAAACTGGCTGTCATTGGAAATCATGGGAAACGACTCGTCATGCTACTTTGCAGTCCCAAATCGTGGGACAAGTCGTATAAGTGTGAAAGGGAACTAAGTGGAACTAAACTCATCAATTTAACAGTTTCAAAAAACAGTTACATTCCAGGCATGCTGGGAATGCTGTCACATTTGCTTGTGCTCTCAATCAAACTATTAAGCTATCAAATTGCTGGTGTCATAACTGATCACATGTGCAACACTATGGAGAGTTACAGATCAAACTTATTGGGGGGCGTGGCCAGGCAGCGGATGTAGTCGGTCGCATTATCAGACAGCTCCGCCGAATCTCCTGCTTTATCCTGGGAATCACTGCACATCCGACCCTAAGAACGGTAAATCGGACACCGGAAAGCCCCCTGACCTTGCTGGGACCGATAGTGCCACTCTGCAAACTAGATGTCCGCCGCAAAACGGAATGCTTCGTCCCGCTCAGCGGACCTCATGGGCCAAAATGGCGCCAATGCTCAGCGCTCTGCAAAATCACTCCACAGGGAGGCAGCTGAAAAGCTGTTCTCCAAGCCACTGTCAAATGAGCAAGCTGCCTTCTCCAATGCTAATGGGGATTCGTCCGCAGGGGCATCTGAAACAGATGACACAGTGCCACTGGAGGAGAACGGAGCCTCGTTTAACTGGGACACAGTGAGTACTCCTAAAGACGCCATTACTAGGCCTCAGGGCCCTGTTAGCCCAGACACAGTAACCGAACCCACACTGAGGGACATCTTTGCAGCGGTAACCTCCTGTAACACATCCATTGCAGCCCTCACCACTGAAATCAAGGGGGTGAAGACTTAAATAACTTTCCTACGCCAAGATGCACAAAAACTGACGGAAAGAACCTCTGCATTAGAGGGGAGGGTGAGCTCCATAGAGGATGACATGGCCCCTATGCAACATGACCTCACGTACAATAACCACCTACTCTCACAACATATCGCACGTTTAGACGACATGGAGAATAGAATGAGGAGGAACAATGTTCGCGCCATTGGCATCCCTGAACGAATGGAAGGCAAGAACCCTGTAGAATTCATTGAAGGATGGCTGACTAATGCGTTTGGAAGGGATGTGTTCTCCCCCATGTTCTCGGTGGAAAAAGCACACCGAGTCCCAGCTAGGCCCCCCCCCACCTGGGGCACCCCCGCGACCCTTCCTGTTCAAACTCCTTAACTATAAGGACAGAGATGCGATCCTACACAACGCCAGAATAAAACCGGCTGCCCTCAAGCTTGACAACGCAAAGATATCACTGTTCCCGGACTTCTCTGCTGAACTACAGAAGAAAAGGGCCAAATTCAACGATGTTAAACGCCGACTCAGGGACATGGATCTCAAGTATGCAATGTTATACCCCGCACGTCTACGAGTAGAAGTACTGGGGTCAGTACAATTTTTTGATACTCCTGCTGCAGCTATGCAATGGCTGGACCGAGAAGAGCATTCTATCCGAGCTGACCACAGCAGGCGCCCAGCCCCACGCTGAAATGTTTTATCTGAATACCTTTCAAGAGGAAGTGTTCCAAGGACAGTCATGTTCCCCTCTCTTATTTTGTTAAGGCGGAGCTGCCTGCCTTTGGTTTGATAGTTAGAAGCTACCCCGACAGTTACGGCTGTAGCTCTTGCTGCTGAGAAGCTAAGACACTATAGTGCGCTTCCACTGTTGCCCCCCAGGATGGTCAACGTAGGACATCCAGAGTTAACGCGGAAAAACCGCAAGGCCCTGTTGGCCTATTGTTGTATAGCTCTATTTTTAATTTTTCTCTCACTCTATGGCACCTATTTTTTGCACAGATCAAACTTCTTTGGCTGAAAAGGATAGGAGAGTTTAGTTCCACTTTAACCACTTCAATACCGGGCGCTTAAACACCTTCCTGCCCAGACCAATTTTCAGCTTTCATCGCTTGTCGCACTTTGAATGACAATTGCGCGGTCATGCAACACTGTACCCAAATTACATTTTTATCATTTTTTTCCCACAAGTAGAGCTTTCTTTTTGTGGTATTTAATCACCACTGGGTTTTTTTATTTTTTGCTAAACAAATTTAAAAATACCAACATTTGAAAAAATAAAAAAGTTTTTACTTTGTTATAAAATGTTGTTTTCTCCTTCACTGACCAGCACTGATGAGGCTGCACTGATGGGCACTTATGGGCACTGATGAGGTGGCACTTATTAGGAGGCACTAATATGCAGCACTGATAGGCGGCACTGCTGGGCACTCCTTGTCAGCGCGAACTGAGGAAAGCTGATTACCGTCACTTCCTGGTTACCACTGTGAGCAGTTGTGATTGGGTACAGCTGATCATGTGGTAAAGAGCCTACATCATAGGCTCTTTACTAAGATTGGAGATGTGGTGTGTCAGGGCTACATACCGCACCACTGATTGCCGCTCTATTGCAATCTCTATGCTATGTGCGCACGAGCAGCTTATTCTGCTGGACATCATATGACACCCAGTCAGGATAACTGAGCCACCTTGTGGACGTCATTCCACAATAGGCTGGTATGGAAGTGGTTAAGCAGAGGTTTCGTCAGAATGATCAGTTTATCCAAACCAACGGGCAACTGAAGTTATATTCAGTTTTCAACTTCTCTTGAAGACACCAAACCCGGCCTTACCTATCCAGCCTTCTGTTTTGGTCAGCGAGGCTAATTATCACTTTAAAGGACCAATAAGTTGGCTTGGAAAGTGGGAGGGGTGGGACCAAGGTAGACTTCATTTGATTGTAATGGTAAAATGTTTTTTTTTTTTTTACCTTAAATTGGTTGTAAAGGCTCAAGGTTTTTTTTTTACCTTCATGCATTCCATGCATGAAAGTAAGGAACCTTCTGTGTGCAGCTCCCTCCCCGATACATACCTGAGGCCCATCACAATCCAGCGCTGTGCATGAGAGCAGCAGCTCTCCCGGGTCTCTTCCTCCTCATTGGTTGATCTCTCATTGGACTTGATCGCCGCGGGGATACCCGCGATCGTCTCACGGGATGGCTGAACGGGAAGATGCGGGAGTAAACAGCATCTCCCAGTTCTGCCTAGCAACTAGTGACACCGATCTCTGCTCCCTGTGATTGGAGCAGAGATCAGTGTTCACTAAAACACAGCCACGCCCCCCACAGTTATAAACACGCCTCTAGGAACACTTAACGCTTACACTGCCACCCCCTGGTTAACTCCTTCACTGTCATTTACACATGTATCGGTGCATTTAAATAGCACTGATTGCTGTAAAAATGACAATGGTCCCAAAAATGTGTCAAAAATGTCCGATGTGTCCGCCATAATGTTGCAGTCACAATAAAAATCGCTGATCGCCACCATTACTAGTAAAAAAAAAAATGCTATAAAACTATCCCCTATATTGTAAACTCTATAACTTTTGTGAAAACTAATCAATAATTGCTTATTGCGATTTTATTTTTACCAAAAATATGTAGAAGAATACGTAATGACCTAAACTGAGGAAAAAAAAATTTTTTTATATATTTTTGGGGGATATTTATTATAGCAAAAAGTAAAAAATAATGTGTTTTTTTCAAAATTGTCGCTCTTTTTTTGTTTATAGTGCAAAACATAAATACCGCAGGGGCGATCAAATACCACCAAAAGAAAGCTCTATTTGTGGGGAAAAAAGGACGTCAGTTTTGTTTGGGAGCCACGTCGCACGACCGCGCAATTGTTAGTTAAAGTGGTCTGGTCTTAAGCCAGCAAATTTGCCCCATCTGAAAGTGGTTAATATTACTTTAATGCATTATCTGCATTATGGTATGAGAAGAAAAACCTTCCTATGTCAAATCCTGTGAGCAGTGAGCAGGGGGCAGGGGTAATCCATCAATAGACACACGGTTGCCCGCCATAGGATGCAGCTTGCTATTGGGGCACTCAGAGGAGAGGAGGAGCACCGGTGGGGGACCCCCAGAAGAGGAGGATTGGGGCAGCTTTGTGCAAAACCATTTCACAGAGCAGGTAAGTATAACATGTTATTAAAAAAACAATCACTTTCAGCTGCCTATATCTACTAGTTCTCTTCTTTGACACATACCTGTCATTGAAAGTTGAGTTCTATAGGGTTGTGGTAGGTTTACTTTATACATTGTTGAACAGTGTATGTGGATTCTTGTTTGTGTTTTCCTCCACATGGCTGGTTACAGTATGCTTCATAATATGTGTGTTTTTTTTTATTTAATTTTTTTTATTCCAGGCATTTTAATGGCTTTTTGTGACGTGGTTGTTCTGGGAAGTCAGCAGTACGTGGTCTAGCCCTTTGGATGTGGCACGTATAGGTAAGGTTCACAGACAATGACATGTTTGCCGAGGTTAAAGTACAGATTGAAGAATAGGAAATGTCATTGAAACGAGATATCAGTTAATGTCTGAAAGGTTTTTGCTTAGATTATATTCTGTGTCTGACCCTTGTTCAGCTCTTGTCTGTTTCCTGGTTTTCCTCCACCCTGTCTACTTAACCACTTTCAGACCGGACCAATTTGCAGCCAAAGGACCAGGCCCCTTTTTGCGATTTGGCACTGCGTCGCTTTAACTGACAATTGCGCGGTCGTGCGACGTGGCTCCCAAACAAAATTGACCTCCTTTTTTTCCCACAAATAGAGCTTTCTTTTGGTGGTATTTGATCGCCCCTGCGGTTTTTATTTTTTGCGCTATAAACAAAAAAGAGCGACAATTTTGAAAAAAAACGCATTATTTTTCATTTTTTGCTATAATAAATATCCCCAAAAATATATAAAAAAACATTTTTTTTCCTCAGTTTAGGCCGATACGTATTCTTCTACATATTTTTGGTATAAAAAAAAAAAATCGCAATAAGCGATTATTGATCGGTTTGCGCAGAAGTTATAGCGTTTACAAGATAGGGGATAGTTTTATAGCATTTTTATTAATAATTTTTTTTTATTAGTAATGGCGGCGATCTGCGATTTTTTTTTTTTGTGACTGCGACATTATGGCGGACACATCGGACATTTTTGACACATTTTTGGGACCATTGTCATTTATACAGCAATCAATGCTATTTAAATGCATTGATTCCTGTATAAATGACACTGGCAGTGAAGGGGTTAACCACAAGGGGGCAGTGTAGGGGTTAAGTATGCCTAGGGGTGTGTTTCTTACTGTGGGGGGGCATGGCTGTCAGCTAGTGAATGCTGATCTCTGCTCCAATCACAGGGAGCAGAGATCGGCGTCACTAGTTGCTAGGCAGAACGGGGAGATGCTGTTTATCTCGGCATCTCCCCGTTCAGCCTTCCCGTGAGACGATCGCGGGGACCGCGACCGGACTCACGGGGGTCATTATTTTCCATAGCATCTAAATAGTGGTAAATGCCTTTTTTATTTTTCTCGCGTGATTTTACGGACGCCACCCGTTGTTATGGCAACATAGTTGTTTATGGCGCTGTTGCCAGTGCGCATGCACGGGAACCAGCGAGGCATGCTGGTAGATATTACGAAATGGGAACAAGGAAGTGATTGCTTGTGGGCTTCAAATGCCCACAAGCAAAATGGAAATTCAGTGGTTTACATTTTAAAAGTGCAGATTGGATGAACAAACGGACATGGATACCGGACATAGCACTTGGATTCTAGTGTTCACAACACTGATACTTTTAGCGCAGTACTATTTTTTTTTTTTTTTTTTTTTTTTTTTTTAGTTTTTTTTCCATAGTGATATTTGATGGTGTATTTGCTGCAGCTTTTTTCCTCTGTTTCAATATTTTTGGTAGCGCGGTATTTTCTCTTTTTTTCTACTATGGATACCGGACATGCATCAAAAAAGTGAGTTTAAACTTAGACTGAAAATCGTAACAGGAGAAGAAAAAATAAATAAAAATGATTGTGTGCAGAACCGCTTTAAAGTTGACCTCCCAGCCGTATCTTCAGTCTCGCACAGTTGTACAGGCTCCTCTTCTGTTTTGAAACGGCTTGCACTGATTTACTGCACACTGTGAGCTTCTCACAATGTGCATTAGAAGCTGCAGAAAGTCAGATAGAGCGCACCTTATTTCCTGCCTGGAGAACACCCAGCATCATCTATCCTTTTCCTCCTGACTGTCCCTGGTCCGCCCCTTTCATTCATTGAATTTCAGTTCTTTCAATCATGAAAACTCAGCATCACATGTGCATGCATGAAAATACTGTCGTTCTAGGAAAGCGTTACACCTCAAGACTGATATCCACTCATCAAAGCATTTTGATATTTGCAGACAACAGTTAAAACCTATAAAGAGCGAATGTTGTCATTCCAACTCCATGTGCTCAGAGCTCAGGTGCTGACATCCCCATTACATACTCTATATCGGTGTTTCTCAACCTTTTTACCCTGGAGGAACACCTGGCAAAAAGTTTGAGAAATCTCGGGGAACCCCTGAAATAATTTTCATGTTTACAGTTCAAGGAACATTTATGTGATCAGCAAGCTGTTGATATAACAGTTATTTTTAGAAATTGATATTTTAACTTACTTATTTAATGTGAAACTTGTGCTTGCTTTTTGTTTGCACAGATGTTCAATTCTGGGTCCATTTTGAGATGGCACAGGGTGTCAGGAGGGCACAGTACAAAGAGGGGAGAAGGGTAAACTACATGGGAGCAGGGCACATTACATGGGAGCAGGGAACCTTAAAGAGGTGGGCCAGCAAAAAAAATTTTTGTTTTAAAAAAAAGTCAGCAGCTACAAAACACTGTAGCTGCTGACTTTAAATAAGCACTTACATTTCTAGGGCTCCCGCGATGTCGGCCGATTGAGGCCGACCCGTCCCTCGGCTCTCGGGTCCCGACGCCGCCATTCAAAGTAAGGGAAACAGGCAGTGGAGCCATGCGGCTTAAGTGCCCGTTTCCTACTGCGCATGCGCATGTTACACTCATTCCTACACCACGCCCCATTCCCCAGAAGACAACGCGAGGAGGAGAAGACAGATGATCAAGGAATAGGAGGAGGCAGATTAGGACGATCTGCCTAGCAACAGCCATTTCTGGTAAGTTTTTTTTTTTTGGAGCCTTTTTATGCATTTTTTTTTTTTTAGGGTGGACCTCCCCTTTAAGTGGAATCAGGGCACATTACATGAGAGCAGGGCATAATTACATGGGGAGAGGGCACAATATATGAATACAGGGCACATTACATGGGAGCAGGGCCCATTACATGGGATCAGGGCACATTACATGGGAGCAGGGCCCATTACATGGGATCAGGGCCCATTACATGGGATCAGGGCACATTACATGGGAGCAGGGCCCATTACATGGGATCAGGGCCCATTACATGGGATCAGGGCACATTACATGGGAGCTGGGCACATTACATGGGAGCTGGGCACATTACGTGAGAACGGGGCACATTACGTGAGATCGGGGCACATTACATGGGATCAGGGCACATTACCAGAGAGCAAAGTTCATTACATGAGGGTGAAGCAGGGTACATTGTGGCGGCCTTAGCTGGGCACATTACATGGAACAGACCGCAGGGAACACTGTGGGGTATACCGCTTGGCACACTACTGTACTGGCTTCCTTCTTATCCATAGGCAGCTAATCTCAGTCCTCTAGTGACACGCTGTTCCCCTGCCAGACCCTCCTCCACTCCTGTCCATCCCAGATAATGTCACATACAGTGCATCTGGAAAGTATTCACAGCGCTTCACTTTTCCCACATTTTGTTATGTTACAGCCTTATTCCAAAATTGATAAACCACTTAAGCCCCGTCCCAATTTGCAGCCAAAGGACCAGGCCCCTTTTTGCGATTCGGCACTGCGTCGCTTTAACTGACAATTGCGTGGTCGTGCGACGTGGCTCCCAAACAAAATTGACGTCCTTTTTTTCCCCACAAATAGAGATTTCTTTTGGTGGTATTTGCGGTTTTTATTTTTTGCGCTATAAACCAAAAAGGGCGACAATTTTGAAAAAAAACGCATTCTTTTTTATTTTTTGGTATAATAAAATATCCCCCAAAAATATATAAGAAAAACATTTTTTTCCTCAGTTTAGGCCGATACGTATTCTTCTACATATTTTTGGTAAAAAAAAAAACGCAATAAGCGATTATTGATTGGTTTGCGCAGAAGTTATAGCGTTTACAAGATAGGGGATAGTTTTTATAGCATTTTTATTAATATTTTTTTTTTATTAGTAATGGCAGCGATCAGCGATTTTTATTGTGACTGCGATATTATGGCGGACACATCGGACATTTTTGACACATTTTTGGGTCCATTGTCATTTATACAGCAATCAATGCTATTTAAATGCATTGATTCCTGTGTAAAGGACACTGGCAGTGAAGGGGTTAACCACTAGGTGGCAGTGTAGGGGTTAAGTATGCCTAGGGGTGTGTTTCTTACTGTGGGGGGGCGTGGCTGTCAGCTAGTGAATGCTGATCTCTGCTCCAATCACAGGGAGCAGAGATCAGCGTCACTAGTTGCTAGGCAGAACGGGGAGATGCTGTTTATTTCCGCATCTCCCCGTTTAGCCTTCCAGTGAGATGATCGCGGGTGTCCCCGCGGCAATCGAGTCCGCAGGACCCGCGACCGGCCTCACAGGGGTCCCGACCGGCGCGAGCGGCGCGCACCCGATGGCACGGTGGCATCTGCCTGTCCGTGCCATTCTGTCGACGTATATCGTCGTGCGCTGGTCGGGAAGCGGTTAAAGGACAACGTACCTGTACGTTGATGTGCCCAGCCATGCCATTCTGCCGACGTATATATTTGCATTATGTGGTCCTTAAGCGGTTAAATTTATTATTTTTCTCAAAATTCTACAAACAATACCCCATAATAACAACGTGAAAGAAGTTTGTTTGAAATATTTGCAAATTTATTATAAATAAAAAACAAAAAAATCCTATGTACATAAGTATTCACAGCCTTTGCCATTAAACTCAAAATTGAGCTCAGGTGCATTCTGTTTGCACTGATCATCCTTGAGATGTTTCTACAACTTGATTGGACGTGATTTGGAAAGGCACACACCTGTCTATATAAGGTCCCACAGTTAACAGTGCATGTCAGAGCACAAACCAAGCCATGAAGTCCAAGGAATTGTATGTAGACCTCCGAGACAGGATTGTATCGAGGTACAGATCTGGGGGAAGGTACAGAAAAATTTCTGCAGTATTACAGGGCCCAATGAGCACAGTGGCCTCCGTCATTCCGTAAATAGAAGAAGTTTGGAACCACCAGGACTCTTCCTTGAGTGGGCCGCCCTGCCAAACTGAGGGCGGCCTTAGTCAGGAAGGTGAACAAGAACCCGATGGCCACTCTGGCAGAGCTCCAGCGTTTCTCTGTGGAGAGAGGAGAACCTTCCAGTAGGACAACCATCTCAGCAGCACTCCACCAATCAAGCCTGTTTGGTAGAATGGCCAGACAGAAGCCACTCCTCAGTAAAAGGCATAGGACAGCCCGCCTGGAGTTTTCCAAAAGGTACCTGAAGGACTCTCAGACCATGAGAAACAAAATTCTCTGGTCTGATGAAACAAAGATTGAACTCTTTGGCCTGAATGGCAAACATCATATTTGGGGGAAACCAGGTACCGCTCATCACCTGGCCAGTACCATCTGTGACGGATCCTGTATTCAAGGTGTCCGCCGTAAATGCTTCCTAAGTCCTGGAACATGAGTCCAATGGATCTGGTTATAGGAACCCTCAAGAATTAGACAGCACTAGTTCTTGAGGTACATCAGGAATGCTTTATTTGACATTTCACACACATATATATAGCCAGATGACTAAAAGCTAACCTAATTAGCATGAGCTAATTATCTTAATCATTGACCCAGACTAGTTGACTGGCTGAAAAGACTTTTCAGGGTCAGACTTTAAGGCTCCTAGTTAATTTGAATGACTATTCAACAGACATTACCATAAACATTAACACAGGGCTAATTAGCACAACAACATTGTGGGGAATACTCCTTACAAGCCAGACCAGCCTCATCTACATTACACAAGGCAAGAGACAGGCTGACTGGAGTTCATTACATTAGCATCTGACAGCTTGTGTCCCAACAGTCATTCAGTCTCTTGCTAATGCCAAATGCATATACAGAGAGTGTCTTGGGGGGCCCGTAATCAGTTGGCAGGAGGCTCGCATTTAGTCCTCTCAAAAAGCCTGTGTCCCGGCTAGGTCTGTCACATTTCTCCCCTTTTGGCAGGAGACTAACACAGGAGGAGACCCCAGACGGGTTGACTCTGAAGTTAGTCCATAGTTCCAGTCCTCTAATGCCTGTACCCACACAGTACCCCAAACAAATTGTTTCAAACAGAGCACTCACCCAGCCAACCTCTGCCTCTCTCAAAGAACATATCTGCCGCTGGGGAGAGGCCTGGACTGGCCCTTCTCCCTGGAGTCTTTTTAGCCGCTGGAGAGAAGACAGGGTGACTGGGCTCACTCCATCATGCTGTTGGGGATCTGGGCCGACCGCCCAGCATCCCTGGGTTATACTGGTGGAGACTGCATTCCCATCCACCTTTACAGGAAATCTGTCCTGTTTTAGTTGCGGGCAGAGGCCAGCAGCGCTCTGTTCCGTTGCCAGCAGTTCAGCTGGGCGTAGGAGCTTCCCTACATCATCTGCTCCAGCTAACTGTTGGGGAGAGAGGCCGACTGCCCCAGCTCCCTGGAACTCCGCAGCTGTTACCGGTGCTGGGCAGAGGTTGGTAGCACTCTGCCCGGTTGCCAGCACTTCTGCTGGTTTTCTGTTAGTGGAGACCACAGGCCCATCCACCGACACCAGATCAAGCTGCAGTTGTGAGGTGACAACTGCATTCTCTCCTTGAACCCTGATCTGCAACTCGTGATGGACTGCCACCTCCTCACCCTTGGCCTCCAGAATTGCTGTAGGTGTGGGGCAGAGGTCTTGGACCCTCTGTTCAGTTACCAGATCTTCAGCTGGAGAAGTTTGTTGTAACTCCATAGATGCTGCTGGCAGCAAATCCCATGTCCCTGTCAGTGTTGGGAGAGAAAGGCCGACTACCTCTTCCCTCAAGAGGGGCGAAGCTACTGTTGGTGCTGGGCAGAAGTTAGCAGAGTTCTGCCCAATTGTCAGCACTTCCGCTTTGGGGATGACAATCTCCGGAGTTTCCACTGCCGATTCTCTGGCATGCTGCTGAACGTGTTCTAGCAGTTTCCTGTATGCCCTTTCCAGATGCTGTTCCTTCCTTAACAAATGGTCCAGATCAGGTTTAAGCTCTGAGACACCTGCAAGACAGAGCATAGCCTCTCTATATTCTTTCAGGTCCTCAAGGGTAGGTTCCCCTTCATCGCCAAACACAAAACGATCTGTAAGGCTCTCCCACAGCAATCCAGGGCCTCCAAAGTCATATCCCTCCGGAGAGCATTCTGTTGTCTCCCCTAAATATCCCGGCTCTGCGTGCCATTGCAGAGCCCGATAACGATTGTCCAGCTCTATCTCCTGCTGGACCAGCCTGTCCAACTCAGTCACCCATTGCTCCTGGGGCTGCTCTCCCAGGAATGTCATCCGCAATGCCCGTTGGTCACTGGCCCGTTGCTCTTGGGTTGGAAAGAACTTGCCCTGTTTTATACCAGCGAGCTGGAGGGCTCCAATCCACAGCTCCACCCGAATCTGCTGCCTGAGCTCCAGGTATTCCTCCTCAGACACAGTCCTGGTGTATGCTGAAAGGATGATCCGCAGCAGCCCCGGGAACTCTGATGCCAGATCCATATCTCCGCTGGGGTGACCGAAGTCTTCTATCCTGATCTTGGATCCCGGTGGAGGTTTGGATGTCCCAGACTGCAGGAAGCACGATCCCACTGCTTGCCAACAATGTGACGGATCCTGTATTCAAGGTGTCCGCCGTAAATGCTTCCTAAGTCCTGGAACATGAGTCCAATGGATCTGGTTATAGGAACCCCCAAGAATTAGACAGCACTAGTTCTTGAGGTACATCAGGAATGCTTTATTTGACATTTCACACACATATATATAGCCAGATGACTAAAAGCTAACCTAATTAGCATGAGCTAATTATCTTAATCATTGACCAAGACTAGTTGACTGGCTGAAAATACTTTTCAGGGTCAGACTTTAAGGCTCCTAGTTAATTTGAATGACTATTCAACAGACATTACCATAAACATTAACACAGGGCTAATTAGCACAACAACATTGTGTGGAATACTCCTTACAAGCCAGACCAGCCTCATCTACATTACACAAGGCAAGAGACAGGCTGACTGGAGTTCATTACATTAGCATCTGACAGCTTGTGTCCCAACAGTCATTCAGTCTCTTGCTAATGCCAAATGCATATACAGAGAGTGTCTTGGGGGGCCCGTAATCAGTTGGCAGGAGGCTCGCATTTAGTCCTCTCAAAAAGCCTGTGTCCTGGCTAGGTCTGTCACACCATCCCTACAGTGAAGCATGGTGGTGGCAGCATCATACAGTGGGGATGTTTTTCAGCGGCAGGAACTTGGAGACTAGTCAGGATCGAGGGAAAGATAAATTTAGCAATGTACAGAGACATCCTTAATGAAAACCTGCTCCAGAGCGCTCTGGACCTCAGACTGGGGCGAAGGTTCATCTTCCAACAGGACAACGACCCTAAGCACACAGCCGAGATAACAAAGGAGTGGCTACAGGACAACTCTGTGAATGTCCTTGAGTGGCCCAGCCAGAGCACAGACTTGAATCCGATTGAACATCTCTGGAGAGATCTGAAAAGGGCTGTGCACCGACTCTCCCCATCCAAGGTGATGGAGCTTGAAAGGTCTTGCAAAGAAGAATGGGAGAAGCTGCCCAAAAATAGGTGTGCCAAGCTTGCAGCATCATACTCAAAAAGACTTGAGGCTGTTATTGGTGCCAAAGGTTCTTTAACAAAGTATTGAGCAAAGGCTGTATATACTTATGCACATTGGATTATTTTTGTTTTTATTTTTAATAAATGTGCAAAGATTTCAAACAAACTTCTTTCACGTTGTCATTATGGGGTATTGTTTGTAGAATTTTGAGGAAAATAATGAATTTAATCCATTTTGGAAAAAGGCTGTAACATAACCAAATGTGGAAAAAGCGAAGCGATGTGAAAACTTTCTGGATGCACCGTACAAGCACCTGGGGAGAAGGAGCCAGCAGGGGAACAGCGCAGTACAGCAAATACTAGCCGCTTCCCTGCCTATCTCTGCATGTGTCGGCAGAGGTAATGTGACTGACAGGTAGATCACCACGGAAACCCTGGTTGAGAAACACTGCTCTATATAATCAATACATTAATGAGACTTTAATCATCAGCACCTGAGATTATAAAAATCATAAATGTGTTTATTGACAACATTATTGCTAAAACGCTGGACAAACTCAATGAAAATGAGCAGTATTGTCCATCAACGTACAATATGTACTATATACTATACTACAATATATACTATACTATATACCGTATATACTTGAGTATAAGCCGACCCTAATATAAGCCGGGGCATCTAATTTTACCACAAAAAACTGGGAAAACTTATTGACTCGAGTATAAGCCTAGGGTGAGAAATGCACAGCTACTGTAAGTCGAAAAGAGGGTCAACAATGCCCATTTGCAGCCTCACTGTGCCCATTTGCATGCCTCACTGTGCCTATTTGCAGCCATAGGTCCCCTGAACTTCAAACTTGGTAGTTAACCGCTTCCCGACCGCCTCCTGTATATATACGTCCACAGAATGGCACGGCTAGGCAAAGGCACGTATATATACGTCCCCTTTAATTGCCTAGCCGTGGGGTCGCGGGCACGCCGCTGGCGGCGCGCTCGCGACCCGGTCGGGAGCTCCGTGACCACGGCCGCGGGACCAGCGGACCCGATCGCCGCTGGTGTCCCGCGATCGGGTCACAGAGCTGAAGAACGGTGTAAACAAACCTCTCCCCACGCTTCCTACTCTGCCTGTCACTGATCGGCTGTTCCCTGTCATCGGGAAAGCGATCAATGACGTCAGACGTCAGCCACGCCCCCTAATGTAAAAAAAAAAACACACTTCACAGACCATAACCCCTCCCCTCCCCCCTAGTGGTTAACTCTTTCACTGGCAGTGTCATTTACACAGGAATCAATGCATTTAAATAGCATTGATTGCTGTATAAATGACAATGGTCCCAAAAATGTGTCAAAAATATCCAATGTGTCCGCCATAATGTCGCAGTCACAATAAAAACCGATGATCGCCGCCATTACTAGTAAAAAAAAAATATTTATAAAAATGCTATAAAACTATCCCTATTTTGTAAATGCTATAACTTTTGCGCAAACCAATCAATAATCGCTAATTGCGATTTTTTTTACCAAAAATATGTAGAAGAATACGTATCGGCCTAAACTGAGGAAAATATGTGTTTTTTTATATATTTTTTGGGATATTTATTATAGCAAAAAGTAAAAAAATATTGCATTTTTTTTTCAAAATTGTCGCTCTATTTTTGTTTATAGCGCAAAAAATAAAAACCGCAGGGGTGATTAAATACCACCAAAAGAAAGCTCTATTTGTGGGAAAATAAGGACACCAATTTTTTTTGGGAGCCACGTCGCACGACCGCGCAATTGTCAGTTAAAGCGACGCAGTGCCGAATCGCAAAAAGGGGCCTGGTCCTTTGGCTGCCAATTGGTCCGGGGCGGAAGTGGTTAAGGGTTCCTAGATGCCCTCTAGCTGCAGTCAAAATTTGGGGTCTCCGGACCCAAAGGGTCCCGAAATGACACTGCGGTAGTCCCGGCAAAGCAGGTCCACGCTGTAGCCATCATTCGGCTATAGCGCGGATCTCTAGAGGTTAAAAATGACTTTTGATGCACTGTATGGCTAAAAGTAAAAGACTAGAAGTACGCACAAGGAAATGTCTGATTGGATAAGATGGCAGTTGTGATGTCACCACTCCTCCCCTCCACCTACTACAATCAAAGTGTCAGATACCTTTTCCAAGGCCAAGATGCTGAGAGAGGCTCCCCTTGCAGCTAAGCGCAGTATACCCCTGAAGGTGGTACAGGAGGTATAGGGCTCAAAGAAGCACGGGTTGCCAGCAGGTGGAGAAGGCTTGAGCTGATGATTACTTGGAGACTTTGCTTGAGAAGACGACAAGGGGTAATCCGGACACTAGTATGTGTAAACGTTTGTGCGACAGACTTGTGTACACACGATCGGACTTTCTGACAACAACGTTTGGTTGGCGGAAAATTTGAGAACCTGCTAGCAAACATTTTGTTGGCGGAAAGTCCGACAGCAAATGTTCGATGGAGCATACACATGGTCGGACTTTCAGCCAACAAGCTCACATCCATTTCCCATCGGAAAATCCGACCGTGTGTACGCGGCATAAGTAGACATTGCCAGTAGCAAAGATAGTACGCGCTATTCCAAGATAAAAGGATGGCTCTTTCATAGACACATAACTCAGCATGAAAATTACATTATCAAGTAAACAGCTGAAACAAAAAGACACACTGGACCTCCTTGTTTTACTCAAGGGAAAAAATGCTGTTTTAAAAAAAGGCATTCTTTTAGTATAAAGCCGCCATTCTGTGTTGACATGGATTGACTTAATGTATGCAATGCAATAAGAATTCTGAAGATTTTTCAAGTCCACTTAGAGGTTTTGTTTACAATCCAATTCAAGTGATTGTTTATTAAAAGGGATTTTCTCTTAATACCTATTCCTGTTAAAAATATTAAAAACAGAACTCCAGGCTGATGGCTAGGTATACATTTGAAGGACAATTTCACTATTGACGTGATAATGAAATGAAAATAAAAATTCATATTCATTACATACCCTTTTTCAGACCCTGGGAGTTTGATTTACTAAAGGCAAATATACTGTGCACTTCAAGTGCATTTGATCTAAGGAGAAGTTCTGAAATGAGGGGAAGCTCTGCTGGTTTCTACCATCCAACCATGTTTGAGTATTTACTTGAATTGATTGAGTATTCTTTGCTTTGCAATCTCATTTACTAAGCTCTGGAGCAAGTGCTCTTTGCCTTTAACCTCTAGCCGACCGCCCACTGTCTATTGACGGCGGAGCGGTGCGGCTCTTGTGGCGGGATGCCGTCATATGACGGTGTCTACATTTTGGCCACTAGGGGGCGCGCGCGCGATGGGGACCCGATGCGCGTGCCCGGCGGCCGCGATGTCCGCCGGGCACCCGCGATTGCCCAGTAACCGAGCAGGACGTGGATCTGTGTATGTAAACACACAGATCCACGTCCTGTCAGAGGAGAGGAGACGATGGTGTGTCCCTTGTACATAGGGACACTGATCGGTCCCCTCCCCCACAGTTAGAATCACTAACATAGGGAACACATTAACCCCTGCAGCGCCCCCTAGTGTTAACCCCTTCCTGCCAGTCACATTTATACAGTAATCAATGCATTTTTATAGCACGGATCGCTGTATAAATGTGAATGGTCCCAAAAATGTGTCAAAAGTGGTCCGATATGTCCGCCGCAATGTCGCAGTCATGATAAAAATCGCAGATCGCCGCCATTACTAGTAAAAAAAAATAATAATAAAAATGCTATAAATCTATCCCCTATTTTGTAGACGCTATAACTTTTGCGCAAACCAATCAATATACGCTTATTGCGATTTTTTTACCAAAAATATGTAGAAGAATACGTATTGGCCTAAACTGAGGAAAAAATTTGTTTAAAAAAAAAAAAAAATTGGATATTTATTATAATAAAAAGTAAAAAAAATATTATGTTTTTTCAAACTTGTCGCTCTTCTTTTGTTTATAGCGCAAGAAATAAAAACCGCAGAGGTGATCAAATACCACCAAAATAAAGCTCTATCTGTGGGGAAAAAATGATAAAAATTTTATTAGGTACAGCGTTGCATGACCGCGCAATTGTCATTCAAACTGCGACAGCGCTGAAAGCAGAAAAATGGCCTGGTCAGGAAGAAGGTGTTCGTGCCTGGTAGGCAAGTAGTTAATAAATCAACATTGGGTCTTTTTATGCTTCTCTGTGCATTGCATGCAGATTATGACTGGTATAAGTGGGGAAGTATTTGCTGGAACCCTTTTGCTGCCAGAGCTGTTTTTGTGATTACTTTTAATTTTTTGCACACATGTTCATTGCATCTTTCAGGCCTCAAAACAAAACATTTAGACCCCCAAAACATTATATGTTTTCTTAAAGCAGAGACCCTGGAAAAGAAAATGGTGATAGTTCCAATTTTTTATGTCACATAATAATGGAGCAACATTTAATCAAATGCATATTTCCAGTAAAAAAAAAAACTCTGAAGTAAATTTTAGAGCACATAAATGCAATATATTGTCCAATTGTGGTAAAAAATGAGGTTCCGTCGAGTAAATAGATACCCAACATGTCAAACTTTAAAATTGTCTGTGAAACAGCAACAAACTTCAGTACATAATACTGTCCAAATGTCATTAGTTTAGAATTACTTTAAAATGATAGTCCAGTGATCACCCGCTGCGGTGATATATAATGTGTGGAGCACAATCCTCCCTTTGTTCAGTGGCATTTACATGTGTGTGAGCCTTTTTTTTTGGGGGGGGGGGGGGGGTTAAAGTGCATTGTTTTTACTAAAAGAATGTGTTACCCCAACACTTCATATTCCTGATATGTGCCTGCTGTGCCATGTACGTGTATGAAAACGTATCCTGTTTTCTTTGTATTGCTTCCTTTTGTGCGAAATCCCTGGTGTTCCTGTCAGTCTCTTCTGCTTTCTTATTAAAAACTGACCACACTAAGCAAGAGCGTACAGCCATTCCAACATGGTTAGTTTTCTGGCTGTGCTGGGAGAACAACCTGCCTGTCTTCAAATAATCAGACTTCTGCTGACTGCACAGCCGTTCACTGTTAAAGCGGAGTTCCACCCAAAAATTGAATTCACACTCATCTGATTCCCCCCCCCCCCTCGTCCAGTGCCACATTTGGCACCTTTTGGGAGGGGGATACCTGTTTTTTACAGGTGCCCTGTACCCACTTCCGGCAGACTGAGCCACGGCAATTACATCAGAAGCTTATTCCTCCTCTTTAGCGGGGCCAGTAAGAGAGCGCATCGCGCTTCGCGCATTCACAGTAGGGACCCGGTTGTGAAGCCAAAAGGCTACACTGCCAGGTTCCCTTACCCGCAACAACATGGCTGGACTCCTCGACAGGTAAGTATCCTAATGTTAAAAGTCAGCAGCTACAGTGTGTGTAGCTGCTGGCTTTTAATTTTTGAAATGGGTGGGCGGAACTCCGCTTTAAGATCAATGTACTGCTCTTTCACCACCCCTAGCGCTCCTTATGAAACAGAACAGAAGTATTTATACTGTTTTTTTTTTTTGTGTTCTTTTTTATATATATATATACACAAATGTTTTGCCTTTCATTTCTATTTTGAACTAAATGGGTTGTTTTACAAGGTGAGGGTTCACATATACCCTAACTTTGCTATCACATGTTTTGTGTTACAGGTTCTCTTTAAAGTGGAGGGCCACCCTACTAAAAAAAAAAAAAAAAAAAAAAAAATAGCATTAATATTCTTAAAAAAAAGAAAAAAAAAACATTTTTTACCTTACCAGAAATCCCTGTTGCTAGGCAGTCTTCCTCCTTCCTACTCCACGGTGATCTTCGGTCTTCTCCTCCTCGTGTTGTCTTCTGGGTAATGGGGCGCGCTGTGTTCTGGGAACTGTGTGTTTCCTAACACAGCTCGTCCCATTCACAAAGCGCCGCGCGGCTCGCGCATACGCAGTAGGAAACGGGCAGTGAAGCCGCAAGGCTCCACCGCCTGTTTCCCTTAGTAAGGATGGCGGCACTGGGATCCGAGAGCCGAGGTACAGGTCTGCCTCGGCGGCTGACATCGCGGGCGCCCTGGAAAGGTAAGTGTCCTTATTAAAAGTCAGCAGCTACTTTTTTTTTTTTAGCTGCTGACTTTTAAAAAGCATTTTTTTACCGCTGAAACACCCCTTTAATGTTTCACCCGCTTTCCACTAAAGCTAATGGACACAGATCGTGCTCCATTAGCTTTTCCTCTGGACACAGTGCCCGGGGAAAGTGACAGTTAAAACTGTAACTGGCATAACACATGTCACTTCCAGGTTCTTTCTAGCTAGGGAAATCAGCGAACAAATGTTTACTGCCCCATCCCCACCCTCTACCCAGCAACACCCACCGTGCCAGTCCCAGCCTGGGGAGTACTAAGAGGAGCTCTGGGAACTTGGCAAGGGGGACTCTTATTTTTCTGGTTTTGGTGGAAGCGATCCATCGGCTTGTATTTCATCTGCAGGCCAACAGTCGGCGTGTAATATTTATATGGATTCCCGGCTTCTGTAGCAAAAGCCCCTGATTCTGCCCATGTAAGCCTTACATTGTCTGCAGTGAAAGCGTTAAAGGACAACTCCACTAAAAGTCATACTTTAAAATACACATGTCATTTGTTTTACTGGCAAATAATTAAAAAATTATTAAAAATGCAATTGTTTTTGATACTTTAGGGGAACTAAATATGATTCAGTTTGGGTTTACATCTGTCAGATAGGAAAGTACCGTTATGATTTGGCAAAAGCTGAAAACATTTTAATAAAAAATAAAAATAAATGATGTATGAGATACAGTGCTTTTGAGTCTGCCGGAGGCTGAGTGCTTCATTGGAGCGAAGATAGGAGACATGGGCCACTGGAGAGGTAAGTATAATGACTTGTTTTGCAGGAACTTGCTGAAACTCTAGGCAGATACTGTATAAAAGACACTAACGGCAGTTCTGTATTTATTAGTACATCATTAAATGTATTTTTAAACACAAGAAGTGTAAGTATACAAGGCTGGAGTGTGAGAGGAAGAAGCAGAGCAAGGAGCCAATCAGTTCATGTGCTGGCAAAAAGCATGCTGATAGGAGGAGAGTGACACAGAGATGAGCGCATCACTGTGCTGCTTCTCTATTCAATGTCCAGTCACAGGCGGAGGGCAGGTCCAGAATGACCTGGGTCCAGAGGAAGTGGATTGACAGATATAACTAAAGACTTTTAATGGTATACTTAAAATTCCAATAATTCATATAATAAAAAGCTCAAATGGTGTATTACATGCTGCTCAAAATCACTCAGTCACTATGAGATTCGTTTTCTGTATTCTGCAAAAAACCTGGTTGATCCTGCTGCTCTCTATCGACCCCTTCTGTTCATGTCCCCAGTTCAGCTAGGGATTTTGCAGAGCAGTGGTGGCAGCCCTGCACATGCTCAATTTTCAGTGATTTTCTATGTGAGAATTTCCTCCCTATCACATCTGAATAGCCCATGTGACTATAGAGTCACAAATGTGGGTGTATACACAGTGGTAAATGACAGCCCACTCCCTTCCTCCTCCTCTATGCCCACTAACCAGCTAAACACAGTGGGGGTGGGATATTACATGTAGATTAATGGAGGCTTCACCTCCCTCTTATTCTAAGACACAGGCTGTAGGGGTGTGAAACAGCCCATGACTGGCAGAAATCTGCCCATACCATGTTATTTCCACAAAATAATAAAGATTTGATTTCAAATATTTACTTGTATGCCAATTTAAAACAGTTTATTGATATTATTTTTACTCTGTATTCCAAAGGCTGTTTTTTTTTGAACATGTGACCAGTAGCAAAGGACTAGAAGCTCCTCGTGCTTATGTTTCCTTGCAGACAGGCTTGGAAAGATCTGGGTCATGTGATAGCTTTATATTGCTCATAAGCACTTATGCGACGTACACACAGTCGGAATTTCCGATGGAAACAGTCCGATGGGAGCTTTTCAACGGATTTTCCGAGCGCGTGTATGCCCATCGGTCTTTTTCTGTCGAAATTTCCAAACGGACTTTGGCTTGAGAACCTGTTCTCAATTTTTCCGAGGGAAAACCTTTCTATCGGATTTTCCGATCGTGTGTATGCAATTCCGACATGTAAAATTCCGAAGCATGCTCGGAAACAATTCAACGCATGCTCGGAAGCATTAAACTTCCCCTCTAGTGCTGTCAAACGTGTTTTATGCCGCTGTGTTACAGACCGTCGGAATTTGGTGTGACCGTGTGTAGGCAAGACAGTTTGAGCGAAATTCCGACGGGAAAACCATCAGAGCTTTTTCCGACGAGAATTCCGACTGTGTGTACGCGGCATTAGATGTTTTCTTTTATTAAAACAATTACAGTACCATCATCCATATAACGAAATAGAAGGAACAATGCAAATTAAGCAGTGTGTGCTTAGTATCACTTTAACAGACCAAAAGGGAGCAAATAAGAGTTCTATGGTCTCATCATTCACTTTCATTTTATAACTTTTTGTCAATCCAGTATAAGCTTACTTTTTTTTTTTTTTTTGGTGCCCTGTGTGAGGACTATAAACTTACTTGAAAAATCTTCTTTCATGTTGTGAGTTCTGCCTGCCTGCTGGACATCTCTTTCCACAACTTCCTGGATTCCCTGCATGCTTTGCAGCTTCTTCTCAATTTCTAAGGACTACATATCCCATGGTACCTTACTGCCTGCAAGCAGTGGTACTGACTCCGCCTCCTCTCAGCCCTCTGTAGTTCAGAAGGCAGGCTCTGTAAAACGCGTGACAGCAGTGCCTACTTACAGACCATAGTGACTACATGTAACAGAATTCAAGGAAGTAAATGTGTGGGGATCTTCACAAAGTACATTTATAAACTGCAAGATCGCTCAGATTATTAGGAGGAGATTAGAAATAATTGACATTTTTTAAATTCAATGAAGGAATAACCAATAACACTGTAATTGAGTATATACACACTTTAACAGCTTATGTGTTACAGTATAGTAGTTTGGGCACTTTTGTATTGTTTTATCGTAAAATGGTACAGTCTTGTATTTTCATTTAATTTTTATTATTGAAATAGATTTTTATAAAGTTTGTTTCATTGTTTCCTAGGTTCAGGTAATTCATCAAGATGCCCGGGGTTCCTGGACTTTTCTTGCTGCTCCTGTCAGTGAATATGGTTTTTCTGACTGCAGCAAAGGCTGTGTTACCTGAATTAAGCCCGGACTCTTATGCCTCCAATCTGGCACCTGGAAAGAATTCACTGCTATATTTCAGCAACACTGGTAAGAAATTAATTAGAGCAGACAGTGCTTCAGCAATAGCACTAGCATTCTTTAGCACAGCCCTTCTCAACCTTCGGTGGTCAGTAGGAGAAGGATCATCTTGCGTTAGGCGATCCCTGAAAAAAATACTTCTCTTCAGAGAAGCTTATCCTGCCCCCACCCAACAACTCTACTTTTATTTTCTCCATCAGCTCTTCCCCCATAGTTATTACTAGGGTTGCACCGATACTAGTGTAGCGCTACCCCCATGGGGGCTGCTGATTTTTGTTCATTGCCTTTTGCCAGACTGCTCCGCTTTCCGATCCCCTATGCAATTACATGACACCAAACAGCCAAGATTCTGGATTTTATAATTCTTTATTCTGGGTATAAATCGGTGGGCTGTTCAATATGTTCAATAGGGTATATGAGATGCCATATCTGACCCCATTTCTAGGTCAAAGGGTATTAATCCGTAGCCGTGGCTTGGTTAATTAAGTCCCTTATAGTAATCCTTTCCTGGTTCCAAATCTGTCTTAAGTAGCACTCCCAATATGGACAGATAAACATTACTCTGAATAATGCTATGGAGGCCACACTGCCTATTTCCATGACCTGTGGTGTCAAACTTCCCTCTATCCTGGAAAGTGCTTTATACTGTGTTCCTTGGATACACAGTATGAAGTTTCTGATTAGCTCCACTGGGTTTGCACTCCCGCTGCACTCTCCCAATCAACAGTCCATGTTCTACTCACAGAAAGTCAATTTCCCAGACTTCTTCCTCCGCTTAGCTCCTACTTCCTCCTTCCACGTTGCCCGGCCCATCCCCGCATGGGACGTCCGGTATTTTTCCAGCGCTACATACTGACTTCTCCAGGGGCCAGACTTCGGCCTCCCTGGACTCGCCTCCGGCTATCCGGCTCTGGGATCTCTGAACTCCCGGGCCTTAGCCTCAGAACTCTCACTCCGACCCAGAACACCCTAGAGCATGTGACCCCCCTCCTTTTATGAGAGACCTCCCATTGATCATACGAATTAACCATTGGTCAATCCTCACATGGGGTTTCCTGCCACTCAGGTCTCAGCCTATCCTCTCTTTCCAGCTAAATCCACTGTCCAGCAGAGAAGGTATCCCTGAGCCCAAGTGTAGGCGGCCACACCCCCTTCTACCCTGACACTCCCAACCCTCAATCCACAAGCAGACCTAGTAAATAGCAGCACCCTGGCTAAATTTACCTGTCTCTATATCAGAAAACATCACTAAGCACCTACCTAAAAGTAGAGGACGCTACACTAGTATCTGTGCCGATACCAAGTATTTGCCCGAGTACTTGTACTTGTACTCGGGCAAATGCTCTGATGCTTTATCCGATACCTGGACTGTCAGGGGTGATCGGTGCGGCAGTGGGGGGAGTTACAAGCACCGATCCCCCCTGTATAGATTTAAATAAAGTAGCTGACAGACGCTTCTCCTCCTTTCCCCTCCGCGGCTTCCAGCTGCTTTATTGAAATCTATACAGGGGGGGATCGGTGCTTGTAACTCCCCCCACTGCCGCACTGATCACCCCTGACAGTCCAGGTATCGGATAAAGCATCGGAGCATTTGCCCGAGTACAAGTACAAGTACTCGGGCAAATACTCGGTATCGGCACCGATACTAGTGTAGCGTCCTCTACTTTTAGGTAGGTGCTTAGTGATGTTTTCTGACAGTATAGGATATAGAGACAGGTAAATTTAGCCAGGGTGCTGCTATTTACTATGTGCGAACTGTTGGCGCTATATAAATCCTGTATAACAATTACATTGTTAGTCAATAGCAGAAGGGCCCTCTTGCATTGTAGGTCAGTGGGAGAAGGCCCCCTTACATTGATAGCCAGTAGGAGAAGGACCCTGTTACGTTGGTGGTCAGTGGAAGAAGGGCCATCTTACATAGATGATTAGTAAGAAAAGGGCTGTCTTACATTAGTGGTCAGTGGGAGAAGGATCCTCCTACATTGTTGGTCAGTGGAAGAAGGACCTATTTACATTGGTAGTCAGTGGGAAAAGGACCCTCTTACATTGGTGGTCAGTGGTAGAAGGACCCTTTTACATTTGTAGTCAGTGGTAGAAGGACCCCTTTACATTGGTGGTCAGTGGTAGAACCTTCATACATTGGTGGTCAGTGGGAGAAGGATCCTCCTACAATGATGGTCACTTGGAGAAGGCCCTCTTACATTGTTGGTCAGTGGAAGAAGGACCTATTTGCATTGGTAGTCAGTGGGAAAAGGACCCTCTTACATTGGTGGTCAGTGGTAGAAGGACCCTTTTACATTGGTAGCCAGTGGTAGAAGGACCCCTTTACATTGGTGGTCAGTGGTAGAACCTTCTTACATTGGTGGTCAGTGGGAGAAGGACCCTCTTACATGGTTGGTCAGTGGTAGAAGGACCTATTTGCATTGGTAGTCAGTGGGAAAAGGACCCTCTGACATTGGTGGTCAGTGGTAGAAGGACCCTCTTACATTGGTATACAGTGGTAGAAGAACCCTCTTACACTGGTAGTCAGTGGTAGAAGTGTCATCTTACTTAGATGATTAGTAAGAAAATGGCTCTCTTACATTGGTGGTCAGTGGGAGAAGTACCCTCTAACATTGTTGGTTAGCGGGAAAAGAACCTATTTACATTGGTGGTCAGTGGGAGATGGACTCTCTTACATTGGTGGTCAGTGGGAGATGGACTCTCTTACATTGGTGGTCAGTGGGAGATGGACTCTCTTACATTGGTGGTCAGTGGGAGATGGACTCTCTTACATTGGTGGTCAGTGGGAAAGACAACCCTTTTACATTGGTGGTCAATGAGAAGAATGCTCCCATTACAGGTAGAAAAGATCATTGGTGTCATTAGTTGAATGCTCAAGGAAGTGTTTCATGGAGCCCTGGTTGAGAAAGGCGGCTCTAGCAGATTTTTTCCTTTTCTTCCCATCAGGACATAAGACACTTTTTGGTTGGTCCATTTACACCAAATGTGTTTTGGATGGTTGTTTCATTCCCAATGCACAGACAGTAAAAAGCAGTTCACCCTACATTGCATTTGGTGTATATTTAATAATAATAATAAACCTTCACGCCATCACAGAATGTTAACAAAAATGTTAAGCTGCCCCTTTAAGTGAATAAACCACCTCTGAAAAGGAAACCAATGAAAAGCAAGGCGCTAGCACATATGTAGTAATTACATATAATCAAAGAGTGAATAATAATCCAGATAAGCTTAAAAATCCCAAATAGTGAAAAAAACTTTGAAATAATATCACAGGCCAGAAAAAATATATATTCCTAAATCTTTGCAGGGAAAAAAACACCAATCACTATGCTCCTGTTTGTAAGCGTGCCTCAAGTACTCCTTATAAAAGGTGCTCCACCACAATGTGTACAAAATGCACGCTTACCGACAACATCTATAATATGCACCTTTGGTGTCTTAGGGTACCAATCTTTTGCATGTTATATTCACAGAAGCCACCCTGGTAGTGATATATGGGAAATTGCCAACAGCTTTTCGCCTCAGGTATAAATGGCTGAGACCCAGGGAAAAATAAATAATAATCCAGGATAGTTTAGAATCTATGAATGGGGTATATTAGGCTACAGGAAAATGGCGGATAGTGAGCTTCCTGATGATGCTGACAAGCGAAATGCATTGAGGCTGCGCGTCCGCCATATGTGACGTAATTTCTTGGCTTGATCTGGTTGGGACATTCAGCTGTTTGGAATGCACCCCGGCTCGGACCAAGTGGTGTACAGGACAACATAACCAGGCTGTTTGTGTTGGTGCTGACTATAGCATCGTTAAATGTAAGTGGAAAATCCCTATTTTATCCTTGCTTTGGCTTTTAATAAAGCGTTATTACACTATCCTGGATTCTTTTTTTTTTTTCCCTGGGTCCCGGCCATTTATGCCGGAGGAAAAAAACTTTTGGCAATTTCCCATATATCACTACCAGGGTGGCTTCTGTGAATACAACATGCAAAAGGTTGGCACCAAAGGCGCATATTATAGATGTTGTCGGTAAGCGTGCATTGTGTACACATTGTGGTGGAGCACCTTTTATAAGGAGTATTTCAGGCACTCTTACAAACAGCTTAAAAGCTTACAAGCTTATCTGTATTATTATTCACTCTTTCATTATATGCAATTACTATATATGTGCTAGCGCCTTGTTTTTTATTGGTTTCCATTGCATTTGGGTGAACGAAAAAAAGTACCGCAAGCTGCATTTTTATGTAATGGAACGTAATGTTACTCTGTAAAACGAAATGCAAAATGGTGTGAATCGATCCTCACACGTTACTTAGCCTGCACTTAACATGAAGAAATATATCTGATGCTAGGTCTTAGACACGTGCAATTCATTTAGTTCCAAATTAGTTTTTTTAACGAATTTTGACAAATTCGTTAATTCCAAAATTTTCGAATTTTCCAATTTCCGAAATCTCCAAATTTAACGAAACTATGAATTTCTAATTTCTGAAATTGCGAATTTCCAAATTTCCGAATGTTCTAATTTTCACATTTCCGTTTATTGGGAATTTCGTAAATTCGAGATTTCGTAAATTCGAAATTTCGTAAATTCGAAAATTTCGGAAATTCTAAATTTCGGAAATTCCAAAATTTGAAATTAGAAAATTAGAAACTAGGAAATTTGAATATTCGAAAATTTCATAAATTTAAAAATTCGAAAATTTGGAAATTTGAAAATCCAAGAAGTTGAATGAAAGTCTGAAAATTCAAAAGAATGGAAATCTGAAAGTTCGAAAACCCGAAAATCTGAAATAATAACTAACTAATAATTAATATTAAATTATAGGTATTGGAATTTCCTTTCAAATTTGGCTGTTTGTGAACGTAACGAATACGAATTTATCAGAAGTTACGAATTATCTGAAATAACGAATGCCATATCTAAACGAATGGAACGTAATGATCTAATAATAATAAATAATAATAATAAAAACCTTTTTATTATTATTATTTATTATTAATTTGTTCCATTCCATTTGTTTAGATGCGGCATTCGTTATTTCGGATAATTCGTAACTTCAGATAAATTTGTATTTGTTACGTTCACAAACAGACAAATTTGAAAGGAAATTCCAATACCTATAATTTAATAGTTAATTATTATTTCGAATTTTACTGATTTTCTTTCTTTTTTTAAGATTTTCGGATTTTCTAATTTTTTAATTTCCGAGTAAACAAATTCCGAAAATCCGGAAATTTGAAAATGCTAATTTTCGATTTTCCGAATTTTCAAATTTCCGAATCTTGGAAAAAAGCAAAAAAACGAATGAAACGAAGACAAACACATTTTTTGTCAGTGCACATGTCTACTAGGTCTACGCTAAGATCATTAGTAATGTTTTTTTTTTTTTTCCACACGTTGATGTGGAAACTATCAGTAGTAAGTGTTTTATCACATAAAGAGTTACATACGATGGGGATGTTGTTTATTCTCAATTTAGCTCCCGAGAGGGAAGTTTTCCTTTAAGTATTTGTGCATTTCATTTCAGAGTTTGCCAACAATGTCATTTTTCTGGAGGAATTACAGAAATCTGCTGGGGTTCTGGAGGACTATGGGATTTATGTTGCCAAGGTAAAGTCTTTAACAAAACATGCAAAATATTGCCAACAATTTAAAAAAAAAAAATGTTTGTTCTACCAAAAAAAAAGGGTAAAAGGTATATTTCAGAAAACCTTGATGTTGATAGAAGCTACAAATAGGGAATATTCAAAGAGGTCCTGTACTGTGGGAGCTTTGCCCAAAAAGGCAGGCAGAGGGCAAAGGACCAGTCACTAGTATCTCCCTATAATATAAATAGATGTCTTGCGAGCTACCAATGAAGAAATGAAGAGTGTCTAAAGAATGTTTTAAACGTAAGAGAACCAATCCACAGCCGCTAGGCATATTCACACTCCCATAATCTGTGTATAATATATAAAAAAATAAACAAATACAGCGCTATGTGATATATCACTCACTCAGGTGAAAAAAAATATATATAATTGCTGTGGCAATGCGCAAGTGAATGTTGGAGCAATTTGAATTCCCAAACAAAGAATATAAATGGTGAAAAAATATATAAATGAAATACTTGTTGTCAAGCAAGTGCACAGTGAAGGGAATATAAAAAAAATTGAAGTAAACATCAAAAGATCAAAAAAATCTTAATTTCAGCAAGTCCACAGTGAGAAAAAATATATATATACCGTATATATTCGAGTATAAGCCGAGCTTTTCAGCACATTTCTTTGCAGCTTATACTGCTTATACTGGAGTCAAGCACTTTTCTGCAGCAGAGAATGACATTTTCCGACCCGACTTTGCGGCCCAGTATCTCGGGGCCACTTGGTGCTAGGAACCCCAAATTTGGTATGCAAACCCAGTGGAACCAACACTACAACATATCCAATGGGGTTCCTAGCACCAAGTGACCCCGAGATACGGGGCCCCAAAGTCGGTCAACGGTGTCCATCTGCAGCAATGTAATTTCGGGACCCTTTGACTGCAGCTAGGGGGACATTTAGGAACCCTTAACTACCGAGTTTGAAGTTCGGGGGACCTATGGCTGCAAATGGGCACAGTGAGACTGCAAATGGGCATTGTTGACCCTCTTTTCCACTTACAGTAGCTGCGCATTTCTCACCCGAGTCAATACGTTTTCCCATTTTTTTGTGGTCAAATTAGGTACCTCGGCTTATATTTGGGTCGGCTTATACTCGAGTATATACGGTATATTCCAAACTTATTTTCAGCAAGTCCACAGTGAAAAAAAAATATATAATGTAAGCAAGAAAGTGGCCAGTAAAAGAAATATAAAAATATTGAAGTAAACATCAAAGTATCAAAAATTCTTAATTTCAGCAAGTCCACAGTGAAATTTTTTTTATAAAATATAATGTCCCATAAAGTGACTCCAGTAATCAACTGTAATGATGATCCAAATAATATTAACCGTCACTTCACACACCTGCTCCCCCTGTGTGACTGCGCTCACCTCTAATTGTGTGACCGCACAATTTAGTTTGGTCCACAACAGCAGCTGAACCACCTCTGGGCTCTAAGTAGCAGGATTTACAGGCTCCCCAGGTGTAATCCAAAGATGGTATCCCCAATTTAAAATACAAAAGAGGCCAGACAGTGCATTATCATTCAAATATAGAAATTTATTGTAGGTAAACATCGGGGTACTCACACTTTATGGGTGCTTGCAGTGCACCAGACTATAGAAAACATACAATGTTAAAATCCTCGCCAAATGGTTTGCAGGCTTGTGTGAATCAGCAGATAGCTCAGAGAGCAAGTGACTGTCTCCTCCACCGTCCTGGCCCATCCCCTACTCGTGACGACAAAGGGCAATCACGTGTCTTCCTCAGGGGGATCTGAGTTTGGAATATATTTTTTTTCTCACTGTGGACTTGCTGAAATAAATTCTTTTTTGATATTTTGATGTTTACTTAAATATTTTTTATATTTCCTTCACTGTGCACTTGCTTGACAACAAGTATTTTTTTTTTTTTTTATATTTTTTTTTTTTATATTTTTACTAGTCTCTCCCTGCTACTGATATTTTCCCCATTACTGACTTACCATACCTTGTTCTGCACTGTATCTCTGTGTGGAAGCAGCCATCTTGGTAGAGGCAGAGCTTTGCTAAGTTTGCTTCCTCATGTAACAATCCCCTCCTTTGCATGGTGGTAAGATGACTGGAGGTGGAATATTTATAAAGCAGCAGGAGAGAGGAAGAAAGCTCAGATCAACAGAATGAATGAAGCAGAAGCAGGTACATTATTGCACTACAGGTTCTGGGGTACAACTTCCTCTCCACTCCAAGGAGAACAGAGAACAGCACAGCAGTCACATGGGGTGCACTGCAAACTTTCACGAGGAATTCAGATGAAAGGCAATTTTGTCAGGTTGCTGTTTAGAGACAATTTACGTTTATGTTTCTATGCTTCCACCTCTCCCTGTGGCTGATACCAAGTTAATTTCAGGCACTTACACTGCTTTATAATAAAACAAAAAGCAGCACAAATATTATGGTATAACCACAAAGAAGTGATAGTTGTTATGCAACATACTAAACAGGGAAAATATCAATTGAAAAAAAAAAAAATATTCAAAACAATACACTGTTAAATGTATTAATTTGTGCACCTCCAAGGTGAGTATAAGAAAAAATAATAAGAAAAAAAGAGTCCCAAACAATGGCTTCATGTGTGCTTGGAAAGGAATCCAGGAATAGCCAGGGTGACACCCAACGAAAGATCCACACAAGAGGCTTATCAGAATGCCAGTGACCCCCTTATTCAGGGTGGTCAAAGCTCGCTTTATCAGACAACGAGCATAAGTCTCATGGAAGGAACAAACATCAACACAGGTAACAATGGGGATCTGTCCAGCAATCAAATGAGTTCCAACTCGCTCTCAGCAGACCATGGCATGTATAAGGTAAGAGCTCAGCATAGTGTAATATCGTAAAACATCTTAATTTATTGTAAAATATTGCACTTACATGGTTAAAACTTGTAAGAAAGCATGTAAAAAATGGCAGAAACGAAAACCAGTCCTCCTCCAGTAACCAAAATGGCCGACGTTCAGCCGCACATGCACAGTAGCATGTGCACGTGGCTCCTCCCTACGCGTTTCATCAGAGATGACATCATCAGGGGGCAAGGTGTATTTTTTTATATTGATATTTTCACTGTTTAGTATGTTGCATAATGATTATCACTTATGGTTATAGCATAATATATGCTCTGCAGTTTTGTTTTATTATATTTGATGTACCTGGTATCGTAGGTATAAGTGTTTAGCAGCTACTATTTGTTTAAGTCACTAGCGTGGATTTTTTTCCCCTTATTTCACTTACACTTCTTTATTAGTGTATTAATTAATTATGACCTGCATTAATCTGTGTTTTTTTTATATCTGCCTGGATGTCAGCTTTAACTTTGAATTTATCAAGGAAGTGTGCGCCCAGGCTTTTATTATCTGTATTTTCACTGTGATAATTCAGATGATCTGGATTTATGTTTCCATTTTACTGGTCAGGTTAATTGCGTGAAAGAAGACACCATCAAGTTCTGTTCAGAAGGAAATGCTTACTTCTTCAGGTAAACAATTACTTTTAATCCAGGTAATCGCTGACAACTTAGGGCCACCCTCAACCAATCCGAGTGGCTTCCAATCATGTGATCCCTATGTTAGCGATAACAGGCATTGCATGCGGGCTGGAGGCTTCACTGGAAAACATACATTGTAGAAACCTTAAAGGATAAGTGCACTTTAAAACAAAGTGCACTTATCCTCCCCCCCCCCCCCCAACCTAAGGGCCTTTTCACACTGGTGCACTTTTGATGCGCTCCCATTGACTTACAGCGAAAGGTGCCTTTTTGGTGTGTCAACAGTTGCATAGGATGTCACGTGGAATATTTTCATGCGCTTTTGTCACCCTGGAAAGCGTGGAAAAGGCGCACCAGTGTGAAAGCAGCCTAACCCACCCTTCCCCTTCAGAGATACATTCTCATCTCTATCTGACTGTTTGTTGAAATCCTGTGATGTAAGTCTTCACTTCCGGGCCACACCTGGAAGTCCAATAGACTTCTACAGGACTGCCTCCAGTTTCTGCCCAATAGAAACCTGTAGGGATGTAATGCGCAGGCATTACCACGACACTGAAAACTTGCACCGCTGCATAAAAACAAAAAACAAAACTGCAGTCACTGGATGGAGTTAATCTGTACATCTGTGGAAGAGAAGGGTGAGTTAGGTAAGGTCAGAAGAAGCAGGACAAAAGGGATCAACTTTGTCATCAGTCTGAATTGTAGCTCTAATTGCCTATTATTAAAGCGATTCTAAACCTTCATTTTTTTAAAATAATAAACATGTTTACTTACCTGCTTTGTGCAGTGGTTTTGCACAGAACAGCCCCGAACCTCCTCTTCTGGGGTCCCCTGCAAGTGCTCCTGGGTTCCTCCTCTTGGGTGAGTGCCCCCATAGCAAGCTGCTAGCTATCGAGGCACTCATGCACATTCGATCCTGAGTCGCACTGCCTGTATCCTTAGGCCCCTTTCACACTGGGCGTTTTTCAGGCGGTACAGCGCTAAAAATATCGCCTGTACACCGCCTGAAAATACCGGCCACATTCACTCCAGTGTGAAAGCCGGCGGGCTTTCACACTGGAGCGGTGCGCTAGCAGGACGGTAAAAAAAGTCCTGCTAGCAGCATCTTTGGAGCGGTATAGGAGCGGTGTGTTCACCGATCCTATACCGCTCCTTCCCATTGATTTGAATGGGATACTGGGGTAATACCGCCGCAAAGCGCCGCTACGGCGGCGCTCTGCGGGGGATTTTAACCCTTTTTCGGCCGCTCGCGGGGGGTAAAACCGCACCGCAAGCGGCCGAATCCTGCAGCTAAAACGACGGTAAAGCAGCGCTAAATATAGCGCTGCTTTACCGTCACCGCGGCTCCCGCCCCAGTGTGAAAGGGGCCTAAGACACAGACAGTCTGACTTGGCCCTGCTCCCTCGTCACAGGATTCGATGTGGCTCCCGCTGCTGCCTCTCTGCTGCCACAGGAGAAAAAAGTCGGAGAGTGCCACTGCTCTCGGACACAGCACTGGACCAAGATCAAGCTAAAGTTAGTATTTAGGGGGAGCTGGGGGGGGGGGGGGGATCCTGATCACAGAAGGCTTTTTACAGAAAAAGGTAAAAATCCCTTAAAGTGGTTCTAAAGACGTTTTTTTTATTTTTATCCTAATGCATTCAATTCATTAAGATAAATGTGTGCAGCAGCCCCCCTAATACTTACCTGAGCCCCATCTCAATCCAGCGATGTTGCACAAGAGTCTTGGGTGTCCGAGACTCTCCCTCCTCATTGGCTGAGATAGCAGCAGGTGCCATTGTTTCCCACTGCTGTCAATCAAAGTCAATTAGGAGAGAGTGGCTGGGGCCAATCCACGGCTCCGTGTCTGAATGGACACACAGAGCATCTGCTCGACTCGGGTGCCCTCATAGCAAGCTGCTTGCTGTGGGGGCACTCAGCAGAAGGGAGGGGCCAGGAGTGCCGACGAGGGACCCCAAAAAAGGAGGATCTGGGCTATTCTGTGCAAAACCACTGCACAGAGCAGGTAAGTATAATGTGTTTGTTATTTTTAAACAAAAACAAGACTTAAGGGTATGTAAAGGTTCCTTTTTTAAAAAAACAAACCTGCTATACTTACCTCCTCTGTGCAGTTAATTTTGCACAGAGTGGCCCCGATCCTCCTCTTCTGTGGTCCCTCAGTGGCGCTCCTGGCACCTCTTCTCGAGTGCCCCGTTGGAGAGCCACTCTTCCTCCCGTGTCCTGCTGCTGCGTCCATTGACACAGAGGGCCCTATCCCCCGGCTCCCGCGTCATTGGATTTGATTGACAGCAGTGGGAGCCAATGGCTGCGCTGCTATCAATCTATCCAATCAGGACCCGAGACACTGGTTGGAGCTGGTGTGCTTGACCCCGTCGCTGGAAAGGCCGGGTTCAGGTAAGTTAAACGGGGGCTCTGGGGGGCTGCTCCATCACAAGAGGTTTTTCACCTTAATGCATAGAATGCATTGAGGTGAACAATTTTCATCGAGGCATCAATGACCTCAGGTCATTAAAGGACTAAGTAGCATCCAAGGTGAAAACTGCATCACTTATAGCAACCAATACACAGTTTAATTTTCTAACCTCCACTAGCAACATGACAGGTGGCTGCACACACATTTATTCCACTCTTAATAAATTAGGGGGAATATTTATGAAACATTTCATTTGGGATTACCAAACTTTCACTGCAGGTGAATCTTCCTGATGTATGCTTTTTAAAGCATATTTGGTGAAAGCCACATTCACTGCTTTATAAGTATGTCCCTATGTGTACAGAATAAGATAGCCTAACTTGATTACTATTTGTTGTTCTTTAGGGGGACAAAACTACTAAGGAAATTCCCCACTGACACCCTGTTTGATGTCAACGCTATTGTCGCCAACGTTTTATTGTGAGTACATAAGGGGCAGACATATTTACTCATTACATAGGCAGCTCTGCCTCCCGCAAGTCTGGAGCAAGAAAAATAAAAGTCTGATCTGAATGCGAATTCACACTAGTAGGAAAGCTCTTTACTGCTGCAACAGCTCTCCTTTCCCGGCTGTGCTAGGGGGCAATGTGCGCAATTCAGCACATCACACTGCACAGCACCCCCCCCCCCCCTTATTTTTTGTCTTGTACAGTATCTCACAAAAGTGAGTGAGTACACCCCTCAAATTTTTGTAAATATTTTATTCTATCTTTTCATGTGTCAACACTGAAGAAATGACACTTTTCTACAATGTAAAGTAGTGAGTGTACAGCTTGTATAACAGTGTACATTTTCTCTCCCCTCAAAATAACTCAACACACAGCCATTTATGTCTAAACCGCTGGAAACAAAAGTGAGTACACCCCTAAGTGAAAATTTCCAAATTGGGCCCAAAGTGTCAATATTTTGTGTGGCCACCATTATTTTCCTGCACTGCTTTAACCCTCTTGGGCATGGAGTTCACCAGAGCTTCACAGGTTACCACTGGAGTCCTCTTCAACTCCTCCATGACGCCATCAAGGAGCTGGTGGATGTTAGAGACCTTGCGCTCCTCCACCTTCCGTTTGAGGATGTCCCACAGATGCTCAATAGGGTTTAGGTCTGGAGACATGCTTGGCCAGTTCATCACCTTTACCCTCAGCTTCTTTAGCAAGGCAGTGGTCATCTTGGAGGTGTTTGGGGTCGTTATCATGTTGGAATACTGCCCTGCGGCCCAGTCTCCGAAGGGAGGGGATCATGCTCTGCTTCAGTATGTCACAGTACATGTTGGCATTCATGGTTCCCTCAATGAACTGTAGCTCCCCAGTGCCGGCAGCAATTATGCAGCCCCAGACCATGACACTCCCACCACCATGCTTGACTGTAGGCAAGACACACTTGTCTTTGTACTCCTCACCTGGTTGCCGCCACACACGCTTGACATCATCTGAACCAAATAAGTTTATCTTGGTCTCATCAGACCTCAGGACATGGTTCCAGTAATCCATGTCCTTAGTCTGCTTGTCTTCAGCAAACTGGCTTTGTTTGGAATAATCTTTAGAAGAGGAGCAATGCTGGAGGCAATTTACAGCACACACTAACTTTGGTGGCAGAATTATTAATGTGGAATGTATGTTCCTTGCTAAAGAACATTTATTTTTATAAGGTTGTTATTGGGTAAAGTTCTACTTTATTTCAGTTCACACCTATGCATTTTTTAGTGCGTTTTCACTTTTTGCAGAAAAACACTACAGTCCATTTAACATGTTTCCTATGGATGTAGTTCACATCTGTGCATTTTATGGAAAGGGCCAGGGACTTTTTTCTGGTTTTTGGTTCCATAGACTTCAGTGGATCAAAAATGTGTATTGAAAAATGCAAAATGCACCTGGAATATGCAAACTGCAACCTGGATAGGTGTGACCCAGGTCTCAAAGTGAATCAGCTTGTATGTTGGTAATGTTTTTAAATTACAATTATTTTCTCCTTTTGTTATCTTTTAGTGTTTTGCTTTATAATAAAGTAAAATATATCACCTCCATATTGGAACTTCAAAACTTAGAAGATGTCATGAAAGGGAAGAAAAACTTTATTTTTGTCTACGTCCAGGCAGTTGGAACACCAGGTATGGCATATAGTGAAAAAATACAACCAATCAGATGAGTTGAAATACAAACTCTATATGGTCAAAAGTTTATGGACATTGAGTCATCACACACACTATATGAACTTGTTAGACATCCCATCCCAAAGCCGTGGCCATTAATATGGAGTCCACCCAATAAAAACCTCACATAGGTTCTAACGCCTAATAACTCATTTTTGAACTAATTGATCTGACTGCAATTTCACTTTACAAAGAACATTTAGTTTCTGCAGCTCTTTCATCCCTGAGTTCAGTTTGTGTTTTAGCTTCAGTGTGAATTCACACTGCTTGTTCGTTAAATTGCAGATCAGTCAGAGCGATACAGCGCTTCAGCCGCACTGCATTTCCAGCTGTCTAGGGGGCAGTGTGGTGCCTGATTTAGCGTACCGCACTGTCCCTTTTTTTTTGTACCAGCTTTATTTGAAGTGTACAAAATCTACCCTTCATTCCCTGCAATGTCAGGCAGTGCGATATGCTGTGCTGCCTGACATTGCAATGCTATTCAGGTCTGTGTACTGCGATAAAATGCACCGTGTCTGAATTTTATCGCAGCACGCTGTGTTGCAGTGCGAATGGGTCACATAGAAAACAATTGTTTCCTGTGTGTCCCTGTGGTGACAGACGTTTTACCATGCGGTATAATATCTGTCAACTCAGATAGTGTGACTTGGTCCTTATTGTTCATCTGTTCTTCTTTCAGAGCATCGGTCGGTGATGGAAGCAGTTTTCATACACGGGTCAACGCACCAGTTTGTTCTGACTACAGAATCCAGTTTATTGAAGAGTATGAGGTAGGCACGTCATAGTACTGTAAGTGTTGATGAGCGGAATTTCAGTATTTTTTTAACTGAAAATTTAGATGAATATCATTGGAATTTTCTTTGAGATTTAAAATTGAGCCAAATTAACTCCAGCCTTCCCCTCAGTTTTGCACAGTTCTGTAACAGGTGGGGGGCCCCCTTACACTTACCACATTCAAACTGACTTGTCAAACTATGTCAGTATATCTATATGTCTGTATATCTATATGTAGTCCCTGGGCTGTATGGAACTATCGGCGGCCGTTTACCGTGATGCCGAGGACATCGGCGGTCACGGATCGGGAATCCTGCCTCGGTCCCCTTGGACCAAGCCAAGATCATATCTCATCGCCGGCTCTCCCTCCTCACACAGAAACAGCGTGTGAGGAGGGAGAGCTTCCGTGCTGCATCTGCAGCGTCAGTGAAAGGTGAGTGAACACTAACGCAGTGCTCCATAGGTCTACAGGAGGAGACCACCCACTAAGGAGAATCGTGAAGCCTACTAGGAGTCAAGGGGGCATCTCCTTATTCCAATGACACTGCAACTGCGAAAATATCAAGTGAACTAAAAATAAACCATATATGGGACAAAACGCGCAACCGTAGGCCTCTATCATCCCCCCACTCACCACTAGCTCCCATTTTCTGCAACCCGGAGTTTCCACCTGGTCTTGCTCCGCAATTGTTACAATGGTGGCTCAATAAAGGGCTGCTGAGAATTGGAGATTTTCTTAATGGGAACCAAATATACACTACTCAGTATTTCAAAGACATTTTTCTGCTAGAAAATGGAGACAGTCTAGAATTCCTTTTGATCAGGTTAAAAGTTAAACTTAATTGGATTATGATCAATGGTAAGCTCACTCATTCTCCATAACAAAACGAAGATGTTTAATAAGGTATGGGATCCATGGATTGATACATTTCAATTCCGTAGGGAACTCCAGGATGACCCTCTCTCTCTCTTCTCTTCCTTCTTTATTTCTACCTCTCCCTTTCCTCTCTCCTCTTCTCTTCTTTTTCCCCTTTTTTTTTTTTAATTATTTTATTTTATTTCTTGAAATGTTTATGTACAAGAAACTGATATAGTAGGAGGCCCTACGTTGTGGTGGGTCCCGGGATTATTCTGGCAACTGCAGTCGAGATCACCCGGAATTCTGGGTCTCCTCCACCCCCTTTTATTAAAATACTTTGGATACAGTGGGATACCACTGTCTTACCAATACTATGCACACATATTAAGGCTGTTTTGTTTGGTTGTTTTAGCAGCTGCTGATGTACTATGGTCATATTGTTTACCTTCTGAAGTGTTGTATGATGTTCGGAAAAATTTATGTCAGTATATCTGTATGTCTGGCTGTATGGAACATGGTTATTTGTTCTTTTTTTTAAATTAATAAACATATTGAAATGTAGAAATAAACCATAAATCAAACATATAAATCTGTTAACAAAATAGAAACGGAGGTTACGGGAAACCAGTCAGGTAATAGTAGTCCCTAAGGCAATATACTTTGGGTATAGTATGGGAAACCTGCCTCGGCCAAGCCAAGGCTCCCTATGTGAGATTAGGGGGACCAAGAGTTCCACTTCAGCTCATAAATAGGCATGGTATCCATGATAGTATGGAAACATTTTTCCATGAGCTGTATGGCTGCCATACGTTTGAGAACCTGATCCCACGGGACCCATGGGGTTCTCCAGAACAAGGCGATGGTCCAGTGGACAGCTGTAAAGAGCGTGTGGGCTCGTTTTTGTTCAGGGAGGGAGGCTCCGGGAATTTCTACAAAAAGTAAGCACATTTGATGTGTCAGAGTCATCAGTACACCTGTGATCTCTGCCACTTTGGAGGCTACTTTCTGCCATATGTAGGTGAGTCCCCTTTCGGGGCTAACATGGATTGTTTAAGGATTTGCATCATTTAATTCACAGAACATGCCCACAACTTTGAAGATGTTTTTTCAACAAATAGGACAAAATAACAGAAAAAGTCAATGTGCATAACTATTCACCCCCCTAAAGTCAATTTGTAGAGCCACCTTTTGTGGCTATCACAGCTCCAAGTCGCTTTGGATAAGTCTCTATGAGCTTGCCACATCTTACCACTGGGATTTTTGCCCATTCCTCCTTGCAAAACTGCTCCAGCTCCTTCAAGTTCGATGGGTTGCTCTTGTGAACAGCAATCTTTAAGTCTAACCACAGATTTTCTATTGGATTGAGGTCTGGGCTTTGACTAGGCCATTCCAACACATTTACATGTTTCCCCTTAAACCACTCAAGTGTTGCTTTAGCAGTGTGTTTGGGGTCATTGTCCTGCTGGAAGGTGAACCTCCGTCCTAGCCTCAAATCACACACAGAGTGGTACAGGTTTTGCTCAGGAATATCCCTGTATTTAGCACCATCCATCTTTCCCTCAACTCTGACCAGTTTCCCAGTCCCAACTGCTGGAAAACATCCCCATAGCATGATGCTGCCACCACCATGCTTCACTGTGTGGATGGTGTTCTTTGGGTGATGTGATGTGTTGAGTTTGCGCCAGACATAGCGTTTTCTTTGATGGCCAAAAAGTTAAATTTCAGTCTCATTAGACCAGAGCACCTTCCTCCATACATTTTGTGAGTCTCCCACATGCCTTTTCACAAACTCAAAATGTGCCATTTTGTTTTTTGCTGAAAGTAATGGCTTTCTTCTGGCCACTCTGCCATAAAGCCCAACTCTATGGAGTGTACGGCTTATTGTTGTCCTATGTACAGATACTCCAGTCTCTGCTGTGGAACTCTGCAGCTCCTCCAGGGTTACCTTAGGTCTCTGTGCTGCTTCTCTGATTAATGCCCTCCTTGCCCGGTCCATGAGTTTTGGTGTGTGGCCGTCTCTTGGCAGGTTTGCTGTTGTGCCGTGTTCTTTCCATTTGGTTATGATAGATTTGATGGCGCTTCTAGGGATCATCAAAGATTTGGATATTTTTTTATAGCCTAACCCTGACTTGTACTTCTCAACAACATTATCCCTTACTTGTTTGGAGAGTTCCTTGGTCTTCATGGCAGTGTTTGCTTAGTGGTGCCTCTTGCTTTGGTGTTGCAGCCTCTGGGGCCTTTCAAAAAGGTGTGTGTATATGTAATGACAGATCATGTGACACTTAGATTGCACACAGGTGGACATCATTTCACTAATTATGTGACTTCTGAAGGTAATTGGTTGCGCCAGAGCTTTTTATGGGCTTCATAACAAAGGGGTGAATACATACGCACATGCCAATTATCAGTTTTTTATTTCTGAAAAATTGTTTTATGTATATATTTTTCTAGTTTTACTTCACCAACTTAGACTACAGGGTGTCCCCGGGTTACAAACGAGATAGGGACTGTAGGTTTGTTCTTAAGTTGAATCTGTTTGTAAGTCGGAACAGGTACATTTTTTTAAGTGTAGCTCCAGCCAAGAAATCCATTTTTAAGCTTTTTGGAGAACATAGGGATGGGTTATCACCCCTGTAACATTTGTTTTGCTGTCTGTGCCCTTGTTCCGAAGATTTCACCTCCCCTTCTGGCCCAATGACAATTGGATTTTGAAAATTTTGGTTGTTAGGGAAACATGGACTGGTGATAAAGCATCAGTGGAGACACCTTTTTCCCATATTAACTCTTACAAGAGTGAATTTCCCTTCCTAGGGTGGATTTCCTCTCACTTCCTGTTGTCTCCCTCCGTTTGTAAGTAGGAGTCGTTTGTAAGTTGGATGCTTGTAAGTAGGGGACCCCCTGTATTGTGTTCTGATCCATCCAAAAAAACATTGAACTAAAGGCTGCAATGTAACAAAATAGGTAAAAAGGGGGGTGAATACTTTTGCAAGGCACTGTAAAGCTTGATGGCCCCTATCATTAGCCATGATCTGTCTGCAGATCTGCTGGTGTAAAGTAAAAAAAAGAAAGCAGCGCACCCTGCAATACTCACCTGCTCTCTAATGTAGGCCACTGCAGTAATTCCTTCCGTATTTCTGGGGTTCAGAAATTCCCCTTTCATCAGGGCTTACATAGTGTGTAACCTCAAAACTGTCTGTATACAATAGGATATTGATCATGTTTAAATATACAGTCAGGTATCAGGTAATATCACCAGCATGTTGTGTAGCTGATACCCGATTCTGTATAAATGGCATCAATATCCTATTGAGTCCAGCCATTTTACATTCTATATTAGAACTGATGAAGGGGGATTGTCTGAACCTCAGAAACATGTTGGCTCCCTTTTTTGCCAATGATTTCAATAAAACTTGTCTGGACTCTGTAATCTTTTGTGTGGTGCATTCACTGCTTTCTACAAACGTTAGTTTCATGACAACAAATATAACCCTTGTAATTAATTGAAGAATGTCTGCTAGAGTGCGGCTTTAAGGTACATTGAACAAGCTTTCTGACTTTAGCACAGATGCAGTATCTGCTAAATAGTATTTGCAGTAGAGCTGCATGATTATTCGTCAAGAATCGTTATTGCGATTTTGACAAAAGTGTTTCACCATACTTGCCAAGCAAAGAATTCTCTCTGCTCTTCTGAAGCCTTCAAAAGAAAGGAAGAATCACAACATTCTTTAGAAGTGGAACTTAAGTATAAACAATGTAACAATTTGTCAAAGGAATAGACTTTGTGTGTAAATGAGGAAAGTTTAACCACTTAGGCTTCATTCTCACGAGGTGGATCCCCTTCTACGGAGTCCGCCTCGGTCCGCCAGCTCAATGGGAGATCTCTCCGTTGATCTCCGCTGAGCCGGCTGATGACAGGTCCCTCTCTGCTCACTGAGCTGGGAGGGGCTTGTCGAGCGCCGCTGGTTTCTATGGAGAGATCGGATGAAAACAGACAGCGTGTCCGTTTTCATCAGATGTCACCCGATCCGATCTGTCCGCTTTTAGCGTATCGGACCGGGTCGGGTGTCAGCGGACATGTCTCCGCTGACATCCGTCGCTCCATAGACTAGCATGGAGCTCCCGTTCAGGTCCGCCGTCAAAACTGACAGGTGGATCTGAACGGTCCATCAGTGTGAAAGGGGCCTAAACCTTTTCGGACATTTGTTGGTTTCAAGTTAAAATAATACATTTTTTTGCTAGAAGATTACATAGAACCCCCAAACATTTATATATATATATATATATATATATATATATATATATATATATATATATATATATATATATATTTAGTACAGACCCTAGAGAATAAAATGGTGGTTGTTGCAATATTTTATGTCACACTGTATTTGCGCAGTGGTCTTTCAAATGCAATTCTTTTGGAAAAAAATTACTTTAACGAATTAATAAAAATAACCAGTAAAGTAAGCCCAATTTTTTTTTTAATAATGTGAAATATTTTACGTCGCGAGAATCGTGATCTTTTTATTCTAAGCAAAAAAAATCCTTATCCTCATTTTGGCCAGAATCGTGCCGCTCTAATTTGCAGGTCACTGAAAGGGTTGCCCTTTTGCTCGAAGTTGCTCTTTTCCCTGTGTGTGTTCCACTGTTGTCCAGCAGAGGTCATGCTTGCTCCATCCTAAAATAAAAATCATAATCTGAAGCAAACAAATGGAGCTGGTTAAAAGATTTGCGTTTAAAGTTCATAACTTTTTTTTTACATGTCTTTCACTTGTTTTTAGACGTTTTTAACCAATTAATAAATTTTTTTTGCATGCGTTTTCCACAGAGAAAGAGCGTCTTCTGAATTGTAATGCATAGAAAGCAAAAAAATAAATTATATTAAAAGCAGCGCTAATGGCAAACCCCCAATTAAAAAAAACAAAAAAAAAAAACAATAGAAATTACATTTTATTCTAGTTTTAAACTCAAAGCAGATGGGTTGGTGTTTAAAGTAGTATTAAATTCAAAAACCAAAATGTAATATATTACAGCTTACTAATTCCTAAATGTGGTGGCTGCATTAGATTTTTTATTTTTTTTGTTTTTTTTCCCTTTATTCTCAGCTTGTGATCTGGCCAGTAACACACTTCCCATCTTAGGGTGTCTGCACTCTGCATGGATGAGACCTTTGGACAGCAGCATTGCGAATTTTGGGGGAGGGTAGTGCTAGACTAGCAGATTTAGATGGACTTAGATGACCTTGACTAATAAATTAAAGCTGAACTCCAGCTAACAATTTATAAGCAGTTACAGCAAACATTTTTATTTATTTTTTCCTTTTAGGATAAAGGTTTTTCATGAAAGAATAAAAGCTGATCATTGTAAGCACCCTGTCAGTGTTCAATGGTTTGTCTCAACCCTCCAAGACCCCATTCACACACGTGGGTTCAGGGAACGCATGCAGGTATGCACTTTTCAGCGCGTGTTCCCGTAGCGCACTAAAAACGTGCTTCAAACACGTGTCGCACCTACGGTGTCACTAATTCTTAATGTCATTCCCAAACATGGCTGGCAGACGTGCAATTTTGTCAGACAAAAGGTACCAAAATGTATGGTAAAAAATTTTCACCAAAAAGAGCTTTTTTGGTGTGTTTTTTGTTTGTAGGGCAGCCCATTAAAGTGAACGGGATACCCTATGAATGTAGTATAAAAAATGTGCAAGAAACGTGCAAAAAAAATAAAAAATGCAGACAGGAAAATACGTTCTCACTACACCTAGTGTGAATGGGGCTTAACTTTTTTTCTGGTCAGCTTGGTTTGCTAAAGAAAGTCGAAAGATAACAGACTTACTGGCAGGATCAACAGGTTAAAATAAAGAAACAAAAAACAAAACTAATGCAGCCACCACATGTAAGAATTAGTAAGCTACAATATGATACATTTTTGTTGATGGGTTTAAGGATAAGTTCACCTTTGGAACATGTTACATGTTCCATCCCCGCGGCCATGTGGGGCTTCGCCCAATTGGCAACGTCATTCATTCACAGAGTTCAGCGAATGAACAAACTGCAAGTATCGGCTTGTAGTTCTCTATGAACTGCAAGAACAATGGTGAGCGCTCTCGTAGTTCATTGATTCTTCCTGGATTTAGCAACTGTCTCGCAGGAGGTACAAGCAGACAGTTATCTGAGAGCCTGCAGGATCCTGGCATTGCACCCGCATTCTGCTGATCATGGGTGCAATGCTTTACAGGCTACAGTATAAAAAAATAATAAATGCTAATTTTTTACCTGCAAAGTCAGGTGAATTTATTATTTGTTTTAATAAAAGGTGAACTTTTCCATTAATACTGCTTTACACTATAGCATAGCACACTTACCTACAGTTCTGCGATTTTCATGCTTTTCTGTTCACCTACAGTATGTGTGTTTTTAAAGTGGTTGTAAAGCCTCAAGGTTTTTCACCTTAAAGTGGAGCTCCAGTAAGTTTTTCTTTTTTTTTTTTTTCTCAAAAGCACCCCTGTGATAGTCACAGCATATCTAATGCAATCTGGCACATGCATATGTAATAGTTTCAGTTATTAAAGGAGAAGTCCAGCCTGAGCTCATTTTGGCTGGGCTTCTCCTATGGGTCACAGGAGTGCAATTCGTTTTGCACTCCTGTGACCTGTTTTCAGCAGAGAGCGGTCTGAAGTCAGCTCTTGGCTGACGTCACTGCCATCAGTCCAGGCACCACGTCATCCCTACAATAAAGTCTGGATCCGCCAGGTGCCTGGACTGATGCCAGTCTCAGCCTCTCAGCGAGCCACTGAGGGCCTGAGACAGCCGCTCCCCGCTCCCCGCTCAGCGCTCCAGTGAGCATGAAGGAGCAGAGAGGAGAGCTGCTGATTGACAGTCAGCAGCTCTCCTCTCGGGGATCTGGGAGATCCGAGCCATCGGCCGTGTTTTAACTCGGTTCTCAGTGCAGAGGTGGCGGGGGGACAGGTGCAGCATCCACCTAGGTTAGTATAAAAGGGGAAAAAAAAATACCATACTTCTCTATTATGTTATCAAATGTACTCACTGCACCCTCTCAAACATGCAAGCTCCCATCTTTAGTGTGAGCATCTGAAGCCCACTCAGTATTTGTTCCGGGATGTGGTGCAGCTGGCTACTTAGCATGCACCTCCCGATCTCGCGCCTGCGCAGTGTGTACAAAGCGCAGCACACTCGTATTGCAGGTTGCCATAGCAATGGTGGCAATGGAGGAAGTTCCCGCCCCGTTGTTATGACAACCTCTCAATCAATTGGCCCATTGACTCATGGGATTGATGACACTTATATCCCAGGAGCCAATAGGTGGCAGGATATGACGTATCTCTAGTAACCCTATAGGCAATATACTTTGGAAATAACAAACAAAAAAAAAAAACATTCCTAAATTGAATGCCATTGCGATCAGCAATGCTGGGAGTCGAATTTCAAAAGTAGGGTGGAACTCAGCTTTAATACATGCTATAGACCCCCACTTTTTCTTACCTGAGCTCGATCTGATCCAGCAATGTGCAAGAGTGCAGTGGCTCCAGCCGCTGTCTTTTTTTTCTCATTGGACAGATTGATAGCCGCAGGAGCCATTGGCTCCTGCGGCTGTCAATCAAATCCAGTGAACGTGGGGGATGGGGCCAAGTCCCGCTGTCTGTGTGGCGGGGTTCTGCAGAGGCAGGATTCGGGAGTGAGCCTGCACAGGTGCCCCCAGGCAAAGCGGCTTTCTGTGGGGGCACCCGATGAAGAGGAGGGAGCTGGAGCGCTGGCGGGGCATCCCAGAAGAGGAAGATTTGGGCTGCTCTGTGCAGAACGATTGCACAGAGCAGGTAAGTATAGGCGTGTTTGATATATATATATATATATATATATATATTTTTCTTAAAACAAGGGTTTACAGCCCCTTTGAGACTCTTGCAGGCCCTTACAGCCTAGCTGGAGGTGTGAGATAATGAAGCCAATCAGTTCATGTGCTGACAAAGAAAGCATGCTGATAGCCCTGTATTCATTAATACATCATTTAACTTTTTTTCTTTCTGCAAGGTACTAACTATATTTTGTACGGTTTAAATTTATAGCACAGAGGAGCCCAGCCAGGTATCAGCCAAGCTCGTCTTCAACCACTGTAAGTCAGCGATGAGTGCGAGCCAGAAATGTCACCAGACGATCATGGAGCAACCTCTGACAACCATCAACATCCACCGCTTCCTGAAAGTCATGGGACTCCCCCTAGTGGTAGGTTTGAGCACAGCACATTATTTATAAGAGGCTCTTTACCCTAGAACAGTGTTTCTCAAGTCCAGTCCTCAAGGCGCACCAACAGGTAATGTTTTTAGGATTTCCCTCAAATAAAAAGGCTGTGGTAATTACTAAGGCAGTGAAACTGATCAAATCACCTGTGCAAAATAATGGAAAGCCTAAAAACATGACCTGTTGGGGCGCCTTGATTACTGGAATTTAGAAACACTGCCCTGGAAACAAAAGTCACAGGCTACAAATAATGTAGCTGCTGACTTTTAATAATAGGAAAATATCTTAAACAAATGACTGCGTTATTGTCATAATATACAACAGCTGCTTAAACTACAATCTGACAAAATTGTGCAAGTGATAAATCTGAAAAGTGCAGCGCTAAAGATGAACCATATTGAATGTGCAAAAAAAGCGGCACAGGTCCCAGAAGGCTGCAGGACTTCTCACAAAGCGCAGCTTGGCTCCCGCATGCCAGAGTGTGGACCTCGCTGGATCCGTGGTCAGATAAGTATTCTATTAATAAATCCTATTATTAAAGCTACAAAAGTGCAGTGCTAAAGATGAACCATATTGAATTTGCAAAGTGCAAAATAAGCATAAAAATGCAGTGTGCAATAAAGAAAATAAATCAATACAATACAGTGTACAAATAAGCAAATGAATAAATTAATACTCAATTATGTGTAAGAGGTAACGTTATCACATGAATTAATAAAGTGCATGGTGTCAAAAATAAATATTGAAAAGTCCACATATGGAAAAAGTGAGGCAGCCACTGTGTGTCAAGACCGTCCAAATAAAAAACGTTGGAAGTAGAATCAATTCTGCATTAATAGAGATTGACCACTGTTCACTAAAGGAGTCACCAGGGAATGTGCATCCACCACCCAGAGGGGAGAGTAAGCATGCTTACTAGAATGCGTGGACTCTATTGCCAGCGGCAAAGAGTCAAACAGGCAAAAGGATGGAACCGGTAAATGATGATCCAGAGAACAGTCACTGGAGATCTGTCACCACATGATATTCCACAGCATCCAGCCCCAGAGTTGGATCTTGGACTCCACAGTTCATAAAAAACAACAAAAGGCCTCCACATAGCGTAAAACCATTACTTGTAAATTGTATTAAAGGTATAAAACTTATATCAAGTCTGACGTTACAGGCACATCAATAAAGTTATAGCGTGATCACATAGGAAATCTGGACAGTGCAATAACATGGAGCAGGCTCAATTCACCCATCATCTGGGGTATGAGTCAGCCCCCATGTATTGTGCATATATATGGAAATAGACTCTTATTATTCAATTACCTTAATTGTGTACAGTGTCAGCCCAGTGCTGGTACAGAAATGAATCCATCATGGTGTCTGGCGTGCGTTCCTTGCCTCAATGTGTGTATCAACATGCGGGAAGGTACTGACGACATGCCCAACATGCGATCTACGCCTCGATATGGCTACAACGCTGCGACCCAAAGCTGCAATCTCAGGATGACGCGGCCGGGTACACATGCGCAGAAAGCCTACTGCATACCAAAGCCGCAATCAACTGACAACATAGAATAACCTATGAAAGCAGCTCAATTATCCAATCAGACCTATGGAGTCACATGCTGGGAGCCAAGCCTCTGCATGATTTACTCAAAACAAATTCGTTTATACCATACAGAAATCAAGAACTTATTATACTTATTATATTCGTAAGAATACATAAATTAAATATAATGATAAAAAAATGGTCTCCCACAAAATTAATATGGCAAAAATGCCCGCTCGAAAATGGAAAATAGTGAATAAAAATGGCTGTATATAAACTATTAAAAAGAAATGGTTATAAATGTAAAAATGTGTATACCCCGATTTAAAATATCTAAAATGAGCTAGAATCTACTCTCAAGCCACATTAATGAAGGCATTTTTGTCCCATTCGACATTTATGCCATATGCCTGGCGAATAAGACTTCAGCTCATAAATCCAAAACGTTTCTAGGTGTGAGACACCTCTTGTGTTGGAACCACCCCTCCAATGGGGATTGAACTTTTCTATTAAAAACTGAGTACCAGTAGGGTCCTTATTATGAAAACGAAGATAGTGTTTAGGGACGCTATGGTTGGTCTGACCCTTTTTGATGTTGGCTCATTCACTCTCACAGAGTGTGAATTGATCCTGCTCCATATTATTGCATTGTCCATATTTCTTATGTGATCACGTTTTGATTTTATTGATGTGCCTGTAAAGTCAGACTTGATGCATGTTTTCTACCTTCCATTGTTTTGCCTGTTTGACTATTTGCCGCTGGCAATAGAGTCCACGCGTTCTGGTAAGCGTGTTTACTCTCCTCTCTGGGTGGCGGATGCACATTCCCTGGTGACTCCTTTAGTGGACAGTGGTCAATCTCTATTTGTGCAGAATTGATTCTACTTCCAACCTTTTTTATTCGGACTGTGTTGATACACAGTGGCTGCCTCACTTATATTTTTCCATATGTGGAGTATTTATTTTTGACGCCATGCACTTTAATTCATGTGGTAACTAGGGATCGATCAATATCATTTTTCCGGTGCCGATACCGATATTTCCGCCACCTCTCAGGCCAATAGCTGATATTTTGTGCCGATATTCTGTACGCTTAAAAAAATTAAAATTTTACACTGCCCTTTTACATTTTTTTTTTTTTTTTACTCCCTTTTGGGAGTAGTTCCACTTTAAAGTTCTTATCCAGCTTTATTTGAAAAACAGCAGTGTCTATCATATTGTAAGTATTTTACCAAAATGTTATTTTATATTGCCCCACCCCTGCAGTTTTTGATGTATTACAAACACTGTGACTGGTGCAATGTTTCAAAAAGACAGCCAATTAGAAGGTTATATAGAGAAGATGAGATCATTAGGCGACTAACAGGACTAATAAGAATTTGATATTAAGTGTCTCCCTTCCCCGGCTGTCATCTACCCAAAACACCTAATCGCTCCCCACGCCTACCCTACCCCCAAAACTAGCACTTGGTCACAAGGACTCCTTTTTTAAATTGCACCCCCTCCTGTTCCTGTGGGCGTAAAATAGTTGAAGAAGAACTAAAGAGACCGTTATAACTGCTGTTAAATTTTTGCCATCTGTGTCCCGTTGAGCAGATTTCCCCTCACTTCCTGTCCCATAGCCAAAACAGGAAATCCTTCCAATGTGAGGGAATCCCTGGTTGTCACCAGAACTAGTGTCCTTGTTGGAAGATATTCTTCTATTCCTGACAGGTGTTCTAATTCGACTATATCCAAAACTTTATCAACTTCCTCCCACAGTGCCTAGGCGAGGGTGGTGTCATCTTCATTCAGATCTCAGAGAATGTTGAATAGCCCAAATCTCAAAAGAAGAAGATCCTGCACTGTGCTGTATCGCCTTCACACGAGATTTGGGCCACTTAAAGAAAGTGGTTCACCTTTAGGAACATGTTACATGTTCCACCGGTTTTTAGGGTAGAACATGTAACATTTTCCCACTGCTGCAGCCGCTGCACCCCCCCCCCCCCTCTCCATGTAGGCCCACATGGCCGCGTCATTCATTCACACAGCTATGTAGCAATATTGTGGTTTTGCTGTGTTTCACATGCATTTGCTGTGCATTTCAGGTGTGTTTTTTGGGTTGCCTACACCAGTGAAAAATGGACATGTGACTCTAAAACGCACCAAAATCGCAGTGCATTTGCCGCAATTTCCATTCATTTTAAAGGGAAGCTGCGTTTTTTTGGTGCGGTTTTCAAAACCACACCAAAGATGCAGTATGCAGGTCTTTTCAAAACGCACTGCACCTGTAACACAATGGTGTGCAAAGTACCATAGGATAGAAAAAAAAACAGGAAAAATGTATTATTGTGAAAGGGCCCTGAATCCTCCCTCCATGTGCCCTCCATGTGCCCTCCATGGCATAGTGTTATATTCCTTAGTAATATTTTGTTAGTACATGACCTGTTTTGGTAGCTGTTCCCTATTTTAGTGCTTTAAAAAAAATCACCTGGCACTCTTATGATAAAAAATAATCATTTGAAGAATAGGATGACGAGGATTTACATGAAAGGCTGTGAGCCAGCACATTTAAACCTTATAAATAAATGATGTCTGTGGATTTTCAGGGCGAAGTTTCCGGAGATCCGGATAAGTTCACAAGTGTTCACCTCCAGCTCGGCCTTCCCGTTATCTTCATTGTCAGCCAGCAGGAGACATATGATGCCGATTTGGAGACGGCAGAAGAAGTGGCTCGGCAACTTCAGGGGAAAGCTGGTGTTGCCATATTACTCAGGTATGGTACTGTGGCAAAACATTCAAAACCCAAAAGCAAAACCATATATTACAGCTTACCAGTGGTTAGGTGTGGTGTCTGTATTACCTTTCTATTTTCATGTTTTTTTCCCCCTTATTTCCACCTGGTGATCCTCCCAGTAGCACACTTCCTGTTTTAGATAGATAGACGACACTCACTCCGCTGTGTCTATAAAAGGAGTAGCATTGTCACCCTAAGGCAATAGTACATATATCACTTACTCTGCTCTTCTTCATAACTTAGAGGAAGGTGATTTGCAGTCCACAAAAATAGCAGGGCAGAAGCAGAGCACACAGGAAATTGTCAGCTACCTGGATATCTGGCAGGATCAACAAATGTAAAGAGAAGTCCATTGTTGGGGTTTACATAGGCCAGAGTGTCAAACTCAATTTCATTGTGGGCCACATCAGCATTATGGTTGCCCTCAAAGTGCCAGTTGTATCTGTAAGACTAGATTTCAGAGCACCCCACTCCTCCTTACATCAGATGTCAAAAGCCCCCCCCCCCCCCGCCACCATCAGCAGTCAAGGGGCCCTCACCATCACTTAGATCACAGTGCGCCTCGCCTTACCTTGTGCTGCTGCCAAGAAGAAGCTGGGGGCAGAGATGGAAACAGAAGGTGCAGGGTCTGGAGGAGGGCTGAAGTCAGCTGCCAGAGTCTGATCAATGCTGAGACCAGGGGAGGTGGAGACGAGGGGGTGCTGTGGCTGTACGGAGAAGCGCAGGATCTGGTGGAGGAGTTCTGTCCTCCTCTTTGCTGACTGTTGAGACAAGGTGGGGGTGGAGACGAGGGGGGTGCAGCAGCTGCAGAAAAGGTGCAAGGGCCACATGAAATGGCCTGGTGAGCAGGATTCGGGCCACAGACCTTGTGTTTGACACATGACATAGGCCTTCAAATTGTTTCATTGGTCAATGCTTTTGTTGTCTGCTGCTGATCACTTATTGCTTAGGCCTCATGCACACTAGATGTTTTTGGACGTTTTTACAGCTGCTGTTTTTGGCTTCAGACGTTTTTTTCTACAGTCAATAAACTCTCCAGCATGTTATCCTATGTGCCCATGCACAAAAAACAGTAAAAAAACAAAAAACAAAAGTAGTGGGTTCTGAGAGGATTTTTAACTGTAAAAACGCTCTAATGTCAAAAAACGTCAATAAGCGCTCAAAAACATGGCTCACAGACTGTTTTTAACATTTTTGATCCCATTGATTTAGAAAAAAGCTTAAAAATGCGAATGTTAAAAAATGCTAAAAACGCTAACGCAAAAACGTTGAAAAACTCACTGCAAAGTCCTGGCGTTTTTATAACATTATTATAACGTCCAGTGTGCATGAGGCCTTAAAGCAATGCACCAGGTTTGCTATATTTACCCACCCCCAGAAGAACAGCCATGGCCAAAAGTTTTGAGAATGACACAAATATAAATTTTCACAATATCTGCTACCTCAGTTTTTTTTTTTTAATCAAAACTTTTTTTTTATTAATAAATTGCTCATACAAAACAAAATTTCGCAGCATTATTCATTATTGGTCATTACATTCTCGTTTCACATTACATTCAGTTTCCATATGATTAGAGCAATAACAGGGTACAATACAGTACGGGGTTTTCTTTTTGTCACAAACTCCCCCCCTACCCCAAACAAAATCCGGCCCTTTTGACCTGTAATGACTGTTCCGGATTTGAATCTTACTTCTTCTGCTGATCACCCAGGGTCTAGTGCGTAACTGTAACCATACCCAAAATTTTTCTTTCCCATCTCTACCTCTCTCTCCCCCTCCTGTCCTCCCAACATCTACTGTAGTTTCCTACATAAGAAGTCTGTCCAGTACCAACTGTGGCGGCGCCAGGCTGGGATCCTCCAGCCATGGTTGCCAAATGAGGTCAAATTTACTCAGTGCCTTCCTACGTCTATATGCCAAACATTCTCCAATAAGTATTGAATTAACATAGCTAATCCACTGTTTTACTGTTGGGACCGTAGGTGCCATCCAGTATCTTGCAATCAACTTTCTGGCTAGATACATCAATCTGGTAATCATGTAGTACATTCCTTTTGGGTACATTTCACTGTCTATGGCCCCTAGCAGCTACACCAGGGGGTCCAATGGGATTGGCACCTGCGCCAATCTAGCAATATGCTTTGACACCTCGACCCAGTATTGCTGGAGCTTTGGGCACCGCCATATCAGGTGTATAAAGTCCCCCTGATGGACCTTACATTTGGGACACAGTGGCAAATCTCTTCTTCCCCACCTATGTAATAGTACCAGTGTTCTATAGGCCCTGTGTAAGATATAAAGTTGTGATAGTTTGTGGGAAGCCGAGACAGAGACTGCTGGGATCGACTCTAGAGCCATGTCCCATTGGTCCCCATCTATTTCCCCTATGTCATCCACCCATTTTTTCAGGCTCTGGAAGGAGGCATGATCCTGGACTGAGGAAGATAGCTCCGCATATATTTTTGATATCAGTCCTCTCTGGGTGTCTGCCCGTAGGACATCCATCATTAGTAAAGATGTGTTCAGTGAGCATATCTGTTGCTGCCTCAGTTTTTATCATGGCAATTTTCATATACTTCAGAATGTTATGAAGAGTGATCAGATGAATTGCAATTATTTCAAAGTCCCACTTTGCCATGAAAATGAACTTAATCCCAATTGAGTTAGAATAATAGACTGGAAGCTTTAAAAGGAGGGTGGTGCTTGAAATCATTGTTCTTCCTCTGTTAACCATGGATACCTGCAAAGAAACATGTGCAGTCATTATTCCTTTGCACAAAAAGGGATTCACAGGCAAGGATATTGCTGCTACTAAGATTGCACTTAAATCAAAAAAAAAATTCATCCACAATAAATAAATGTATTTTAAAACAAAAAAGTGTATTTTTCCCCCAAAAATTGTGTTTGTAAGACAGCTGCGCAAATACGGTGTGACAACGTATTTTATTTTCTAGGGGTTCTAAGTAGTTTTCCAAAAAAAATTATTTTAACCAGAAAAAATAAAAAGTTGTAAAAGTGGGTGGAACTCCGCTTTAATCCATAGGCTCAGGTGCAGGCCTCGCCATTGTAACTAAGGGAAACCGGTTTCCTGCTGCGCATGCACTAGTTTCATCTGTCCAAAGAATGTGGGCCACGGCCGAGGTAGGTCAGAAGTACACTCAATACTTCATAAAAAGTAAGAAATAAAAAAAAATTATTATCCAAAAACTAGTGGTGGAGTGGTGGTCTGTTTTTGCAGAAGTGGTCCTGCTTTTTTTTTAGATGTTTTTTGGCAAAGTCTAATTTGGCTTTTCTATTCTTCAGGCTTTTGAATGGTTTGCACCTTGTGGTGAATCCTCTGCATTTGCTCTCGTGAAGTCTTCTCTTGATTGTAGACTTTGATAATGAAACGCCCACCTCCTGGAGAAAAATGGACGATCGGATCAATCGTGTGAAAGGGGCCTAAGACTGCTTTCACACTGATGTGCTGTGGTTTACCTGCACCATGGGTACAGTGCAGGGCACCTGTGGCTTTCCTGCGGGTTACTTGCACTTTGCCATAGACCTATATTATGTCCTGCATAACTTCTGTTATTACCTGCGGGTTTGGTGCGCTTTCTGAAAGTGCACCAATTTGTAACATACAAGAAACAATGCCTGGTGTCAAGTGTTGCAGACTTGTGTCATACATTTGCACAACAAATGTCAGTGTCTGCAACTTATTCATGCACCTGTCGGAAATGGTTTGGGTGACACTCTACTCAGTGCATGTTCAGCCCCCAGGCAGTAGTGTCCCCCGTTGCTAGGACACTGTCAGCTGTGTAGCCAACAGTGTCCAAGTAACCAGTGAGGCTGTAAAGCCGATGGCATGCTAGCAACCATTGACTGGTGGAGGGCAGAGTAGGGTGTGGCACATGCAAAGATGTTTACACACTGATGTATGCCACAGCATGCTGCAAGGGTAACAGACTGCATTCAGAGCTGGCCATAGGTCCCACGTGGATGTACACAGGGGTTTCCGTAAAGATTAGAGAAGATCTGTTCGGCTGTCCACTGGTTATTGATTGTAACAGGTTTCCTGCATGCGGCTTCACAGACCACCTGCTTCTCCGAGGTGGATAAATATGGTCTGCATGAGTGTATGGATCACTACGACTGTGTGAATAAGCTCTTATTTTATATTCAAAAGGATATTTTGGTATATTGTGTTTCCTGTGTGTTGTACACTGGCTGGTTACATAGGAAAGGTTGCACTTGATTATTTGATTAAAATGTCTATATATGCTAGGGATCTAAAAGTGGTGTACATGCAATTTTCCTGCACTCATGTTCTGATTTGTTTCCTTCAGGGAGAAGGTTGATGTTCAAATTTCTCCTGATAGTAATGTGGGCATAAAAAGAGCAGAAGAGGTAAGCATCACTCCAGACAAGTCAGCTCACTCCTAGATTGTAAGCTCTAACGAGCGGGGCCCTGTGATTCCTCCTGTATTGAATTGTTTAGTAACTGTACGGTCTGCCCTCATCTTGTAAAGCGCTGTGCAAACTGTTTGCGCTATATAAATCCTGTATAATAACAATAATAATAATAATCCAAAACTGGAGTAAATAAGGCGGTGGAACATTTTTATTTGGGCTTTAAATGCCCCATTTTTTTTAAGAATAACATCTATTGGGTATTTAGACATAAATACAAATACAATGAAAAGATGGTCAAAGGTCAGTATTAAAGGTCCACCAAGATAAGAGTGGTACTTGCATTATTGGTACAGCCATTAGGATCCAATACAGACTAGTACAACATAGGAAGCATTTTTTGGCATTTATAAAGCAGCTTAGAAACAATTGTACAGTTGCAGTTGTGTCATGTAGCCACAGTTAATGATGCATAGGTGGAGAATGTAAAGGGATGGCGAATACCAGGTCGGCAGCCTGTCTCTTAAAAGGGTTGTAAAGTTTTTTTTTTTTTTTAGAATCCATTAAGGTGAAAAACCTTGAGGGTTTACAGCCCCTTTAAGTTCCTTAATTGACAGTAAAAACTATTTATTGTCACAGTCAGGGGTCAGGCTCATAAACTAGTATCTATAGCACTAGAGAGGCTCCCATCGACCAGCAGGGTAGGTATAAAAGCAGGTCACCCTGGCGGATGATGCGGGTCTAGGCACTAACCAGTATTCTGTTCAGTATTCAGTTCCTGATGGTGGAGTTTGCTGGTGGGTGGTAGGTTTTGCTTCTGCTTCCTGTTTATATCAGGTCATGGTCCTTAGGAGGTGAACAAGCCAGGGACAATATTTTTGAACCGGACCCTGGAGATTTTAGTTGACTAAAATACGACTAAAATAATTCAGATGACTAAAATATGACTTAAACTAAAGTGGCATTTTAGTCAAAAGACTATGAATAAAACGAAAATTAAATTTTTGACATCAAAATTAACACTGGTGTAAAGGTAACTGCGGGAGGGACTAATGTAGATACTTAAGTATCTGTCCATTTCTTTTCAACTCCCAGGATGGGACAAGTGCATGACATTTCTGGCAGGATCAACAAATGTTTTCTGTACTTGCTCAAAATGTTCTTAACCAGTGGCAGCTGGTGCTCAAAATTTTTGGGGGGGGCGAAAACAAACTGAAAAATTCTTAAAAAAAAAAAAAACATCAATTGCAGCCTCACTGTGCCATAAAATGCAGCCACTGTGCCATCAAAACGCTGCCACTGTGCCCATCAAACACTGTGCCATCAAATACTGCCACTGTGCTCATTGAATGCTGCCACTGTGCCCATTGAATGCTGCCACTGTGCCCATCGAATGCTGCCACTGGCCTCATCGAATGCTGCCACTGCCCCCCCCGGGCGGTGTCCTCCATACTCCTCCATGTCCTCGATGTCTTCTCCCGTCTTCTCCTCCCATCCTCTCCTATGATTGGATACCTGATGGGCGTCCAATCACAGTGCCTGTTGTTTCAGCCAATCAGGTGATGGGTAACAGAACCGAGCACCTGATTGGCGCAGAGGTCTTTCAGTATTAGGAAAGCGAATATTCATTTGCCTTTCTAACACAGCTGGGTGAACTGCAAGCACCAAGCATGGTGCTCGTTGTTTACCTTTTTGATGCCTATTAGAGCCTATGGCTCTAATCAGGTGCTTCTAAAACACCCCGGCACTGTAATTCAGGCGGCCAGCGCCCGAATAGGGGGTGGCAGCGGTGGCCATGGATAGATTCATGCAGAGCATGAATCTATCTATTGGTGATAGAGGGGGTGGCTGAAGAGAGGGCGCAGTGCCCCTCTGCGCCCTTATGGATGCCCCGCCACTGTTCTTAGCCTAAAAAACAAGAAAACAAATGCATCCACCACAAGGGCTGGTGAACTGCAATATATTCCATTTTTGTTTTTAGGTTTATGCCCCGTACACACGGTCGGATTTTCCGACGGAAAATGTCCTATCAGACAATTTTGTCGGAAATTCCGACCGTGTGTAGGCTCCATAGGACTTTTTCCGTCGGATTTTCCGACGGACAAAGTTTTATCTCCTGCTCTCAAATTTTCCGACCACAAAGTCCTATTGGACTTTTTCCGATCGTGTGTAGCGAATTCCGACGGACAAAGTGCCACGCATGCTCAGATCACATTACAAGACCAAAGCTATTGGCTACTAGCCTCTACGTAGTCCCGTCGTACGCAACGAACATCACCACGTTCAGAATGATTGGATTTTCCGACAACTTTGTCCGACCGTGTGTATGCAACACCAGTGTCGGACAAAATCCGTAGGAAAAAATCAGATGGATTTTGTGGTCGGATTTTCCGACCGTGTGTATGGGGCATTAGATACACTTTAAGTGCCAGTCAATGCAATAGTGAAGTGTCAGGCAAAGGTGGAGTCTGGTAGATTGAATCATCAACCCTTTGGGATCTACCAAAATCTGAAATGTAAGTTTTGGATGGGCTGAAGAGTTATGTGGGTTGCACACATTTACTTCCCATCACTACCTATATCTATTTCTTTGTTTTCAGAATTCTCCAGTGAAATACATGAAATTAGAGGACATTCAACAAATTCAAAATCTTCTACATGTCACAACTAAAGAAGAAGCAGCGGAGAAAATGGAAGACCATACCGCTGACCCCGGTAATGTTGGTATTAAAGTGCAACTTCACTATCAGTTTTAGAAATATTCTCTTGTGCGTTATTCACATATATCCATGCAAAAAGAAACATATAGGACATACCTGGATATACAGTATCTCACAAAAGTGAGTACACCCCTCACATTTTTGTAAATATTTTATTATACCTTTTCATGTAACAACACTGAAGAAAGTACACTTTCTGCAATGTAAAGTAGTGAGTGTACAGCTTGTACAGCTTGTGTGTAAATTAGCTTTGCCCTCAAAATAACTCAAGACACAGCCATTAATGTCTAAACCGCTGGCAACAATAGTGAGTACACCCCTAGGTGAAAATGTCCAAATTGGGCCCAAAAGTGTCAATATTTTGTGTGGCCACCATTATTTTCCAACACTGCCTTGACCCTCTTGGGCATGGAGTTCACCTGAGCTTCACAGGTTGCCACTGTAGTCCTCTTCCACTCCTCAATGACAACATCACAGAGCTGGTGGATGTTAGAGACCTTGCACTCCTCCACCTTCCGTTTGAGGATGCCCCACAGATGCTCAATAGGGTTTAGGTCTAGAGACATGCTTGGCCAGTCCATCACCTTTACCCTCAGCTTCTTTAGCAAGGCAGTGGCCGTCCTGAAGGTGTGTTTGGGGTGGTTATCATGTTGGAATACTGCCCCATGGCCCAGTGTCCAAAGGGAGGGGATCATGCTCTGCTTCACTATGTCACAGTACATGTTGGCATTCATGGTTCCCTCAATGAACTGTAGCTCCCCAGTGGCGGCAGCACTCATGCAGCCCCAGACCATGACACTCCCACCAACATGCTTGACTGTAGGGAAGACGCGCTTGTCTTAGTACTCCTCACCTGGTTGCCCCCACACACGCTTGACACCATCTGAACCAAATAAGTCTATCTTGGTCTCATCAGACCACAGGACATGGTTCCAGTAATCTGCTTGTCTTCAGTAAACTGTTTGTGGGCTTTCTTGTGCATCATCTTTAGAAGAGGCTTCCTTCTGGGGCGACAGCCATGCAGACCAATTTGATGCATTGTGCGGCTTATGGTTTGACCACCCCTTCAACCTTTGCAGCAATGCTGGCAACACTCATACGTCTATTTCCCAAAGACAACCTCTGGATATGACGCTGAGCATGTGCACTCAACTTCTTTGGTCGACCATGGCGAGGCCTGTTCTGAGTGGAACCTGTCCGGTTAAACCACTGTATGGTCTTGGCCACAGTGCTGCAGCTCAGTTTCAGGGTCTTGGCAATCTTCTTATAGCCTACGCCATCTTTATGTAGAGCAACAATTCATTTTTTCAGATCCTCAGAGAGTTCTTTGCCATGAGGAGCCATGTTGAACTTCCAGTGACAAGTATGAGACAGTGAGAGCAATAAGACCAAACTTAACACACCTGCTCCCAATTCACACCTGAGACCTTGTAACACTAACAAGTCACATGACACCTAGGAGGGAAAATGGCTCATTGGGCCCAATGTGTACTCACTTTTGTTGCCAGCGGTTTAGATATGAATGGCTGTGTGTTGAGTTATTTTGAGGGGACAGCAAATTTACACTGTTATACAAGCTGTACACTCACCACTTTACATTGTAGCAAAGTGTAATTTCTTCAGTGTTGTCACATAAAATATTTACAAAAATGTGAGGGTGTACTCACTTTTGTGAGATACTTTATGTGTAAAAGCTCAAGAAAATATTTATGAATTTGAAGAGGACCCAGGGTATTAAAAAGGGGTGGGAGCTGGGAGAGAGGAAGGGAAGGAATGAAAACACAGAAGGGGGGGGGGCAGCCTAAACAACCTCTCATACTCCATCTATAGGTTCGGGGGCAATTCCTGCTCTCATATGTAATTTTATAAAGGGGGGTAACTGAGTTGATAGTTTTGCACCACATTGAATCTCTTGTCTTGCATAAAACAGGGCATAAGTGAGAAACAGCTTGGTATAACGATCTGTTTCCACATCCTCCATGTGGCCTAACAAAGCAAACAAGCGTTCACTACGTAGTGGGAGATCGCATAATTGACTGATTGCAGACCCGAGCTCCAGAATGGCACAAGCATCGGGCATGACCATACCATATGGAAAAAGTCACCAACTGGGACAGCACACCTCGTACATCTGGGGTCAGCCTGAGGGTATATATTAGATAAATGTTGAGGGGTATAATATATATATTCTATGCAAAAATTTGAGCTGTATAAAGTGTTCTTTAGCGGAGATCATCGAGGTTACATAGGTTGACACACAGTCGTCCCAGTCCTTCTCACTAAGCTCAGGGATATCTTCCCGCCAGCGCTGAAAAATACGGGTAGTCTTAGTGTCATGGGCCAAGGATAGGTAAAGGTACAAAGACGACAGAGGCTGTCCCATCACCCGTGAGGTAAGGAGACGTTCAATCGGATCTGACTCCAGCGCAACTGGGCACGTAAAGCGCGTTTCAGCTGCCAATATCTAAATAGCATATTGTGTGGGAGGGAATAGTCTCGCCACATATCATCAAATGACCTCACCTTCCCTTTAGAAAAAAACATGTTTCAAAGTTGTCACTCCCTTAACTGGCTACAGCTAAGGGTCAGGGATGCTGCTAAAATTGAGGAGAATTATTGTATACTTTGTGTATGACGTTATTATATAAGTTCCTGTTTCCAAGGATAGGTACATCTGGGGTCAGCCTGAGGGTATATATTAGATAAATGTTGAGGGGTATAATATATATATTCTATGCACTGTATAAAGTGTTCTTTAGCGGAGATCATCGAGGTTACATAGGTTGACACACAGTCGTCCCAGTCCTTCTCACTAAGCTGAGGTAAGGAAAAATACGACGTTCAATCGGATCTGTGAGGTAAGGAGACGTTCAATCGGATCTGACTCCAGCGCAACTGGGCACGTAAAGCGCGTTTCAGCTGCCAATATCTAAATAGCATATTGTGTGGGAGGGAATAGTCTCGCCACATATCATCAAACGACCTCACCTTCCCTTTAGAAAAAAACATGTTTCAAAGTTGTCACTCCCTTAACTGGCTACAGCTAAGGGTCAGGGATGGAGTAAAGATGGGGTTAGGTTGGATTGCCCCATAGGGGGACGTGGGGAGAGAAGGTGCTCTATATATGGCTTTGGCCTGGGCCCACACCCGAATGGGTACCTGCATAGGGCCTGTAACAGACGGATGGGCCCTGGGACCTCTAAAAATAAGATTGCTTAATGCAACATATGAGCGCAGTATAGCTGCCTCTAAGGTTACTGCTTAATTCTGTCTAAGCTGGGAGAACCACCAACTCACCGTGACCAAGACTGCCGCCCAGTAGTATAGCTGAAAATTAGGCAAAGCCACACCACCCCGACTAGTAGGTAGCTGCAGGGTGGATCTAGCCAGTCGCGGCATTCGGCCAGCCCAGACAAGAGACACCACCACAGCATCCAATTTTCGAAACAGGGACTTAGGGACCCAAACTGAGGTGTTCCGGAAGAAATACAGAAATTTAGGAAGATAGATCATTTTTAGATTCACCCTGCCTACCGGAGTGAGTGGAAGAGTAGGCCAGGAAAAACATTTATGGGTAAATTGTTTAAGGAGGGGAAATATATTGTTTGTCAAGTAGTCAGCCGTAGTCACTCCCACGTTAGTCCCCAGATAGGTAAACTCACTCACCCAATGCAATTGTGTCCCTGTATCAGAATGTGGGAGAGAAGGATGTAGAGGGAATAATACAGACTTGTCCCAGTTAATGCGGATGCCAGAAAAATGATCGAACCGGTCGAAAATATCCAGCGCCACACGCAGGGACGTTGACACGTCCTCCAGGACCAACAGCACTTCATCCGCATACAGGGCCAACTTTTCCATTATAAAATTCACAGGTATCCCCCTCGGCCCCGGCTCTGCCAGCAACAAAATAGCCAAGGGCTCCAAGAAGTAGAGCAAACAGACCCAAGGACAAAGGGCAACCCTGGAGTGTCCCTCTGCCCAAGGGGAAAGTGTCAGACAGAATGCCATTAGTTCGGACCCTAGATCTGGGATGAGCATATAGTAGTTGCAACCAGGAGAGGAATCGGGGCCCAAATCCAAAGCCAGCCAGAACCGCCCAATGAAAACCCCATTCCATTGAATCGAATGCTTTCTCCGCATCTTAAGATGCCACCAACCCCGGGCGGTCTGGCATGGCCAAGGGTCATATGCGTGTGAAGGCGTCTGATGTTGATATCCGTGCCCCTACCAGGCATAAAACAGGATTGATCTGGATGAACTAGAGCCGTGATAACTGTATTAAGCTGATTGGCGAGGATTTTTGACAAAAGCTTTATATCTGCATTTAACAGGGATATAGGGCGGTATGAGAAGCATAGTTTTAATTTTTTTTCCTGGCTTTGGTATCACCACTATTACCTCGTCACTCATCGAGTCTGAAAGGGCGGCAGAGTGTAAAGCACCCAGAAAAAGGGAATGTAACCGAGGAAGTAGTTCTTCTGCGTAAGTTTTATAGAACTCCACAGGAATACCATCTTACCCAATTGAAGGGTGCTCAAAGCACATTTCACTTCCCGCAGAGTAATTAGAGAGTCCAGTTTTTCTCTATAGGTCTCAGTGAGTACAGGGACAATGCCCCGTGGAGATCCTCTGCTGTGTACGTCACCCGAGAGCTATACAGTGTCTGGAAGTAGGTAACAAAGCACTCATTTATGTCTCGCAGGTCAGTTAGCAGTGCCCTGGTCCAATCTGATATTTGGGTTATACTAGCCGTAGCCGTCTGCTCCCTTGCCAGCCATGCCAACAGTTTCCCATTTTTATTGAAACTTATTTTGGCTTTATTCTTTCTGTAATTCCCCTTTTTTTTTATCTACTTAAAGCGGTGTTCCCGCCCAAAAAAAAAAAAAAAAAAAATTAAAAGCCAGCAGCTACACATACTGCTGGCTTCTAACAATAGGACATTTACCTGTCCTGAAGTCCAGCAATGTCGGCACCGCAGCTGATGTTTCCATCTGTCTGGGGCTGCCGCCGCCATCGCAGGTAAGGGTACCTGGCAGTGTAGCCTTACGGCTTCATGCTGGGAACCCTACTGCACATGCGCGAGGCCCCGCTCCTCTCTCCTACTGGCCTGGCGACAGGGAGAGGAGGAGGGAGCCCCGCGGTGATGTCACGGGCCACAGCCCTGACTCCCTGAAGTGGGAACAGGTATCCTGTCGTCGTTTACCTCCCCCCGAAAGGTGACAATTGTGGCACCGGAGGGGGAGAGGAGACAAATGAGCGGAAGTTCCACTTTTGGGTGGCACTCCGCTTTAAAAGTATTGTTTGATTTAGACATCCACACATTCCAGTTCATAAGACATAGAGGCATCCCCTGACACAATCCCTTTACTGACAGATGGCTACTTAATTTTTTGCCTTGGGATTGGTATTTAAACATGTGTCAGTGACTTGTAAATATTTAAGTTTCTGATACTTTTTTTTTTCTAACCGCAGAGGTCCAGGATGATGAGGTAGCGGAATCCGTATATAGAGACAGAAATCGCAGCTTACCACTGCAGCTGGTACCTTCCATGACAGATGAGATGTTCAAGATGGTTCCACTCAGCTCTTGCCACACGGCCGTTCTCTTTTACATGAGCTGTAAGTTTCCAGATACATTCCTTCCTGGAGATAGAAGTCATTGACGTGACAGTGTAAATATATGTCAGAGTGTTTAATTCTGTGTTAGTTCAGCTATGACAGAACACATATAATACGTCTGAGGGGTGTCTTCAGAAAAAAGCCTTGTGACGTTTATGGCACCCATTCACGTATGTACATACTAATCTAAATAGCCGATAAATATCTGATTTCAGAGGCTTAATCAAGTTAAATTATTACATTGGCTACCCCATTCCAAAGTGTTGCATTTATGCTAAGACAATATGAAATCTTAGACCAGCACACGCTAGTGGGATCCTAATACTTCTTTATTTTACACAGGATTACAAAAAACTATTGTCCTACCTTGCTTACATCTTTCAGCCCTGTGTGGGCCTTAATCATAAGGCTGCATTCACACCTGAGCGTTTTGTCGCCTGAAGCCTGAAGCTACAAAACGCTAGAGGGGAAAAAATACATTATTCTCTTTGGAGATGGTTCACATCTTCACTCCAAAACACCTGAAGCCGAACGCCTGAAGCTCAAACAAGTTCCGGACCGAATCGGGCAGATTTGGGCGTTTTTCTTCTTTTTATATTTGTGACCTTTTGCTCTGTACAAAATCGTGGCAAATCGTGGTAAAAAAACGCAGCGAATCGAGGTAAAAAAGCTGCAATTCACGCAATTTTCTGCCTGAAAACGCTACGCTCATGTGTGAATGCAGCCTAAGAGGGAGGGATTAAGACCCACACAGGGCTGAACCATGGATAAGGATAAGTTCACCTTTGGGAACATGTACATGTTCCACCTGTTTTCAGCGTGGAACATGTTCCCACTGCTGCAGCCACTCACCATTCCCTCCTCTCCCTGTGACAGCAGTACGGGGGGAAGTTTGTAGTTCTCAATGAACTATCACAGCGCTGTTGAGCACTGTGGTAGTTAATTGTCTTCCTGTTAGTGTGAAACTGGCCGTGCGATGTACGGGGCCAGCAGGTCCCACTGACAAGTCTGCAGGACACAGTCTGCAGGTGATCTGATGACTGCTGGTGCAATACTTTCCAGGCTCCTAAATAATAACCAAAAAATAGTAAATGCACATTTTTTTTACCTGCAAAAAAAAATGTGCATTTATTTTCTTTTTAAAGTGAAATTGTCCTTTAATCCTGTGAATTCTGTGAATAAAAAAGCATTGGGATCCCACCAGCGTGTGCCAGTTTGCAACTTAATTTTGCTATTGTTGCTGTCAGGAGTCTCCCGAGCACCACACACTTGCACCAGACCTACATGGACTTTCAGGTTGAGTGGTAGCTGCTATTTTTTATTTTTTTTAAAGATATGTTTATTGAGTTTTTCAAAAAGAACAAAACTGTACAAAAGGCGGCTGCTATTTAGTTGTATTAATTCTAAGACGCCTAGCTGAATGCAACATAACCACCACCGCCAAGCGCTGCTCGGAAATACAGTATAGAATGGCATTTTTTAAATAAAACAGATACACTGGAGACATTCCATTCAGGAAGACAGGTGAGTGCCTGAAAATAACAGTTATTTCAGCAAGAGGGGAGGGGCGGGACCTGACACAGAGCTGACAGGCAGGGAGGGGAGGAGGAGGACAGAGGAGGACAGAGGAGGGCTGCGGATGACTGAGGCACGTAAACTGATCACGGTCCTCAGCAGCCATGATAAAGCGTGGTCAGTTTACAGGGGGAGGGCAGGATCAGCCAGGTATTTCAGGTATACAGGGGGCCAAATTACACAGCACAAGCACAGTGCTGTATAACATGCTTTAAGGGAACAGAATCATTTTTTTTAGGGTAACAAATGCTGTAAGCTTTGACAAGCTTTTTAGCAAATTAACCCCAGTGTGTTGGTGTGAATTGACACTAGAAAACAATACTTTTTTGCTTGTCGATGCATTGCAACTGCTTTGGCCAATGCAGCCCAAAAGATGTGATATGAATGGGCCCTTGGTGCCAAACATCAAACCCAAAACAGGGACAAGTATGTAGGAAAGAGGGCTTTGGGTCTAATAGTGAGACATTTTGGAACTCTTCTGAAGTGTAACCCCCGTACACATGGTCGGAAATTCCGACCACAAAATCCGTCTGATTTTTTTTGACGGATTTTGTCTGACACTGTTGTTGCATACACACGGTCGGACAAAGTTGTCGGAAAATCTGATCATTCTGAATGTGGTGACATTCGTTGCGTACAACGGAACTACGTAGAGGCTAGTAGCCAATAGCTTTGGTCTCGTAATTTGATCTGAGCATGCGTGGCACTTTGTCCTTCGGAATTCTCTACACACGATCGGAAAAAGTCCGATCGGATTTTGTTGTCGGAAAATTGGAGAGCAGGATCTCAAATTTTTTCCGGATGAAATTCCTATGGAAAAGGTCCGATGGAGCCCACACACGGGCGGATTTTCCGATAACATGGTCCGATCGGACATTTTCCGTCGGAATTTCCGACTGTGTGCTAACAGGTTGCTATGAGCAACAAGCTTGTTGTTCATAGTGCAGTTTGATACACAGGGGCTGCACACAGCTTAGTTGCCTATACAGAGCTGTAAGCTGCTCATGGGATTATCTGTATATATTTCCTGTTAAAGCTACATGACTAAGAGCATCTGCTGATAATTGCAGGTCAGGAAGGCAGGGAACACAGAATCCATCACATTCTAGGAATCTGTGGGAGATTCTAATTCCAAAAAATCTCATAATTTGTAACCAATCATTAATTAAACATCTGTTTGCATTTATAATTTATATGTATATTTACAGTGTAGGAAAAATCTATAGTTTTTATTTTATTTTTATTTTTTTTTTTTAATAAGCAGAGAATGTGACCAACTTAAAGTTTATTTCCACTTTTTCTTATCTAGATTTTTTATTAAAAAGTTCACATACAGAAGATCAAAGAGTAAGCAATTTAATAGAAATAGCCTTTCATGCAGGGAGAATAAATGAACGAACCACCAAGTAGGATACAAAGGCATTGATGCCGCTCCCTGATGTTTGACAGCAATGGGGAATTGTGTGTTCATAACACAAGAGGTACTCGAAAGAATCAGAGGAAAAGGTGGTAGTGTACCCCTAGCCTGGGCTCAGGGTAGGCGGAGGAGCAATGAGAGAACAAAGGATGGTATTTCAACTTTTTCAGCCAAGTTGGACTAACACCCACTTTATGTTTGTTATAGGTTCCTTTTCATATAGCATAATATATATACTGTATATTGAAACATACTTGCTGATACATTTTATTTAGCTATCCCTTCTATGTAATGTTAAGGAAAGGGCTGGAAAGTAATGCTTGCCATAATTCACCCTGCCTCTGCTGTGCTAGCAGATCATCATTCTCACTTGTAAACTTGATGCTACCCATTTTCTTTCCTAAAAAAAAGGGGGGGGTTAAAGATGTACAGTCTTGGTCTCTGGATTGTATGTTAATATACTTAAAAAAAAATCCCCATTCTCTCCTATCTTCATACTGCCATCTATTCTAAGCAATAGAAGCTGCCTATAGAGTCCTGTGTATAAAGCTGTCCATAGACAGAGCGAACTTGCGCCAGTTCTTGATGAGCTTGTCAAAATTTGAGCTGTGGGTTGCCCTATTAGCATCTTCCCGTTTGACATCGTTTCATCTGAAAATCAAAGGAGCCGAGCGAAAAATGGTTGGTCATACAATCCAAGCAGATGCAGCCATCCACTATCCGAATACAGTAGCCATCAGGAAAGATTTGTTTTATTGTGGATGTGGGAATCGAGTGATTTTCCTGTGGACTGTACTAGAGCAATCTTAGTGTTTAAATAGATTAGGTCTGGGGAAAGGGGCAAAAAGGATGAATGCACTTTGTTTTAAAGTGCACTTATCCTTCAAGTGCCCATTGTTTAAACATAACTGGATACAATTATTTATTTATTTTTATTTGTATCCGTCTGTTTAGCTTTACATTGCCTGTTGGTTTCTGTATTATAATGTCTAGTATTTTATTTTCTAATTTACAGGGGATCCGGTGTCCTTGTCATTCTTGGAGTCATTTGCAAATATGGCAGAAAAATATAAAGGTAGGAAATGGTCTCTCTGTCCTAGTACATAAAAGTTGTCTAAAAATGAATTTATTTCTGGCGAAGCTCATGTCAAGGCTCACATGATATAAATGTCTTATTGACATGTGACAAACAGAGATAATCTGCACATTACAATATCAATGAATCTCCCAGTCAACATTTTGGAATGCTGTTTCATAAATTAATGGAATTATTGGATTGTTTTTTTTTTTAATTCCTTTATTTCAAAAGTAAATTGCATAACAACAAGCATATCCAACATATTTACAACATATGTGCTAAGTCAAGAAGTTGAAATATACAGCAGTGTTTAGACAATAATTAGACAATAATTACTTAGGTTAACTGAGCCTATACCGTGCATATGGAACAGTAGAAAGATACACCGCCTAGGCAACGTTACGGTGTGCAGGATCAAGTAGGCTTTTCGATCATCGTCCTTCCCTGCTTAAGGCCGGCTGTGAACTCGCTATACTAAGGCAATCAATGGCCTGAGCAAGTTTTTTCTATTTTATTTGCAAGTACGTTAGTACAGTCATCTGTTTGGCCCAAACATGAGTAACAATCTAGTCTCATTATTTCAGAGGTCTATTAACTATCCTGATAAGGACTCATGAGTGGGTGACAGCTAAAGAGTCAAAGAGATATTATATGGGAGGAGGGGAGTGGATGGTCAACAATTGACAGGTGGGATGGTTAGGTTGGGGGGGGTGGGAACTGGAGGAAGGGAGGGGGTCAACAAAGGGGGGGGGGGGGGTGAGGGGGAGAGGGGACAAGCAGAGTATGGGAGGCCCTCTAGTGGGGCAGCGGAGTGTAGAAAGAGAGGCAAGATGGAACAAGCAAGTTAAGATGACGTCCTCTGCCCGGGGGCGGAGGTGGGGAGGTCAGCCTGGATGGTCCAGTACTTTGGGCCATTTCTTGGAGATATTCATCCGTATATATGTAATACTGTCAGGGTCTCCAGGGCTCTCAGAAGATCTCCTCCCTGTCATATAGAGTGGCGGTAAGATCCTCCATGTCCCTTAACTCGTTCACTTTAGCGAACCAAAGAGGCCTTGCTGGCAGGTTTTCCGATCTCCAACACAACGGGATGCATGCCTTAGCTGCGTTCAGGAGCTGGACGGGCAAAGACTTTTTGTATTTTTTGATGGGTTGTTCCGTCAGGTGGAGCAGACAGGCCGCCGGGTTCCCTTCCAGCGAAACATTGGTTAGGCGCTCAATCATGCCAGTTACCTCCCGCCAGAAGGAGGTAAGCTTGGGGCATGACCAAAAAATGTGCAACATTGTGCCTTCCTCATTGCCGCAACGCCAACAGTGGTCCGAAACCTGCGGGAGTATGCGGTGTAGGGTGGTGGGTACCCTGTACCATCGAATTGTTATTTTATAACAAGTCTCTTGGACTCTGGTGGCGATGGATGACTTCTGGGCAAAATGTCGAATTTTCTGTCTTTGTTCGTCTGTGAAGTGAGTATTGAGTTCCGCCTCCCACTTAGCTAAAAAGGGGGGTGCGGAACCCCCTGTTGGTTGGGTCAGAGAGGAATAAATGAGTTAGAGACAATGTCATTCTGGTTCCCCGCGGTGGCAGATGCGTTCTAGTTCCGTGAGTGGACGAACGATGCACGTTTTTTGTTGACAGCTGCGTAAAAAGTTCCGGAGCTGCAAACCTTTTGTATTATGCCTCATTTAAAGTTCTATGGACAAATATTGGTTGTGTGTTATATATGGGGATGGAGGCATGATACTTACGGCAGCTGGTCACAGTTTATTTCTAAAATTGTTCTAGTTTCTTCAACATCGAGGAGAATACAATTTTGGGGTTTGACACACCTCGTATGGATGCATATGCTCGCAAGGCATTAGCCAAGTGTGATTGAATGCCTTTTCCATATCTAGGGATATAATAGGCATAAAAACTTTTGTGGTTAATGAGGGATAGTGTTTTTGTGATGTTGTTGTGGATCTCACGGTGGGGGACGAAACCCACTGGATCTAAGTTATTCAATGCTGGGAAAAGGGGTTTTAAGCGGAAAGACAATATTTTCTCGTATATTTTGAAGTTCACATTGGTCAGGGATATGGATCTAACTATGTTCGAACACTGAGACCGTCCAAAATTGTGTTAAATGTGGTGTTTAGTATAAAAGCTAAGCTATCCTTGAACTGTTTGTAAAAAGCTCCATAATTGCTATCAGGGCCAGGACTCTAGCAAAGGGAAGACACTACCAGGAGGGTTTAGAGAGTGCTGCTCGCCCCGGAAACAAAAAATGGGAAAAAGCTCCCCCACACTGCGGTTTTCCACACTGGGGTTTTTAGGCAGCAGAGAATAAAATGTAAAAGAGTACTATGTAAAAATGTATTGTTTATTAATATAGAAAAACATGGCACATTGGTTAAAAAATGAGCTATACAAAATAAAAATAATGGGTATACACTTGCAGACAACAATTTCATACAAACATTGTACAGCAATATCGACAATGTAGAAATATAGCTCTGACGCATTTCAATCCACATATAGGGGTCTTCTTCAGAGGGACAGTCTGCTAAGAGAGAGTTGTCATAAGTACATGTATCAATTATTTATTTTATACAGTATAGGTACTTAATGGTATGGTATTGTTACCCAATAGTGTATATCCGAAGAAAAAGGGAAGAGAAAAAAATGTATATATATATATTTCTATATGGAGATCCTTCCTTAAAAGCACACAGTTTATCTCTCCCCACATAGGGTTCCAAAACACTCAGCCACCGCTGCAATGCAGGGGGGACAAGAATCCAATGATGTGTCTTATGAGAGGTCACACTTCTAAAGCCCCTCCCAGCAAGAGCAAAGGAGGGGATGCAATCATCAGTGATCGAATTATGGACAGGTTATACCTGTGACAGAAAACCATGCAAAAATGTAATTAGATTTAAATGCTCAAAACTAGATGAGCAGTGCATAATTGTAATGTGAACAGGAATTGTTCACTTCAATATATCTATATGTACATATACATATGTATATGTTTAGACAGGGAGGGTCAGATAATCCCAGATACCCAGAAGTGATGTGACTGAATAAGAACATTTGAGTGTGGAGCAGTGAAACGGTGAGGCGGTGATGGTGAAAAGCTGGGAAACAATAACTGCGAGAATGTATGCTAGTGACAAGACAAAGAAAATAGAGGAAGAATCAGTGGGGAGAAAAAAGAGGGGAAAAACTATGTGAGGTGAGGAGGATAAGGGAAAGAAAGAGGATAAGTTGGACATGATGGGATGTGAGATAAAAATGTAGAGGTACATTGGAGATAAAATAAAAACAAAAGTGAGATGTGAACAAAACAATGAAGCAAAAAATGGTGAATGTGGAGTAAGATGTGTGTGCAAGGGCTGATATAAAGAAAGGAAAAGAAGCAGTGACGGTGAATAACTGAAATGAATTAAATGAGAAAGAATGTGTGTGATGATGATCATAGATGATAGAAAGTGGTGAATGAAAGGGATGAAAATGGTACAAATACGCAGGTATAAATGAAATATGTGTGAGGGGGAAGGGACTGGGACAGTTGGATGAAACGTGAGGGATAAAAAGGGGTGTGCACAAACAGTGTGAAGAGAGAAGAAAATGAATGTGGAAAGGGAAAAAATGAGAAACAGAAAACAGAAGTGAGGGGAAAGTGTGTGAAGTGACAATACCAAGGATGTAATAGGGAACCAGGGAAACGCCACCACACCAAAAGTAACCAAGCAAAAAAACAAACATCAGCTGCTGAAAGAGGACATTACCTGGGTATATAAAATGATTTGGGACACCCGGTATAGGGAGACTGTAGATAATGACCTACCCCGAGATAGGTCTTAAATGGAGTGACACTTTGATGTTCAAAATCCAAGACGGGAAGTCATCCAGTCTAAAAGTAAATAATAATAAATAATAATAAACAAAATCATATAAATTTATTTTTGTAGCAAACCCTCAAATGGGGATTGATGGAACAATGCCAAATAAAAGATAGCAATAGGTACGTACCATATAGGAACTAAGTATTAGTCTGACCCTCCTGATGTGGAAATGGAGATGAACTAAGCCTCCATAAGTCAAAACATATATAGCACTGATAGCACATTTACATAATTGCATGAAATCGGTCACTGGTGTGTGTAACCTAAGCACTAACCTGACCGGTGATGGGAACTGGTGATGCATGGCCGCCTAACAAGGTGGCCTCCCCGGCGTCCCAGAAGGCCACGAACGGCCCCCGAAGTGACGTCATTCCCGTCGTAATATCGCAACGTCCATACGTCACGCGCACTTGCGGGGCCCCGCGCATGCGCCGTGAGGTATGGCGTCTGGGAATGTCCAGAAAGACGCCGCCGGCAATGAGGGAATGCTTCCTACGAGCAAATGGTACCAGCCCAGATGTCCGAGACGGGAGACACAGAGAGGAGCACCTAGATTGAAGTGGCTCCTCCCCCCCTTGACGGGAGGGCACATCAGAGGACCTGCCACCCAGGGGGCGGCAGGCATGAGAGCAGAGGACACTCCCAGGGGAGACAAGAATAACAATACATGTTTTGATGCAAATATTCATTATAAATACAGTAGAATACAAAAAAAAGGTAAATCAAAATAATGGCCATCATTCCCTGAGAACACAATCTTAAATTTTCCTCCCATTCCACTTTACACTCACTGCTGATATGGTCCAAATCAGGGCCAGGACTCTTGCCTGAGGGCAAGGAGTTTATCATGTGAAGTATCTCTATAGGGATGAGAGGGTCTAAAGCTGGCTATAGATTAATTACAATTTGGCCAGTTCAGCACTAACTGGCCAAATTTTGATCCATGTGTGGCCATGCCTGTTCAACAGAAGTCGTTTGTTAGAGCAACTTCTGTCAAGTGGGCTTGTTGGAAAATTAATTTTGAATGACTGATAAAGAAAAAAAAAAAAAGTAATCTATGGCTCAAAAGTGTGTTTTCAGCTGTCAGGTCTATCTAGGATAAGGTGGTACATGATATCTAATCTTAGGCCCCTTTCACACGAGGCAGATCCACTTCCACGGAGTTCGCCTCTGTCCGCCGGCTCAGCAGAAGATCTCTCAGTTGATCTCCGCTGAGCCAGTGGATGACAGGTCCCTCTCTGCTCGCTAAGCGGGGAGGGGCTTGTCGAGCACCGCTGCTTGCTATGGAGAGATAAGATGATAACGGACAGCATGTCCGTTTTCATCAGATCTCACCCGATCCGCCAACGAAGGATCCAGACGTAGGGCCATCTGTCTGTTTTTGGCGGATCGGACCAGGTCGGATGTTAGCGGACATCTCACCGATGACATCCGTCGCTCCATAGACCAGCATGGAGCGCCCGTTCAGGTCCGCTGTCAAAACTGAGAGGCGGACCTGAACGGTCCGTCAGTGTGAAAGAGGCCTAATAGTTGTGAAGTACCCAGCAAGTTAGTGGGATCTATCTTCTGATTATGTATATTGTATAGGTCGAAGCATTAGGTATGAAAGGTTGAGTCAATCAGTTCAGAGGTATGCAAAGTCCTTCATTCTGGAAATGTAATTTAGGCATATAAGTATACATTCTTGGATTGTAAGCTCTAATGAGCAGGGCCCTCTTATTCCTACTGTATTAAAGTGTATTTGAAGTAATTGGTGGAAATAAATATATTATTCGGGGGTGGTTATTCCCTATATATATTGCACCTATGTATTAACTTGTCTATTCCCCTAGTTAGCTAGTCTATTGAAACTCTGATCACATGTTACTGTTTATATTACAATAATACAAGGTAAGCTATGAAACCAAGCACACAGCTTAATAAAACAAAGTCTTATTTATTTCCCAAGAAAATAGGAAAGCACTAACATTAAAAATACTAAAGAAAGAGATTACAAACTTATACCAATAGAACACATAATACAAGAATATCAAAGATACTTATCACAATGCTTTCCTCAAGGTTTTGTTTTGTTGGCAAGGCTCAGATGGTAAACCAGAGATATAGCCATGAGGCTCAAATGGTGGAGAGAGCCATGGGGCCCAGGCATAAGCCAAGAGCGATAAGGGTAGAGGCAAAAAGAGGTAGCTTTCTTACTCGCTCAGTCTTTTATACTTCGATCATACACCATCCAAACCCAACCCCAGTGCCATTCCATCTAGACTTTTGACGAATCAGTATTTATTATATTATATTACTGTCCGTCCTGTTGTATTGGCATCTAGGGGCAGCATTGTCCATGTATCATGTCTCTGTATCCTATCCAATCATCAATGCCTTTGATCTTTTGATCTTCTGTAGCAGGACATTCTTTAATCTTCTTGTCAGCTATGATCCCTTTCAAGTTTGCATTATAGCAACAGACGGTCCGGAGCCAAGAGCTGAGAAATTACATTTCAGAGTGCCCCCAGGAAAGCAAATGCTTGGTTGTATCAACCAGAAAGAAACTCAAACCTTTACCCTTTAGAGCCCTGGAACTGCAAGTATCAGCATGGCTGATTTTTGGGAATAGAAAACGGATAGAATGTAGATGTAGAAACTCCAGAAATATGACATTAGACCATGTTGCCTTCCAACAGTATTGTATTTGTACTGTCTACCCTACCCATTTGTACTGTCTACCCTGCGTAAACTGTTGGCGCTATATAAATTTTGTATAATAATAATAATTAGTTTGTCTCAGAATGATCAGGTCAAAGGCCTACTCCATTTATTGCCAAACTCCTATAAATTGCCTCACCTTTTAGTTCCTAAAATTCTTAATTGTCTACAAAAGTAGTTTAACCACTTCCCGACCGCCCCATGTAGATATACGTCGGCAGAATGGCACGTACAGGCAGAATCACGTACCTGTACGTGCCATTCTTCAGGCGGTTGGGGGGTCCGATCGGACCCCCCTCCGCCGGCGGGGACGGTCGGGATCGTGTCAGGAGCGATCCGGGACGAGGGGACGGCCAGTGGTTTCTGGCCACCCCCTCGCGATCGCTCCTGGCCAATGAAAAGCTTCCCCTTCCTGTCTATTGTATAGACAGGAAGGCGGAAGTGATGTCACGCTCGGTGCGCCGGTCTATGTGACCGGAGACGCCGAGCGGCGAACATGTAAAGGTTAGTGCACAACAGTACACTGACACCAGTACAGTTAGGCACATATTCCACCCCCCTGTCACCCCCTGATCACCCCCCAGATCACCCCCTCCCCCCCCCCAGTCACAGTGTCACTAATTGCAGTGATCATTTTTTTTACTGATCACTGCATTTAGTGTCAGTGTGACTGTAATAACTGTCAGGGCAGTTAGTTTTAGGTCCAAGGTAGCCCCCTACCCCCCCCCTAATAAAGGTTTAACCCCTTGATTGCCCCCCAGGTAACCCTTTCACCCCCTTTTGCCAGTGTCACTAAGCGATCGTTTTTCTGATCGCTGTATTAGTGTCACTGCTGTCGCTAGGTAACCATTTTTTTTTTTTTTAGGTAACCGCCATGTTTATATAGGTTCACAAATAGTTTTATAGGTCAGGTACCCCCATATTACAACCTAAATAAAGGTTTTAACCCCTTGATTGCCCCTAGAGTTAACCCTTTCACCAGTGATCACTGTATAACTGTCACTGGTGACGCTGGTTAGCCAGTTAGTTATTTCGTTATTTAGGTTCCCCGTCAGGTTTTTATATAGCGTCAGGTACCCCCATATATTACCTAATAAAGGTTTTAACCCCTGATTGCCCCTAGTTAACCCTTTCACCCCCTTTTGCCAGTGTCACTAAGCGATCGTTTTTCTGATCGCTGCATTAGTGTCGCTAGGTAACCATTTTTTTTTTTTTAGGTAACCGCCATGTTTATATAGGTTCATAAATAGGTTTATAGGTCAGGTACCCCCATATTACAACCTAAATAAAGGTTTTAACCCCCTGATTGCCCCTAGAGTTAACCCTTTCACCAGTGATCACTGTATAACTGTCACTGGTGACGCTGGTTAGCCAGTTAGTTATTTCGTTATTTAGGTTCCCCGTCAGGTTTTTATATAGCGTCAGGTACCCCCATATATTACCTAATAAAGGTTTAACCCCCTGATTGCCCCTAGTTAACCCTTTCACCCCCTTTTGCCAGTGTCACTAAGCGATCGTTTTTCTGATCGCTGCATTAGTGTCGCTAGGTAACCAGTTTTTTTTTGTATTACTGTTACGGGTGACGCTGGTTAGTTAGCTTGTTTTTTTATACTGTCAGGGCACCCGCCATTTATTACCCAATAACGGTTTAACCCCCTGATCGCCCGGCGGGTGATATCAATTAGGTTTTAGGGTCAAATAAGGTCTGCGTCGCCCCAGGTTAGTGCCAGTACCGCAAACACCCACGCACAAAGCATACACCTCCCTTAGTGGCACAGTATCTGAACAGATCAATATCTGATCTGATCAGATCTATACTAGCGTCCCAGCAGTTTAGGGTTCCAAAAAAAACCGCATTGTTAGCGGGATCAGCCCAGATACCTGCTAGCACCTGCGTTTTCCCCCTCCGCCCAGCCCAGCCCACCCAAGTGCAGTATCGATCGATCACTGTCACTTACAAAACACTAAGCACACATAACTGCAGCGTTCGCAGAGTCAGGCCTGATCCCTGCGATCGCTAACAGTTTTTTTGTGGTAGCGTTTTGATTCAGTCGCTTCAGTCAGGAGCTTTTTTACCTGTGAATCTCAAAAAAATAAAAAAAAATAAAATAGTTGTCGTTTTATTGTTCTCTCTCTCACTCTATTCTCTCTCTATTGTTGCTCTTTTTTTACTCCATTCTATTCTGCAATGTTTTATTATGTTTTATCATGTTTTATCATGCTTGCTTTTCAGGTATGTAATTTTGTTTACTGTGTTTTAGTGTTAAGCATTTTTTTGTTTTCAGGTGCGCCATTCAGTTGCAACGCGGATTTATTTATCTTGACAGCAACAGCGTTTGCTCCCACGATACATAAAGACGCGACTCCAACGCTGTAGGAGGTGATTTCACCACCACAGTTAAAAAAAAGAGCATATATGCCGAAGCATGGGGGCAGCAGGGGGGGGGAGGAGCGATTGGCTCCTAATGCCACGTACATACGGTCGAAATTCCGACCGTGTGTACACGGCATAACTTTTGCGGGAGGATGCCCCCATGCATCGGCATATATAAATGGTGCATGTATGCCCATCATTAGAAGTGGGTGGATGAAGGGAGGTATTCTAATGGTGGGCATACCCACCAATCAATCTCTTTTTTTCGTTCAGCCAAGAGGCTGCATGAAAAAAAAAAAGATTACAATATATGTCCAGTATGTTGCTGGACTTTGAATGGTTATACCAGAATGATGCCTGCAGGTTTAGGTATCATCTTGGTATCATTCTTTTCAGCCAGTGATCGGCTTTCATGTAAAAGCAATTCTAGCGGGTAATTAGCCTCTAGACTGCTTTTACAAGCAGTGGGAGGGAATGTCCCCCCTCCCGGATATAAACCGCGCCATTGGGAAATTGGGAAAGCATTTTATCACACCAATCTTGGTGTGGTCAGATGCTTTGAGGGCAGAGGAAAGATCTAGGGTCTAATAGACCCCAATTTTTTCAAAAAAAGAGTACCTGTCACTGCCTATTGCTATCATAGGGGATATTTACATTCCCTGAGATAACAATAAAAATCATAACAAAGAAAAAAAATGGAAGGAACAGTTTAAAAATAAAATAAAAAAGCTAAATAAATAAAAAAAAAACCAAAAAAAAAAAAAAAAGCACCCCTGCCCCCCCTTCTCTTGCGCAAAGGCGTACACAAGCGTTGGTCTGGCGTCATATGTAAACAGCAATTGCACCATGCATGTGAGGTATCACCGCGAAGGTCAGATCGAGGGCAGTAATTTTAGCAGTAGACCTCCTCCGTGAATCTAATGTGGTATCATGTAAAGGCTTTTAAAGGCTTTTAAAAATGTATGTAGTTTGTCGCCACTGCGTGTTTGTGCGCAATTTTAAAGCATGTCGTGTTTGGTATCCATGTACTCGGCCTAAGATCATATTTTTTATTTCATCAAAAATTTGAGCAATATAGTGTGTTTTAGTGCATTAAAATAAAAAAAAGTGTATTTTTTCCACAAAAAATGCGTTTGAAAAATCGCTGCGCAAATACTGTGTGGAAAAAAAAAATGCAACACCCACCATTTTAATCTGTAGGGCCTTTGCTTTAACATTATATATAGTGTTTGGGGGTTCAACGTAATTTTCTTGCAAAAAAAAAAATATGTTTTCATGTAAACAAAAAGTGTCAGAAAGGGCTTTATCTTCAAGTGGTTAGAAGAGTGGGTGACGTGTGACATAGGCTTCTAAATGTTGTGCATAAAATGCCAGGACAGTTCAAACCCCCCCCAAATGACCCCATTTTGGAAAGTAGACACCCCAAGCTATTTGATGAGAGCAATGTTGAGCCCATTAAATATTTTTTTTTTTTGTCCCAAGAGATTGAATAATAAAAAAAAAAAAAATTATATATATTTTTTTTACAAAAAGTTGTCACTAAATGATATATTGCTCAAACATGTCATGGGCATATGTAGAAATACACCCCAAAATACATTCTGTTGCTTCTCCTGAGTACGGGGATACCACATGTGTGGGACTTTTTGGGAGCCTAGCTGCGTACGGAACCCCAAAAACCAATCACCGCCTTCAGGCTTTCTAAGGGTGTAATTTTTTTATTTCACTTCTCACTGCCAATCACAGTTTCGGAGGCCATGGAATGCCCAGATGGCATAAAACCCCCCAAAATGACCCCATTTTGGAAAGTAGACACCCCAAGCTATTTGCTGAGAGGTATTGTGAGTATTTTGCAGATGTCGCTTTTTGTCACAAAGTTTTGAAAATTGAAAAAAGAAAAAAAAATTTTTTTTTTTTCTTTACTTTCTTCATTTTCAAAAACAAATGAGAGCTGTAAAATACTCACCATGCCTCTCAACAAATAGCTTGGGGTGTCTACTTTCCAAAATGGGGTCATTTGGGGGGGTTTTGTGCTATTTTGGCATTTTATGGCCTTCGAAACTGTGATAGGTAGTGAGGAGTGAAATCAAAAATTTGCACCCTTAGAAATCCTGAAGGCGGTGCTTGGGTTTCGGGGCCCCGTACGCGGCTAGGCTCCCAAAAAGTCCCACACATGTGGTATCCCCATACTCAGGAGAAGCAGCAAAATGTATTTTGGGGTGCAATTCCACATATAACTATGGCATGTGTGAGCAATATATCATTTAGTGACAACTTTTTGAAAAAAAAAAAAAAAAATCTTTTTTATTTTTGTCTTTATTCAATCACTTGGGACTAAAAAAAAAAATATTCAATGGGCTCAACATGCCTCTCAGCAAATAGCTTGGGGTGTCTACTTTCCAAAATGGGGTCATTTGGGGGGGTTTTGTACTTCTCTGCCATTTTAGCACCTCAAGAAATGAAATAGGCAGTCATAAATTAAAAGCGGTGTAAATTCCAGAAAATGTACTCTAGTTTGTAGACGCTATAACTTTTGCGCAAACCAATAAATATACGCTTATTGGCATTTTTTTTACTAAAGACATGTGGCTGAATACATTTTGGCCCAAATGTTTGACTAAAATTGAGTTTATTAGATTTTTTTTTATAACAAAAAGTAGAAAATCTCTTTTTTTTTCAAAATTTTCGCTCTTTTTCCGTTTATATCGCAAAAAATAAAAATCACAGAGGCAATCAAATACCATCAAAAGAAAGCTCTATTTGTGGGAAGAAAAGGACGCAAATTTCGTTTGGTTACAAAATTGCATGACCGCGCAATTACCAGTTAAAGTAGTGCAGTGCGAAATTGAAAAAAGACCTCTGGTCCTTTGGCTGCCAAATGGTCCGGGGCTGAAGTGGTTAAACTTTAAAATGTAAGATTCTGTAAGCAATTACCACAGCTGAAATAATAAGCCACATTGTCCTGGCATGGTTTTAAAAAACTAACCTATTTAATACCATTTCCTGGAAATTCTAAAACACAATTTTGACTCCATATCACCTTAACAAGAATTGACTCGACATATGAAAACAGAGATGTAGTTTGTTACACTGTTTACCACCTTACATCACAATGGCGAGAAGTGAATGGTTTATTTTGACAGTGCAGAATTTCCAGTATTGTTCAGTGAGTGTAGATGTGTTTATCTGACTCACACAGAACGTCAGTTTAATGACCCCTCTATTTATATGAAGTATGGGAAAATGTAATTCTTTTCTCTGAGAATAAGACAGGTTAGGTCACTCTGTATACTGCTATTGACACGACTGCTGACTGAGTACCGGACACTTTAAATATTGCAGAAAGACTTGAAATGGGGTTTAATTTACAAAGGCTGAAAGGTTTTTTTTTTTTCCCATTTGGGATCACGAGTGGTGGAATCTAAGTGGATTTAAATACAGTATACTGTATAAAAAAGATAATACATATACATTAGAAATTAAAGTGGATCTGTAGTCAAATGCTAAAGAGGTTGTTAACCCCTTGAACGATAAATTGCAAAAGATAGGACAAACCCCAAAACATTCTGCAAATATATTAATAGTAAAAAGGTCAGGTCTGAGCATGTGGGCCCTTTACAAAATAATCTAGAGTGGGTGACTGGGGACAAAGAGAAGGCAAATGTATTGAAGTGGTTGTAAACCCATTACAACCACTTTAACCTACAGATAAGCCTAGATTAAGGCTTACCTCTAGGTGCAAGAAATATCTCCCAAACCTAAAAAGTTTAGGAGATATTTGCAGAAATAACAGCACTGATGTCTACGGCGCATGCGCCATAGACATCGGGCGCAGGCGCACTGAGCGTGCCGTTTCTAACAGCGATCATGCTGTTAGTGGTGGCACCAGCGTGCATGCGCGGGATTGACATCACCGCTACTCCGGCCAGTCACAGCTCCGGAGCAGCGATACCCGGAAGACATGCCGAGTCAACATGTCAGCGATGGAGGAGGTGAACGAGGGCCACTTTGGGGGCTTCGATCTCAGGTAAGTAATTCATAATGAGCTAGTATGTTATGCATACTAGCTCATTATGCCTTTGCCCTGAAGGGTGTTTTTTTTTTTTTTTTTCAAGAGAGGGTTTACTTCCTCTTTAAATATCTAAATAAAGAGTGCTGCACTGCTGTGATATACCAGTGTGTGCAATGAAAAATAATATATATACATCCAAAAAGTGAGCAGAAATTAATTATTTAAATAAAGAACTAATACTCATAAAAAAACTCCAAAAATATCCAGTGATCCTAAATAAATACAGTTTCCAGTGCTGGAAAGTCCAAAACAACACTATTAGGTAATAGGTGTATTGAAAATGTTCAATCAGCCTTCACCTGTGATATTCTAAAATACAAGAGTGGCCCCGTACCATGTTGCTTAGACCTAGGTTATAGGGCTAGAAACACCTATTCCCCACCGTTCGGAATCTCCTCTTTCCTTATGCAGTTAACTGCATGGGTATCCCTGTGGTAATCTCTAGACAGAGCTCATAATCACAGAGAAACTACCATAGAGTAGTATGTAAAAACTCGCAGGATTTAATTAAAAATATGTATTGCACTCACTTTAAAAACACTTGTAAAATAGCATTCCAATATAGGATCCGGCACAAACTGATTAAAGCAGAGTTCCAATCATAAAAAAAATTCCAATATTCAGCAGCATTAAATACAAATAACAACCTTTGGAAAAAAAATCGGCCTCTTCCTCTCCAATGCGCCAGACGTCATTTCCCTCGGCGCCCGTGCTCGCTAGTGCTCCTCGTGATGTCTGTCATCCTTTCCCAGGAGTCACTGGGCAGCACCGAGGGCTTTGTTGCCATCACAACAGGGGCAGGCAACGGCGCCCGTTGTGATGGCAACGTCTGAAGTGTACGGCGCATGCGCAAGAACGGGCGGTGCATGCTGGTCGCTCAGCTGCACCAGAGCCCGGAAGAGAGTGCTTGTGGGCTTCACATGCCCACAAGCACTATGCAAACTGCTACTAAACAGGAATATAAGATATTTTCCTATATGAAATTGGCTTTTGAGCGCGGATTAATCAAACAAACGTGAGTTATCTAAATAAACCAAATAAAAATAAAAAAACATATGCATCCTAAAAAAAAAAAAAAAAAAGATTTTAACAGTGGGAACTCCGCTTTAAAGACTTGCCATTACTCCTCGTAGCTCATCTGTGACATCACCTCACTTCTCCTACTCCTTTTATATATTTAAATTTATTAACTACCTTCTTCAGCTCTGTGTATACAAAGGAGCATGGGGGAGCTCATGTCCATAATGGGGATGGCATTGCCCCAAATAATCCACAATGTCTCAAAATTGATATTGTTCAGAAATCTTGAGACAGAATAAAGGTGGATAAAGCACCTGGACCAGATGTCATCCACCCACGGATCATAAAAGAATTGAGCTGTCATTTCAATGCCACTATTTCTAATTTTTAGGGACTCCTTATTGACTGGAATAGTACCAATGGATTGATGTAAGGCCAATGTGGTGCCTATAGTTAAAAAGGGATCACAGTCTTTATCAAGCAACTATAGACCTGTTAGTTTAACTTCTATAGTCCGAAAGATACTGGAGAGCAACAGACAGCATGGATTCATGAAAGACAGACGTTGTCAGACAAAACAAATTTCTTTTTTTGAGGCGATAAGTAAAACCTTGGACAGAGGGGTGGATGTGGTATACTTGGATTTTTGCAAAATCGTTTGACACAGTTCCCCACACACGGCTAATGTGTAAGGCAGGGGTCACCAACCTACGGCCCACAGGTCGCACCCAGCCTGTCACCGCTAAACGTCCGACCTGCCCGGGCTCTCCCGTCCCACCTGGAGGCCGACACTTCCACCAGCTGGCCGGGGAACTTCGATTGGGTCTCGGTTCTAGTAAGTGTCATGACATCACTTACGGTTTACAGAACACTTAAAGGCGCCAAATTTTAAAAAATGCCCGTATTCAAAACAGCTGAACTTGGGGTTTTGAAAGCTTTTAAGTGCAAAGGAGGGATTTGGGGTCTTATAGACTCCAGATCCCTCCATAAAGAGTCCCTTTCACTGCCTATTACTGTCACAAGGGATGTTTATAAAGGATATAGGGTCTGGAATTAAAAGTACAATTTTGCCCAGACATAAGCATTGTCAGTCGGGGGGGGGGGGGGGGGGGTTACATGATTTAGAAGATTTAATTACACTTACTAATTGAAGTCAAACTCCAGCTCACACTTCATAATCAGTTGCAGCAAACTTTTTTTTTCTTTTGGGATATAGATTTTGCATAAATAAATAAAAGCTGATCATTGGAATCACCCCTGTCAGTGTTAAAGCGGAGTTCCACCCAAAAATGGAACTTCCGCTTTAAGGGAAGGTGACCCCCTGACATGTCACATTTGGCATGTCATTTTTTTGGGGGGGGGGTAGGAAGCTCCCACTTCCTCCTGGCGCACCACGGTGCCAGAAGCAAGTTAACCTCTCCCTCCTCCCTCTCGGCAATCATCTGGGACACGTCAGAGGTCCCAGATGATTGTCCGGCCAGTCACAGCGCGCAGCACGGCTCACACATGCGCAGTGCGTGCCCAGCTGTGAAGCCTGGAGAGGAGGGCGAAACGAGCAGGGCTCCATTCCCCCGCATTGCTGGACCCTGGGAAAGGTAATTATTAAAAGTGAGCAGCTGCAGAGTTTGTAGCTGATAATTTTTTTTTTTGTTATTGGAACTCCGCTTTAAGTGATTTGTCTCATCCATGTAAACTGATACAGTCTGCTGGAGAGCTTCAGCTTGTGAAAAACAGACTTGCTGGCTGGATCACCAGATAAAAATAGAAGAAAGAAAGCCTAAAAGAAAAGCAACCATCACATCTAAGAATTGTTAAAGAGAAACTGCAGTCTGCTCACATAATTTGTAATAAAAACATCTTTGCCGTTCTGAAGCCTCCCTCCAATCACTTTGCATATTTTATATATACTGTGATTCTGTACTTGCCAAATATGCTGCAGAAATCTCCCTCCACTCAGTCTGGTTGCATCCATTTTAACTGTGGGCAGCTGAAGCTGCTGCCTGTTCACTTCCTGGATTTACACAGACACACTGAGGCACACCTCCAGCCCTGCAGCTCTCATTGGCCCTCTTATGATTCATCCCCGCAACCTTCCTGGCAAACCCTCACAAGAGTGAGTGAGAGAGAGCTGTGGAGGATGTCATAAGCCTAGGCTAATCACCAGACAAGAAACAGGAAGTGGGCTGTATAAGGTATTTACTGGCAGAAAAAAAATGTTATGCTATCCAAAGTTAAAACAACAACGGCAGAAGATTTCATAGATGGAAAGATGAAAAAATGAGTAAAGTTCCACTTTAAGCTGCAATATAATAAATATTTGCTTTTAGGTTACTGCTTTGATTTATAAATGTGGGCAAGGCCCTTTTTTTCAAAACCAAATTGTATAACAGAGGCAAAGAAGGTGTAACACACCTACGTGAGAGATTTTACACATTTTTTGTAGACAACGGCCACACTTGCCCATGTGAAGGGATGGGAGTGACAACTATATTGTCACGGGACACAACTGCCTTTGTCTGCCACATAGGCATCTAGGTGAAAGGCTGCACAGGTGTTGGAGCCTTTTGTGATAGAGACATGAATCATTCAGTGGAATGCAATTTACAACTATCCAGCTATGATGCACATTAAAGATACGTTGATGTCACTATGACTTTCGTACCCAAACAGCTTTGTAACTGTAGCCACATATCCTCTTTTCTTTCCTGTGTCTGAACATCATAGGGGACAAAGTGGTAAGTGACTGTGGCCATTTATAAATGTAGATGTAAACCTAATCACTAAAGTCCCATATAAGTTTTAAAATGTTAATCTCATCTCAGAAGGCTAATAGTAGTTAGTCAAAACAAACTGAACTGTAATGTTGGAGACATTACGTAGTCATGTTTTCAGTTCAAATGTGTGTCATCAAGATGCCCCAACATCTATAACCACATATAATGGTATTTGAATATCTCTTCCTAATTTGATGAGTCACACCGCTATGTTTAATCCCTGGTGGGTGGGGTGAAACACATCAGGGGTGTGGCTTGTGGAGAGGCACTGGCTGAGGCTGCACATCACCATGGGCTAGATGGGAGACCAGTGTCCCTCTTGCTTACTAGCCAATTGATACCTTTAGCCATGTACATTGAAGAATTTACCCCCTTTGCAGATTTCCTGACACCAAGGATGGGATGATGTAACTAGAACAGGGTGCTTCTACAACTTCTACTAACATCTCCCATCCTGTTTTTGGACAATCAACATCTGACTTAAAAGAGAAGTATGTTTTTTTTTTTGGGGGGGGGGGGGGTTTGGGGGGGGCTGTGGGGGGGGGGGGTCACTCGGCTCAGGCTCTCAGCAAATAGTTGAGAGGCTGAGCCGGGTGCCAGTCCAGGCATGTGGGCGGAACCCGACCAAATGGTCACGATCTTGCCCGAGCCTGGAACAACTCTGTGATGTCAGCGGACTTCAGCCAAGTGTCTGCTAAAAAGGGGTCACAAGAGTGCACTCCTGTGATCCACAGGAGAAGTACAGCCAAATGAGCTTTGGCTCTACTTCTCTTTTAACATATTCCATGGTAATTGGATTAAGTTTTCTGTGTTACCTGTGTCAGGGCTTTTTTTCAGCTGGAACTTGGTTCCACCACCTCTGGCTCAAACTCTCTGCTCCCTGCTTCCTGCTTCCCACTATCAATTGTAAACACAGAAGTCCAGCTTCTGTGTTTACAAGTGACAGCTTGTCTCCCAACGGCTCCCACAGATCTGATCTCCTGAACAGCTCCCACTGAGTGCAAGATCTGGGCAAGGGAGGTGCAGGTGCCCAGGGTGCAGTGTGGATGACACCCCCACTGGATGATCTCCCTGTAAGTGTGAGAGGTGGAGCCACCTACATTATTTGAGGGGGTACTAGAGAAGAAGAGGGGTGAAAGTGAGATGTGGATGGGGGGGGGGGTCACCGCCTACCATCTTTGGACAGACCATCTCCCCAAGGACCAAGGTCAAGAGCCTCGGAGTCATTTTTGACTCAGAAATGTCAATGGATGCACAAATAGGATCGGTAGTTAGCGGATCTCACCATCTCCTTCGCCTGCTACGCAGACTTATCCCCTTCATTCCAAAGGAGGACAAAGCAGTGGTAGTTGGAACAGTCATTAATGCACGACTTGACTATGCAAACTCCCTCTACATAGGGTTACCCCAATATCAACTTGCGCGCTTACAACTTATCCAAAACACGGCGGCAAGGCTGATAACAGGAAAAAAACCATGGGAATCCATCTCCCCTTCACTGAGGAGCCTACATTGGCTAACCGTAAAGAATCGGGTCATTTTCAAGACCCTCTGCCTCACCCACAAATGCTCCCATGGAGACGCGCCTCAATACCTTCTCGAGAAAATAAAACGCTACACACCCAATCGCAGTCTTCGATCGTCCGACCAAAACCTCCTCCTCATCCCCAAGTCCCGCTACAAATCAAAAGGGGAACGAAGATTCGCTGTCCAAGGACCACGGCTATGGAATGCACTACCAACCTACATCCGCATGGAAGAAAACCATCAGGTCTTCAGGAAAAAACTCAAGACCCACCTCTTCTAAGAAGCTTGACAACAAAGCACTAATCATGGCGCCTTGAGGCGATTCGGTTCGCATTGTAGCGCTATACAAATTATTCATTCATTCATTCATTCATTCATGGGGGATGCAGAGGTAGTCAGCTGTGGAAGAAGGCTGAACTCTGTACTCTGTGTGTAGCGCACCCTTGAATTCTGCATTCTGTATGCATGAGCCTCCTGAACTCTGCACTATGTACATCCCAACCACCCCCACCCCCCCTCCCCCAAACTCTGCACTTAATATGTACTGTACTATGCCCTCCTGGTATTTAATGCCCCTTTAAGACCCTCCCACTGTTAATTAAACTTGACCACACCCAATATTTGATGCGGTTTGGAGGGTGTGTGCGTAGGTGGGGGAAGGGGGTTTTGGGGGGTCGTGGTTGAGTTCATGCACCTTTTTTATGAGAAAAAAAGCCCTAACCTGTGTCGATATAAATGCTGGGGTAGTTCCTGCCACTCATTAGAATGAAGGAAGTGGTTTGGATAAGCAATAAGCAACACCTTTTTAATAACATTACAGAACAAGCTCAGTTTAATGTGACTAACTACTACTAAGCCATACCATGACCTGGATAAATAGAGCCTTTCCAGCCATAATTTGTAAAAAAAAAAAAAATTCACATTTGTAACTTTTATTAGGACAATCACTGGTGATACTAACATGAAGGTTCTTTCTCAGGTACTTCTTGTTATGTTTAAATCTGTTTGTTAAAGGGGTTGTAAAGTCAGAAGGTTTTTTATCTTAATGCATTCTATGCATTTAGATAAAAAGCCTTCTGTGTGCAGCAGCCCCTCTAATACTTACCTGAGTCCTTCTCTGTCCAGCGATGTCCATGAGTGTCTCGGACAAAGTTGTCGGAAAATCCGATCATTCTGAACGTGGTTGTTGCCTACGACGGGACAACGTAGAGGCTAGTAGCCAATAGCTTTGGTCTTGTAATGTGATCTGAGCATGCGTAGCACTTTGTCCGGTCGGACAACCGTATTGACGGCAAATCTTTCCAGCAGGAGATAAGACTTTGTCCGTCGGACAAACCGACGAACACTGTCCGATGGTGCATACACACGGTCTGATTTTTCAACAACATTGTCCGATCGGACAGAATCCATGAAAAAGTCCGACCGTGTGTATGGGGCTTAATACTTACCTGAGTCCTTCTCTGTCCAGCGATGTCCATGAGTGTCTCGGCCGTCCGAGACTTTCCCTCCTGATTGGCGCCATTGGCTCCCGCTGCTGTCAAAGTCAGCTAGCCAATCAAGAGAGAGAGGGGACGGGTCGGGGCTCAGTGTCTGAATGGACACAGGGAGCTGTGACTCGGCTCCAGTGCCCCCATAGCAAGCTGCTTGCTGTGGGGGCACTCGAAAGGAGTGAAGGGCCAGGAGCACAGAAGAGGGATCTGGGCTGCTCTGTGCAAATCCACTGCAACAGAGCAGGTAAGTATAACATAATTTTTATTCTTATATAAAAAAAAACGAGACTTTACAATCACTTTAAGGTATCAGAACATACAGGTCGAAGAGAGTATTCGTATGCAATACAACCAAGTATACAATGCAACAGAACGGGCAAGAAAATTTAAAAGTACAGTAGTACAGCACATATCAGTAATTCCAAATCGCACATTAGAATCAGTAATAGTGTGGGCATAATGGGGCAGCCATCGAAGAAGCATGGATAGATATGGAAGGCATTAGGAAGGAAAAAATGGAAAGGAAGGAAATAAATGGATGCAAACATGGAGATCCAGGAAGTAATCAACCACTCAAGCCCCGCCTGATATGAAAGACGTAAGAGGAATAGCAAACATGGGACCATACCGTCCATGTGAGCCGGTATGACTTTGTGACTTTGTTCTGTCTTCCTTCAAGGCTATCATGTGTTCCAGATGGTCAAATCTGTCCATTTCACAAGCCCATTTAGCCAGCAACATTGGCTCAGTTTGCTGCCAGTGTATGGCTATTACATATCGAGCAGCAAGGAAATGTCTAATCAAGCTCTTTTTGATTTGTTTATAGAAACCTGGCAGCATAGACAGCACCGTAATTTGGGGCAAGTTGGGGAATTGATCACCCTCAAGCCTGTCATATAGTTGCAGTATATCATCCCAAAAGGAGGTGATCCACGGGCAAGTGCCCCAAATGTGGGTCATGGTGCCTGCAAACATCACCAGCAGGTATTTGGAATAGAAGGATCCAGTTTATGTAAGATTGTGGGACAAAGGCACCATCTAGACAATATTTGGTGATTGCGTTCTTGATTGCAGATGAGATGAAATAGACAATTTTTTGTAAACACCAGTATCTTGTCCTAATCCATAACATCAGACGGGAGATCTAGTTTCTGTTCCCACCATAATTTAAAAAGTGGCGAATGTGGGTAAGAAGAGAAGATCTGGTAAAGCAGAGAAAGTGAGCGCTCAGGTCTAGTGGACTGGGAGAGCAACGACTCAAAGTCTGTCTGAGCTCTAGTCAAGGGATCTGTGGATGGCCAAGTTCTTAGGTAGTGTTTTAGCTGAGTATATTCAAGCAAAGCATTTGCAGAAGCGTGGCATGTCGATAAGAGCTGAGAAAGGGGGATTAGTTTCCCACCAGAGAGAGTGTAACATGAAAGAGGATTAGCTCCCCTCTGCCATGAAAGGAATTTAAAGCCGTTAAGCCATGGTGGAAACAAGGCATCACGAAGTCTCGAGGAAAGTGAGCCTTGCATAGGTATGAGTCCCAGACCTGCAAAGTGGCCTTGATTAAAAGTGGGCAAGAGATCCTTCGGAGGCCTATGAGATGGATTCATCTAAGGCAAGGACATAAGGTCCAGAGAGATGAGATCCTGTTACATAGTTACATAGTAGGTAAGGTTGACTGAAGACAATAGTCCATCCAGTTTAACCTTTGTTCTATACGAGTCCACAATTTAGTAGGTTTTTCATGGTACTGACTGATACCTTTTAACAATGAGATCCCTCTCATGCTTTGGAAGCTCTCCGCGGACAATGTCTTTTGCTGTAGGATGCGACTAAGAAAATGTCAGGAAAGACCTACTAGACAGCTGAACTTTATTTGGGGTTAATCAGAGGCACCTTAAAATGATGGCAGGTGTGTACCAACTCCTATTTAACATGAGTTTGAATGTAGTTGCGCAATTCTGAACACAGCTACATCCCCACTTATAAGAGGGTGTGCACATGTATGCAACCACATTATTTTAGTTTTTATTCCCCCCCCCCCCCCCCCTCACTTTTTTACATAACAGAAACCTGACATTTAAACACGGGCGTGTAGACTTTTTATATCCACTGTATATTGGGATTTTTTTTTACCAAAGACTTGCAGCGGAATACATTTTGGCCTGAATTAATGAAGAAATTAGATTTAATTATTTTTTATTGGATATGTTTTATAACAGACAGTAGAAAATATTGCGTAGTACAGCGTTGCATGACTGGGCAATTGCTAGTTAAAGTAGCGCAGTGCTGAATAGCAAAAAACAGTCTGGTCATGAAGGGGGTAAAACTTCCGGTGGTCAATTGATTAACACAAGTAAGGTCCACTGTTGTCACCATCACCTGAGAAAGGTAATAAATACCTGGAAGAGTTACAGCCCAGATAATAACGATAACTGGCAACAAATTTGTGGTAGTGTTAATTTGTAAGTCTGTTAATTTGCTGCACATTTCACTGGCAAGTTGAACACTTGCAAAGCACTTGAAGTTCTAGTTGACACTTTTCCAATTTGTAGCAAAGTTGCGTGGCAAGTCTATAGCAAGAGCTAAGTTGCAGTGGGGAGTCTACAGCAAGAGCTCTGCAAGCCACAGTGACCCCTGTGGTGGGATGACTACTGCACATCATAACTGAACCAGAACTTACAACAGATTTGCAGAAGGTTTGCAAAGAAAGTTGATCTGGAGTCATGCAAATTGCAATGCAGACATGCTGCAATTGTGCAACAAACTTGTGAAGCCTGGAAAGTCTAGCAATAGCTTAGCAAGTCATTTTCAAACTTGCAGCTTAATTGCTTTCTATCTGGGAGGTACACATTACATAACATATTTGATGCTAGATCCACTTTAAGAGCTGCTTTTTTTTTCATATGTTTAGAGAATCAGAAGAGGGGGGGAACAAAAGTATAATCTCGAACAATCTTCCTTCCTTCTTTTAGACATGCTGGATGTGTCTTTGGCCAGAGTAAACTGTGCGGATTGGACAGATGTGTGCAGTAAGGAGAATATTACCATCATCCCTGTGATAAAGATCTACCAGACTGGACAGGAGCCATTTACGTACACGGGAATGATGGGAACCGATGCACTGGCCAACTTTCTCATGCTGTAAGTGTTTAGTGTTTGAGAGAGCCAATGCGGGGTTGGTAATTCTTTTGTTTAGTAGCTTGCTATCTAAATTTTGCTAAATTCACTGTTATTTCAATTCAGTTGTTTTTTGCATGGATCTAAAGCATATCTCACCCAAATTAGTGAAAACTAATACAGACACCCCATCACAGGACTGGTAAGCTGCAATATATTATATTTTTGTTCTTTGATTTGGATACGCTTTAATCAATCACAGAATCTGTGTATATAATATCTGCCAGTAATTCAAGGGTAGGTTACCTTAAGACTGGGTTCACACTATAGCGAACACAGACATCATATGTGATTCGCACCCGCACTCCGGTGCCGATCGCATGCAATGTCTGTGCAATGCGAGTTCAGCCATGCAGTTGTATGGCTGAAGTCGCATTGGATTCGCCAGGCCTTTTTTTCTCTGAAAATAGGTGCAGGAACTGATCTATAACCCCCGAAATTCCCTTCACCCCTCCCATTGTGAAATTTGACCACACCCACTATTTGATGGAGGGTGTGTGTGGTCAAATTTCACAATGGGGGGGGGGTCTTTAAGAGTATTAAATACAAGGAGTGCATTACGTACAGAGGGCAGGGGGGGGGGGGGGGGGGTTACACTCAGAGTGCAGGGTTCAGGGTTGCGCTACGTGCAGAGTTCGATGGTGCACTACCTACATAGTTCAGGGGTGAGCTACACAGAGTGCAGCATTCAGCTATCTTCCACAGCTGCTTATCTCTGCATCCGTCCACATCTCATTTTCACCCCTCTTCAGCTTTGACCTCTGCATGCAATCCACCCCCCCCCCCCACCACCGCCTTATTCTCCCCCCTCCTTAAAAGCTCCACCATCTTCCACATTTCCAACTTTTACTGCAGTGTTAAGCTGAAGCACCCAGTTGGCTCTAGTACCTCCCTGCACACTGTAGTTCACCCCGTCTTTCTCACTTGCCGGGAGATCATCCAGTGGGGGTGTAGGCATCCACACTGCACCTTGAGCACCTGCATCTCCCGTTTCCCCATACTGCACTCAGTGGAGCTTCTCAGGAGATCAGATCTGTGGGAGCCTTTGGGAAACAAGCTGTCACAGGTACTCACCCGGGCCAAAATGCTGAGAGCTGCTCCCCTTGCGACTAGGTGCACGATGCCCCTGGAATGGGTACAGAGGGCACCGGGCACAAAGATGCACGGGTTGCCAGCAGGTGGGTTGCAGGTGGTGTGCAGTAGCGGTGTAGACCGTATGTGGCTGATGCTGCACTGGAAGTAGACACCTGGCAGCACCAAGATGAGGCAGAGGCTGTAGAGGTACCGGAACACACACTGGAGGACAATCCTGGGGTGCATACGTGAACTGGAAGTCCAGAAAGCCAGGCCGAGGGTCAAGCACAGGTAGTCAGGCAGGAGGGTATCCAAAAGGCAAGCCAGGGGTAAAACACAGGTAAGCAACAAGAGAATGTCCAAGATGCAGGCCGAGGGTCAAGCACAGATGATCAGGCAGAAGGATATCCAAGAGGCGATCCAGGGGTCAAACACAGGTAAGTAACAAGAGAATGTCCAGGAGGCAGGCCGAGGGTCAAGCACAGATGATCAGGCAGAAGGATATCCAAGAGGCGAGCCAGGAGTCAAACACAGGTAAGTAACAAGAGAATGTCCAGGAGGCAGGCCGAGGGTCAAGCACAGATGATCAGGCAGAAGGATATCCAAGAGGCGAGCCAGGGGTCAAACACAGGTAAGTAACAAGAGAATGTCCAGGAGGCAGGCGAGGGTCAAGCACAGATGATCAGGCAGAAGGATATCCAAGAGGCAAGCCAGGGGTCAAACACAGGTAACAGCAGCGGTGGTCAGAAGAGGTCCGGGTCAGGCACAGGTAATCAGGCAGGTACAGGATACAGGGTACAGGATACAGGAGACTGGAGCCAGGGACTCAGGAAGTAGAGACAACAAACCAGCAATTTGTGGAGGAAAGGAGAAGGCCTTTTATAGGCCAGGTAAATGGTCAGGTGGGATGCCCGGACGAGTGCGCATGCGCACTCGCTTTCTGACAGAGCCGCGCATAGACGTGAGCCGCGCTGGATGAGCTACAACACATACCCGAGCGCCGTGAACCCACGCACGCGCTGCCCCGCGTACCTGTGTGCGCTGCTGAGCAGCTCTGCCGCGCGTGCGTACTCTAGAGAACCGGCGCTGAGGCATGGTATTTCTCTGACACAAGCTGTGACTTGTAAACATAGAAGCAACATTGTATTGACACCCGCAGGGGTTCACATAGGGCACTGTGAACCGCCTGCGGGAGAGATGCAATGTGGGAACCGGCGCTGGAATTGCGCTGGTTCCTGCATCGCTACAGTGTGAACCCAGGCTAAAAGTAATATTTCAGATTTTGTTAGCTGCTAAAAGAAATGAATGCCCAACTCCAACCAAATTTTTGTATTTTAAGCGTTTGTTACCCCAACACTTCATATTCCTGATATGTGCCTGCTGTACCATGTGCTTGTATGAGAAAGTCTCCTGTTCTATTTGTATTTCTTCCTTTGTGTGGAATCCCTGGTGTTCCTGCCAGTCCCTCTGCTTTCCCATTAAAAACTGACCGCGCCAAGCAGGAGAATCAAACGTGGTGAGTTCTCTAGCTATGCTGGGAACTCAGTATGCTCTCCTCCAATAATCAGACTTGCCCTGACACGCCCCTGCTACACAGCCATTCACTGGGAAGCTCAGCTGCTGCTTCTCCTCCCCCAGCTCTTATGCAACTCAGAACAGAGGGAATGTGATGACTAATAAAAAAGGGAAAAAGAATATATATACATAAATGTTTTGCATATCATTTCTATTTTACAAGGTGATCGTTTACAAGTATAGATTGTAGAGGGGTTAAAACCTCTGTCAAAGTTATTTTGCTATCTGTGTCCCTATTTGAGAAATTTCTAATTGCTTCCTATTTGATGGGTCTGAGATAGAACGTTCAGAAAATCTTTCCAGTTCATGAATATTTTACTTAATGTCAGCTTAATGTCAGTAATGCTCTGAAGCAAGTACGAGACGGCAGCTATTGGCTACTGGCTATTGAACTTCCCTTTTCTAGTCCCGTCGTACGTCACTGCGTTCTAGACGGTTGGACTTTGATGTGACCGTATGTATGCAAGACCGCTTTAGCGGAATTTTTCCGTCGGAATTCCATCGGAGAAACCTTCAGAGTTTATTCCGATGGAAAAAACGCTTGTGTGTACACGGCATAACAGTAATGCCCCGTACGCACGGTCGGAAATTCCGACGAAAAATGTCCGATCGGACCATGTTGTCGGAAAATCCGCCCGTGTGTGGGGTCCATCAGACTTTTTCCGTCGGAATTTCAGTCGGAAAAAATTTGAGATCCTGCTCTCAAATTTTCCGACAACAAAATCCGATCAGACTTTTTCCGATCGTGTGTAGAGAATTCCGACGGACAAAGTGCCACGCATGCTCAGATCAATTACGAGACCAAAGCTATTGGCTACTAGCCTCTATGTAGTTCCGTCGTACGCAACGAACGTCACCACGTTCAGAATGATTGGATTTTCCGACAACTTTGTCCGACCGTGTGTATGCAACACCAGCGTCGGACAAAATCCGTCGGAAAAAATCTGAAGGATTTTGTGGTCGGAATTTCCAACTGTGTGTACAGGGGCTTACACCGGTAGCATTAACAACAAATTATCTAGTATCTTGGGAAAGTTTTTGAACCCCTGTTAAAATTGTATTCCCAGATCTACATAACTGTCACAGCATTTATAGTACACATTCCCTTTTGGATTTTTAAGCTATTGTAAAGCTGTAAAGTCAAACTAGACCTCGAAAAAGTTGTCCAAAGGAACTCAATGTTTTCAGGTCAACGCTACTTATTAAATAATCAACTTTTTTTTTCTTTTTTTATATTTTATGGTGGGATCAGAACCAGGTACTCTGGCAAAGGGATCTCATCATTGGGAAATCCCTAGAGAAAAAAAAAACAATACCAGGTGAAAAAGTCCACCAGACCTCACCTACAGATAAAGTATCACTCTTGGGTGGACTGACCCTTTAAAGTCCATCTTTATAATAATTTGCCTTAGGTTTGCTGTGAGTTTTTCAAAATGGTTCTAAAGTTAAAAAATTTTTTACCTTAATGCATCCCCTGCATTAAGGTAAAAAACATTTGCTGCACCCAATTCTCCTGCATGGCATCTTATGAGAATTGCTGAGCATGGTAATGGAGAGCACATGTTAAGCATGATAGATGTGACTGTTGCTTTACATATATAATTAAGCATAATTCACAGAGTCTGTAAACTGATATTCTGCTCAGAGCATGTACCACGGAAGGAAATTAGGGGAAACGGATCATTGAATAAAGGCATAATAAAATAAGCACGCTGTGTAATTAGGAAGTGGAGAGGTCCTACAGACTGCTAAGGTTCAGCAGAAATAGAAAGTGTTCTGATCGAAGATTAGTTGGTTTCCTTGATATAAATCAGAAGGTAGGCAGATGTAGAAAGGCAGTAATTTAAATCAGTTATCTATACACAAGGAAATAATTGGATTAACTGTAAAAGTTTACTTAGACTAAAAACTCCCATGCCCCACCTCCTTAGCCTTCCAGCCTATTCTAAACCCATGTGCTACATGTGCTACATATCTCCTGACAGCAGTCTCCCTTCTCTTATCTCTCATCTCCTCTGCCCCTTCTTCTTTTCTCTCTCTCTCTTTCATCCCTCCTTTCCCCACTCTTCTCTATCCTCTCTCTCTCCTCCCCTCTTACCTCTTCTCTCTCTCTCTCTCCCCCCTCTCTCTTCTCTCTCCCCTCTCTCATTTTCTTCTCTCCCCTCTCTTCTCTCTCTCCTCTATCTTCTCCCTTTCTTCTACTGCTCTAATGCCGCGTACACACGGTCGGAATTCTCGTCGGAAAAAACTCTGACGGTTTTTCCGATGGAATTCCGCTCAAGCTGTGTTGCCTACACACGATCACACCAAATTCCGACGGTCAATAACACAGCGGCATAAAACATGTTCGACAGCACTATAAAAGGGAAGTTTAATGCTTCCGAGCATGCGTCGGAATTTTGCGTGTCGGAATTGATCGGAAAATCCGATAGAAAGGTTTTCCGTCGGAAAAATTGACAGGTTCTCAATTCAAAGTCCGTTGGAAATTCCGACAGAAAAAGACCGTTGGGCATCCACGGTCGGAAAATCCGATGAAAAGCTGGACTGTTTCCATCGGAAATTCCGACCATGTGTACGCCGCATTACTCCTTCCTCTACCTCCTTCACTCTTTCCTTTTTGTTTCCCCCCATTCTCTTTTCTTCTTACCTCTTTTCTTTTTCCATCTCATCTAGCCACTCTCCTCCCTTCACCCCTCTGTACTTTTCTCTCTCTTTTCTCTACTCTGCCCTACCCTCTCTCATTCTATCCTTTCTTCTCTCTACTCCCCCTCTTTCCCCTTCTCCTTTATTTTTTTTTACACTTTCCTTCTATTTTCTTTCCATGTGAAGCATATCAATACTCACATAAGCTGTTTATTATTACCAGGATGAAGCAGGAATGCCCCCTGCAGCTGAATACAGTGGAGGAAGCAGAAGAATTTTTGAGTGAAAACATGCTGAAGAAATCATTACTGGATAATAACATTTTAATGTTGGGAATATTTACCCCCGACATGAAAGAAGGTATATCACAGAGGTGTTCTCACTAGGGTTTCAAAACAAGAATTGTGGGAAATAATTATGATATGTGCTACAGGCTTTTAGGACATACAGTTGTGCTCATAAGTTTACATACCCTGGCAGAATTTATGATTTCTTGGCCATTTTCCAGAGAATATTCCAGAGAATATGAATGATAACAAAAACTTTTCTTTCACTCATGGTTAGTGTTTGGCTGAAGCCATTTATTATCAATCAACTGTGTTTACTTTTTTTAAAACATAATGGCAACAGAAACTACCTAATGACCCTGATCAAAAGTTTACATACCCCGTTCTTAATACCGTGTATTGCCCCCTTTAACATCAATGACAGCTTAAAGTCTTTTGTGGTATTTGTGGATGAGGCTCTTTATCTTCTCAGATGGTAAAGCTGCCCATTCCTCTTGGCAAAAAGCCTCCAGTTCCTGTAAATTCTTGGGCTGTCTTGCATGAACTGCACGTTTGAGATCTCCCCAGAGTGGCTCAATGATTTTAAGGTCAGGAGACTGAGATGGTCACTTCAGAATCTTCACTTTATTCTGCTGTAGCCAATGACAGGTCGACTTGGCCCTGTGTTTTGGATCATTGTCATGTTGGAATGTCCAAGTACGTCCCACACGCAGCTTCCTGGCTGATGAATGCAAATGTTCCTCCAGTATTTTTTGATATCATACTGCATTCATCTTGCCAACAATTTTGACCAAATTTCCTGTGCCTTTGTAGCTCACACATTCCCAAAACATCCGCGATCCACCTCCGTGTTTCACAGTAGGAATGGTGTACCTTTCATCATAGGCCTTGTTGACTCCTCTCCAAATGAAGTGTTTATGGTTGTGGCCAAAAAGCTAAATTTTGATCTCATCATTCCAAATGACTTTGTGCCGAAGGTCTGATGCTAGTCTCTGTGCTGTTTGGCGTATTGTAAGCGGGATACTTTGTGGCATTTGCATAGTAATGGCTTTCTTCTGGCGACTTGACCATGCAGCCCATCTTTCTTTAAGTGCCTCCTTATTGTGCATCTTGAAACAGCCACACCATGTGTTTTCAGAGAGTCCTGTATTTCACCTGAAGTTATTTGTGGGTTTTTCTTTGCATCCCAAACAATTTTCCTGGCAGTTGTGGCTGAAATGTTAGTTGGTCTACCTGACCGTGGTTTGGTTTCAACAGAACCCCTCATTTTCCACTTTTTGATTAGAGTTTGAACACTGCTGATTGGCATTCTCAATTCCTTGGATATCTTTTTCTATCCCTTTCCTGTTTTATACAGTTCAACTACCTTTTCCCACAGATTTTTTGACAATTCTTTTGCTTTCCCCATGACTCAGAATCCAGAAACGTCAGTGCAGCACTGGATGAAAGATGCAAGGGTCTGTCAGGAGTCCAGAAACTCATTGACCTTTTATACACACAGACTAATTACAAGGAAACAGATCACAGGTGAGGATGGTTACCTTTAATAGCCATTTAAACCCCTTTGTGTCAACTTGTGTGCATGTTATCAGGCCAAAATCAGCTCTGTACCCCCCTTTTTGCCGTGTTTGGATTGTGGTGTCTTTTTGCTTTTAAATAAACCCTTTGGATTTTATTTTCCCGGTGTGCGGCTGTCCGGAGTTCTTCCTTTGATTTCTACCCACAGGTGAGGATGGTTACCTTTAATAGCCATTCAAACCCCTTTGTCAACTTGTGTGCATGTTATTAAAAAGGGAGTAAACACAGTTGATTTAAAAAGATAATAAATGGCTTCAACACTTACCATGAGTGAAATAAATGTTTTTGTGTTATCATTCATCTTCTCTAAAAAATGGCCAAGAAATCATAAATTCTGCCAGGGTATGTAAACTTATGAGCACTCTAACCATCGTCGGTTTGTCCGACGGACAAAGTCTTATCTCTGCTGGAAAGTTGCCGTCAACCCGGTCCGATCACACCAAAATTTGGGGCCCAGATTACTTTTAACATTACAAGACCAAAGCTTTGGCTACTAGCCTCTACGTTGTCCCGTCGTAGGCAACAAACGTCACACGTTCAGAATGATCGGATTTTTTTTGTCCGACCGTGTTTACTGGGATGATCGGTGTGCGGATTGTCCGACCGTGTGTATGGGGCTTAAATGTCAGTTAGTGATGTGTCTAATTTGGGGCCCAGATTACTTTTAACTAAGATTTGGAATTACATTTTTTATTTTACTGGGTGGGGTTATAAGACTGTTCATGTGACTGCGGCCTTAAAGGGGTTTACCATTTTTAAGTGATCACCACCCTATTTCGAGCATGCACATCTAATGGTATAAAGGGATACTACAGTTAAACCAAAAAGTAGGGCCCTTGCTCCTCCATTATTCATGTTTGCAAGATGAGTTCAGGTCACTGCTGAAAATGAAGCTATCCTAGAGCACCATTTACAAGGAGGGACAGCAATAATAATATTGATGTTGCTACTGCAGCTACAATTTTAAGGTATCAGGAAATTAGAAATAGTCACATCTTCAGTCTACTCTATGCTGACACTTTTTTATTTCATTTGAATGATGCTGTTAAATTCTACTTTAATTTGTAGTTGTGAGAATAAACTGATTTAGGCCCTTTTCACATGGGCTGCAATCCACTTGCTCAGCAGGGAATCTCTCCGCTGATCCCTGCTGAACAGGCAGATGACAGGTCCGTGTCCAGTCTGCTCATGCAGAGCGTACAAGGACACAGACAACTTTCCTCTATGGGCCACCGGATGTAAACAGACCACCTGTCCGTTTACACCTGACTGCCATCCGATCTGCCGGATGTATGGCGAACGTATCCTCATTTGTCTGTTTTTGGCGGAACAGATTGGATGTAGGCAGGTGTAAATGGACACGTGTCTGTTTACACCCGCCTCTCCGAAGAGATGAATGGAGGTTCCGAATGGGTCCGCCTGAAAAACTGACAGGCGGAGCCAATCGGAACATCTGTGTGAAAGGGGCCTTATGCTACTTACAACTATAGGTGCACAATATGGCCCAAAAGATTGTGAACACCTGACAGTCACACCTACACTATATAGCCACTTTCTTTGAACACCCCTCCACACTATTAAATTTAGGTGTTTCCATTGAAGATTGCTGTTCATGCTACAGCATACAAAGACATTTTAACCTCCATAGCGGTATTCCCGAGTGTGGCTCGGAGGATAATTTTCAGTACCAAAAGCGGTAACCCCGAGCCACACGCGGATCACATCGCAGGATCCAGGCAAAGTTACTTACCTTGTCCTCAGGATCCTGCGATGTCTCCCCTCTGTGTGTGCGAGCCGTGTCCTCCACTCGATTCATCACAGTGCCGAGCCCCGTTCCCTGTGAGCGTTGCGACGCACGGGGACGGAGCACGGCGCCAAATTCAAAAAGTTAAAAACAGTCTTACAGATTACATTACTGTATCAAATTATTTCACATCCCCTTTTTCCAGTGCCCTGCATCTAGTTTTATATTATATATACTGTTCTTTCTGCCTGGAAACTGGAGATTGTCCATAGCAACCAAAAAGTGTCCCTTTACATCAAAAGCGGTTTTAGACAGCTAGAAAACAGCGATAATAAATTAGAATGACGTGCAGAATTGATAGATAGTGATTTGTGGGGAAATTCGTCATCAAACACTGAAAGTAATGACAGCAGCAATTCTGCAAGTGAGCAAATTTCAGTGTTTTTGATTTGATTACATTATTGAATAATTGTTATTATTTGTTATAATTATTAATAGTTATTTATTATAATTTATGATTTTGTGTTTAAAACTTTATCATACCTGGGATGTCTACCAGACTCTTGTTTGGACATATTTAAAGTGGAAGTAAACCCTCCTATCGTTTTCAGCCAAGGAAGCTGCCATCTTGGCCTCTGTTCAATCTTCCAACTGCCATGGTGCTGCACATGTGATCAGTTATGACACCAGCCATTGGATGGTTTGACAGTTTGGTTGAAAGCATAGTCAATGTGACAGGTAGCATTTCCGGCATGCCATTTTTTTAAACTATTTAGATCAAAGGGTTTACTTCCGCTTTAAGTGTGCTATTCCTAAGAATTACAGGCCTACAATATAAAACACCAAATTTCCATGCAAAACATTGTACCGCTTTGAGCATCAAAAATCTGAAATAATCATACCGCCAGGGAGGTTAAAGATTGTGCACTCCCAGACTTGTGGAACAGTTTGTGGAAGGCCATTTTCTGTTTCAGCAAGAACCTAAGTCGTCTGCACAGGGCACTGACCTCAGCTTCATTGAGCACCTTCAGGATAAATCGAAATGCCAATTGTGAGCAAGGCCTTTTCATCCGACATCAGTTCTCAACCATCACAAATGCTTTTCTGGCTAAATAGGCAAAATCACCTTATCTACATAAGCACACTGAAAAATCTTGTGGACAGCCTTCCCAGAAGAGTGGAGACCATTATAATGGCAATACTGTGGGGGAAAGGGGTCAACCCTATTGTAATGCCCATGGTTTTGGAAAGGAATGCCCAACAAGTACATGTGTGACTGTCAGGTGTGAATATTTTTATTTTTGGTCACTGTACATACTCTTGTTGCTTTTATTGCACATAATAGCCACAGGTATCTGTGCAGCTTTTCATGACCAACAAGTAGCTACTCAGGTTGCAGTTTACTATATAAGGCCTCAAATGAAAATGTTATCTCCTCTCTCCTAGCTCCCTATTTTTTCCCCTGGTCCTTTTCTGGTGTTATGTCTATGTGTGCTTTAATAAACCTGAATTCCAGTTATTCATTGCAATCTCTAATATACAGATTATACTAAAATGAAGAATCACATATGACTATAATATTCCCAGCCACCAGGAAATGACCCATTGTATGGTGTATGGTTATTAATTTTGGACATTTGTAATCTGTCTTTAGAACTTAATCAAAACTTGAATAATAACTATAAGAAGTAATGATGGTAAATGTTCTCATCAATGACAGAATCCGATGGTTTTATCATTGCCGGAAAAGACCTTCGAGGCTTTGCAAGTGTGGGAATTTACACTGGAGAGGAAACATCTGTCCTGTGAGTGTGAGATCTTTTTGCATATAATAGTTCTGTGTATATTTATTTAAAGCAAGACAAAGCCAAAAATAGTCTTCTGATTTCCCCTTGAGGTTACCATTAGAAGAATGGCCCCCAAACTGCCTCAAATACTTACCTCATTCCTAGAGTGGGGTCCCAACAGCCATGCTTCATGTCCTCCTATGTTAACAGCAATGGAGGGCTGGATCTGTGTGTGGTGGAGGTTTGATTTGGTTCCCTCTGTCTGAAGAGCCAATTACAGCCTCCACCTTGGACAGATCTGGTCCTTCACCACAGCTAACAGAAAGTAAGACAATGGCCCCTGAGAAGAAATTATTTGGGAAGGTCAGCTTTTAGAAGTATCAGTGGATCTAGTGTGTAATTTTTACTTTAGATTCCCTTTAATGCATGCAATAGGTTGTGTTCAGCATCCCAATATTAAAGCGATAGCAAAGCCTTTTTTTTTTCGTTGGAAAAAAAACAATAACAAACATGTTATACTTACCTGCTCTGTGTAGCCCAGATCCTCTTCTTCTCTTCTTCTCGGGTCCCTAACCGGCGCTCCTGGCTCCACCCTCCTGCTGGGTGCCCCTACAGCAAGCAGCTTGCTGTGGGGGCACCCAAGCAGGCGCGGTTCCAACCCACGGCTCTGTGTGTTCATTCACACACGGAGCTGTGGCTTGGCCCCACTCCCTCTGCCTCCTGATTGGCTCACTGGCTGTTATTGACAGCAGTGGGAGCCAATGGCTCCTGCTGCTGACAAAAGCCAATCAAGAGTGTGAGTCCCCTGAGAGGTAAGGCTCTTGTGGACATTGCTGGATCAAGAGGGGGCTCAGGCAAGTCTTATGCCCCGTACACACGGTCGGAAATTCCGACGGAAAATGTCAGATCGGACCATGTTGTCGGAAAATCTGCACATGTGTGGGCTCCATCAGACTTTTTCCGTCTGAAAAAATTTGAGATCCTGCTCTCAAATTTTCCGACAACATAATCCGATCGGACTTTTTCCGATCGTATGTAGAGAATTCCGACGGACAAAGTGCCACGCATGCTCAGATCAAATTACGGGACCAAAGCTATTGGCTACTAGCCTCTACGTAGTTCCGTTGTACGCAACAAACGTCACCACGTTCAGAATGATTGGATTTTCCGGCAACTTTGTCTGACCGTGTGTATGCAACACCAGTGTCGGACAAAATCCATGGGAAAAAATCTGACGGATTTTGTGGTCGGAATTTCCGACTGTGTGTACGGGGCATTAGGGGGGTTGGGTGGAAGGGGGGGGTGAGCTGGACACAGATTTTTTTTTTTTACCTTAATGCATAGAATGCATGAAGGTAAAAAACCTTGTGACTTTACAACCACTTTTAGATTTATTCACCTTGAAGAGGTTTTCTTGAGCATATAGATCAGTGAGATAGTTACAAACTTTTTGTTTTGGTAAAACAATTTCGATATTTACACTGAGGAACATAAATGTAATATTTTAACGCTAATTGGTCCTTAGATGTGGTGGCTGGTAGTTTTTCTTTTTTTCAGCATGTACAGAAAATACCTGTTGATCTTGCCAGAATTGCAATGTCCTTGGCACTTCCTGTGAGCTGAACTGCAAGCATTATAGACAGTCTTACCTTTTAGGCAATACAAAACAGATTACAGCGCACACATACAAAAATGACATTTTGCAAGGCTACTTAAAAACACCTGAACATATTCAAAAATACGGGGTTTGGTCACACTATATGGTTATATAGTGCTAAGCCCACTTACTGCGACAAAGTACCCCGAATTAGTGGGCCCTAGTAATAGAATGAAAGAACCTGTGTCTCAACCATGGGAGATAAACTCCTCTATGTGGGAGAACTGAAGGGATTCCTCCTATGCACTGGTGGCCACTAATAAGAGGTAATGCAGAGGGGGAGTTGTTTGTTACCTTTTAAGCAAGATGTATTTGTTGGTAGATCAGAGGGTGGAGTGACATTGCTGCTCCTTCAGAAGATAACGTATGGTGAGTGAGACTTGTCATCCTAAGATAGGATATGTGTTACTGGCAGGATCACCAGGTGAAAATAAAGGAAAAAAAATGAAAGAAAAAGAGAATAAATGCAGCCACTACATCTAAGGACTGGTAATCTGCAATCTATCACATTTTTTCTTGAGTTTAGATATTCTTTAACCGGTTCCCGACCGGCGCACGACGATGTACGTCGGCAGAATGGCACGGACAGGCATAAGGGCGTACAGGTACGTCCCTTTAAGAATGCCGCCGTGTCATCGCGTGCGCGCCGGTCGGGACCCCCGTGAGCCCAGTCGCGGGTCCCGCGGACTTGATCGCCGCAGGGATACCTGCGATCGTCTTACGGGAAGGCTGAACGGGGATATGCAGAAGTAAACAGCATTTCCCCGTTCTGCCTAGCAACAAGTGACACTGATCAGTGTTCACTAACACACAGCCATGCCCCCCACAGTTAGTAACACGCCTCTAGGACACACATAACCCCTACACTGCTACCCCCTGGTTAACCCCTTCACTGCCATTGTAATTTACACAGGAATTAGTACATTTGTATAGCACCGATCGCTGTATAAATGACAATGGTCCCAAAAATGTGTCAAAAATTACCGATGTGTCCGCCATAATGTCGCAGTCACAATAAAAATGGCTGATCGCTGCCATTACTAGTAAAAAAAAAATTATTAATAAAAATGCCATAAAACTATCCCCTTTTTTTTAAACGCTATAACTTTTGCGCAAACCAATCAATAATCGCTTATTGCGATTTATTTTTCCAAAAATATGTAGAAGAATGCGTATCAGCCTAAACTGGGGGAAAAACTTTTTTTTATATATTTTTGGGGGATATTTATTATAGTAAAAAGTAAAAAATAATGTGTTTTTTTCATAATTGTCGCTCTTTTTTTGTTTAGAGCGCAAAAAATTAAAACCACAGGGGTGATCAAATACCACCAAAAGAAAGCTCTATTTGTGGTGAAAAAAAGGACGTCAATTTTGTTTGGGAGCCACGTCGCACGACCGCGCAATTGTCAGTTAAATCGACGCAGTGCCGAATCGCAAAAAGTGGTCTGGTCTTAAGCCAGCAAAATGGTCCGGTCTGAAAGTGGTTAAGGCCGGGTTCACACCTATGCGAATGGGATGCGGGTTTCCCTGCATCCCATTTGCATAGCAGGAGAATGTGACTGGCTCCCTATGGAGTTGGTTCACATATCTCCATTGCGGCTGCGGAGCGCACTGCACAGAAACTGCACTGTGCGTCTTTGGCTCAGTTTCAGGGCTAAATTCAGGCATAGATTCGGCCCCCGATTTATCCCTGAAAAGGGGAACAGGGATGCACAGCGCTCCTGTGCGATCCGCAGCCGGTTCCAGTGTGAACCAAGCCTAATGCTGCGTACACACAAGCGGAATTTCCGTCCGAAAAATCTTGGATGGTTTTTCCGACTCAAGCTTGTCTTGCATACACACGGTCACACAAAAGTTCTCTGAACTTTCGACCGTCAAGAATGCGGTGATGTACAACACTACGACGAGCCGAGAAAATTAAGTTCAATGCTTCCGAGAATGCGTCAAATTGCTTTAGAATTGCATACAGACAATCGCATTTTCAAGTAGGAACTTTTCCCGACTGAAAAATAGAGAACCTGCTCTCAATCTTTTTCTGGCTGGAATTCCGCCAGCAAAAGACAGATGGAGCATACACACGGTCGCATTTTCTGACAAAAAGCTCTCATCAGAGTTTTGCTAGCGGCATTTCCGATCGCGTGTAGACGGCATAAGAGTATTCAAGTTACCCAAAGAAGTTACTTAAATACTGAAAAATGGAGAATAGTGTCTGCATGTTACGGTAGACAACAGTTTATCTTTGTGGTTCATAAACCAGAGATAAGAAAAAGGAAGAGAAGACGAATGTGGTCACATCATATTGGCCTCTGCTTCCTCTCTCAAAGGTCTTTCAAAGTCTTGAACCGAACTGTGAACTTCAGTATATCAGAATGTTTCCTAACATGAGAAAAAAATCTTAAATAAATAAAAGCTTTTCTGTGTAAAGCTTGATCTATTAAGCTCTTTAAACAACCAAGGGGCGAATGAGTGTATGGAAAACTTGTAAAGGAGACTAAAGCCACACACGGGCCAAACGTCAGGAGAGATCGGCTGACATTCAACCCGTGTGAATGTCGGTCTGTCTGACAGAAGCCGGCTTCTGTCAGATGTGCATGCTGGAAAGTCAGCGGGGAGGCCGTCCACCTGTCAGAATACAACAGCTCAGCGGGGGAGATTGCCGTACTAACTTCGGATGGTTAGTACAGCGGATCCGACCGGAGTTGTCAGTTTTTTTTCTTCGCCCCACCCCCCACCGCTGACCAGGCCATTTTTTGCAATACAGCACTGCTTTTCTTTAATTGATAATTGCCCGGTCATGCAATGCTATATCCAAATAAAATATATGTATTTTTTTCCCCACAAATAGAGCTTTCTTTTGGTGGTATTTGATCGCTTCTGCGTTTTTTATTTTTTGCGCTATAAACAAAAAAAAGTCTGACGATTTTGACAAAAACAAAACAATATTTTTTACTTTCTGCTATAAAACATATCCAATACAAAAATGTGAAATCGAATTTCTTCATCAATTTAAGCCAATATGTATTCCGCTACATATTTTTGGTAAAGTTATAGCGTCTACGACTATAGGATAGATTTTTAAATTTTTTTTACTTTTTACTAGTGATGGCGGCGATTAGCGATTTTTAGTAGGACTGCAACTTTGTGGCGGACAAATTTGACACTAAGTGACACTTTTTGGGGACAAGTGACATCAATACAGTGATCAGTGCTAAAAAAAAAAAGCTCTGTCACTGTACTAATGACACTGGCTTGGGAAGGGGTTAACATCAGGGGTGATCAAAAGGTTAAATGTGTTCCCTGGGAGTGCTTACTAACTGTGTGGGGGGTGCATTTACTGTGGGAAGGCAGACTCTCTATTTTCCCTTCTCAAAGAATGGCGATCTGCCTTGTTTACACAGGCAGACCGTCGTTCTGCTGATCTCTGGAACGATCGGCGGGTCCCGGCGGACATCCCACGTGCCCCAGACCCGGTAGTGTCTACGTGATCTGGCACAGAGCGGCCGCCCTGCCGCAATATATCATTTTGAGGCAGTCGCTAACTGGTTAAGTTAGATTTTATTTAAAACAGATCTACCTTTATTACATCATATTATTCAGAGGTGTTTTCATTCCTTGCCGCATGTTTTGCGCAGTGTTTGTTTCCTCAAGCATTGTGTCAACATGCAGGCTGATAACATCAAGTATGGCGTCCTTCAGAGCAATGTTTTGAGCTCCCTGGTAATGGTGCATGGCACAGAGCCTGTATTACAGATGCTGGATGACTTAAACATTGCATAATGTATTCTTTACTTTGAAGCTTCTCTTTTATGTTCACGGCAAGAGTCTGTTGCGGTTTCTTGGTCTGAGTGCTTCACCTAAAATTACAATTTTCCTTTCTTCCTAAAGACAGGAAATTATTGAGTTTTTGCCTCTAAGTAATGTTTTCTTTCATGCCTTTTGCATTTGAATAACTTGATTAAAGGAGATCTGTCACGGGAGAAATACTGACCTTCCATGAAGGATATTTCTGACCCTTCTTCTTAAAATTCTATTTGTCTGATGGTCACAATGGCCCTCTTGCTTCTGTACTTCCTTAGTCATTGTACTGGAGCAAGCATGCAGATCTAGAGTTCACAAGCTGAATGTTTTGGGTCCACGACTCAGAAAATATTACAATTATAGTCAGCCATGTAACTAGCATTTTCAAAAGATAATGGCACATTATGGCAGCCTATGTATTTTTCTCCCCACAGTTTCATACCTCCCAACTGTCCCTGATTTGGAACAATGTCCCTCTGTCCCTCATTCCTCCTCATTTGTCCCTCATTTCTCCTCATTTGTCCCTCATTTTGGTCTGATCTATATAAATATATATAAAATGCACTTTTTATCTATCAAAAAGTGTTTTCCAGTGCTAAACCTTTCATCTGATTTCTAAATTGCTGCATTTGTAAATACCAAGAGCCAATATAAAGGAATAGTAATGGTAAAAAAAAAGCACTTGTGGGTTTAACCACTTGGCGACCCGAATTTCCGGGAGGCCGTCATATGACGTCCTCCCCTTTGCACACTCCCCTGCTGCAGGGGGCGTGCAGCACGCAATGTGATCACCGAGTCACTGAGACTCGGGTGATCACAGATCCGAGTAAGGGACCAGTCCCGGCCCCTTACCACGTGATCAGCTGTCAGCCAGTGACAGCTGATCACATGATATAAACAAAAGCTTGGTAATCGTTTTTTTTTCTCCTCACATTGAGAGCGTCTGCTTATGTGCAAGGGACACCGTCCCCGAAGAGGAAGAGGCACCAGTACCCCCTGCCAGTGCCACCTACTAGTGCCCACCAGTGCCACCTATCAAGGCCCACAAATGCCACCTATCAATGTCCACCAGTGGTGCCAATCAGTGCCACCTAGCAGTGCTGCCTTTCAATGTAACCTACCAGTCCCGAACAGTGCCCATCACTGCCACCCATCAGTGCCCATCACTGCCACCTATCGGTGCCCATCAGTGCAGCCTCATCAGCGTACATCAATGAAGGAGAAAAATTACCTGTTTGCAACATATAAAAAAATTACATTTTGTGGGAAAAAAATGATAAAAATTTAATTTGGGTACAGTGTTGCATTACCGCGCAATTGTGCATCAAGCTGAAAATTGGTCTGGACAGGAGGGGGGTTTAAGTGCCCTGTAAGCAAGTGGTTAACCAATCTAGTTTTTTGTACAATTCTCCTTTAAGGGGACGTAGCAAGGGGTGTGTCCTATGCCTGCATGCTTTTGCTGATAGGTGCTGATCCCTCGTTCCCATCTCAGAAAGTTGGGAGGTATGCAGTTTCACAGTGAACCTGTGCTTTGGCCATGTGAGCCAAAGTAACAGGTTGACGGTAATGCTACCCTTCCCAGCAAAACATTGCTTAACTTTCCCACCACTACGCTCATTGCTGGAAAGAGTTAACACAGAGCTGGCCACGCCGATGTAGCACCGTTGAGCCAATTATTGAGCACCAGCTTAAATTAATACATTACTAAATTAAAGCGACTAGGGCCAAAACAACTAAACAATTAATCGACAACTAATCGATTATGAAAATAGTTGTCAACTATTTTCATAATCGATTAATCGGCCACCCGATTAGTTGGCCTGGATAGAATGCATTATTTGTCTTAAGCCAGCAAAATGGTCCGGTCTGAAAGTGGTTAAAATACCACCAAAAGAAAGCTCTATTTGTGGGGAAAAAAGGACGTTGATTTTGTTTGGGTGCAACGTCGCACGACAGTGCAATTGTCAGTTAAAGCGACGCAGTGCCAAATTGCAAATAGTGCTCTGGTCAGGAAGGGGGGTAAATCCTTCCAGGGCTGAAGTGGTTAAGGGTTCCTCCCACTGATCCCTTTTGTCACTATAGAACACAGCAGTAAAGTAGGGGTTGACAGCAGGAACTTCACTTTGTCAATCAACATTGATTATTTTTAACTCTTGTGCTGCTAGCATTAGTAAATGGATAGTAAAATATTACACATTTATTTGTGTTAAACTTTTTTTTTTTTAAATGTTTTTAGTTCATTCCTGTTTTCCAGCCCAGGGCAAATGAGTCTTCAGGAGGGGAGGAGGGGCTTTCTCAGCTAAGCACTCCCCCCTGCCTGCATGCCTGAACTAAGGGTGTTCCGTCAGATTAGGTGATCCATCAAAACTTGTAATGGAAGTGAACATCTTTTTACATCCACCGATGTCTTGCATTTCACACTTATTTTTATCACTAAACTGAGCTTAAAGAGGAGCTCCACCCGCACCAAAAATATTAAAAGTCAGCAGCTACAAATACTGCAGCTGCTGACTTTTAATAAATGGACACTTACCTGTTCCAGGTTCCAGCGTTGTCGGCAGAATGTGACAAGAGACCGCTCGTTTCTCGGCTGCCCCTCCGCCATCCTCTGTCAGGGAATCAGGAAGTTTTCACTGCCCGGTTCCTTACTGCGCATGCGCGAGTCGCGCTGCGCGTCTCTATTGGTCCCCGTTGTGTCCTGGGAACTGTGTTTCCCAAGACACAACAGGGCAGCTCCGGATAGTGGCGGGGCAGCTCCGGATATCACGTCCGGAAGTGGGTGTAGATACCTGTGTTATACAGGTATCTGCACTCCCCTCCCCCCTGAAAGGTGCCAATTGTGGCACCGGAGGGGGGGGAGGAATCCGATAAGCGGAAGTTCCACTTTAGGGTGGAGCTCCGCTTTAAATCGTGAAATACAGTATTTAGAAGTCTGTGACACTGTTTTGATGTTGCAGGAAATCACAGAGCAGCCATCTGTTTACCCGGCTCTCAGTCGGCAGTCACACACACAGTCCCACCTCCGCCATCTACATTGGACCAGCTCCTGTAATAGACAGAACACTGGTCCAATACCGGTGGCGGAAGCAGGACTGTGTGTGTGACGTGCAAACCGAGTTAGAGCCGAGCGGAGAGGATATGGCGGCTCAGTGAATTCCGGCAGCACTCGTCCCCCTCCTTTCCCTCCGAGGTACGCTGTCGGCGTATAACGCGCACCCACGATTTCCCCCTATTTTCAGGGGAAAAAAGTGCGTGTTATACGCTGATAAATACGGTACTTACTTACTTATTACATGTGCAGAATTAATTTAGACTTTAGGAACAGGGACTTTTTACCTGATGTTTTACATCTCCCTGGGATTTACCTTTAATGCACCATAAACCTGATGTGATCTATTACTTTCAGAAAGCGGGGTTGGCGGGGGTGTTAGTAGATGGGCAAAGAGATTTTTGCTCAAGGTGGCAACAGTGTTTTTCTGCACTGGGTTGACTTTCCACCTTTTTTTTTTACACATTGCCCTTTTGGAGTTGCTGCTTTCCATGTCAGACAGATATAGTTATACTCTATGGAAGCAACAGTATTTTATGGTCAGACAGTTGGAGTCCCAAATTAAGTGAATAGTTTTGCAAATATTTATTCTTTTCCTGCTGCTTGATTGTGGAAAAAAAAAATGTTGACAGTAACTGAGGGAGTTCTGGCAAAGATTAGACGGCAGCTTCCCCTGTGACCACACCATATGACTTTCCCTGCTTCCTCCCTCTACAAATTACCATCTAATTTAGGAGTCTGGTTCCTCTGAATTTCTGGGTTTGCAGACCTGCAGCCTCCCATGTGGAATAATAGAATGAACGCTATAGATTATATAGACTTTCCCAGCAATGATAATGAGGATGATAGTGATAGATAATTTCCCTTCTGTGACGGCAAGGGGAATTTTTTTGATGCCTGGAAACTGGCAATAAATGATTGTGTGACAGCAGACAGCTATATTGTGTTTGCAGGGAACAGTGAATGCTAATTTACTTATACATTATCACTGTACACTCAGGTTAGAGTGTATTTTCTCCCTTAGGCATTCATTTTATAAATAGCAGATTTCACTGACACTTGTATAAACATAATATTGTAGAGTGAAAAGAGTATCAGTGACTGTTTTACAGTGCCAACATCCAGATATATAAGTATACAAAGAGAAAAGGGGGGTCCCCTTGGGGTACGACTTTAACGGCACTTGCATGAATGTAGCAAAAACAATGAAATAGAAAAAATATATAAATTTTATTAACCACTTGCTTACTGGGCACTTAAACCCCCCTCCTTTCCAGACCAATTTTCAGCTTTCAGCGCTGTCGCACTTTGAATGACAATTGCACGGTCATACAACACTGTACCCAAATGACATTTTTATCATTTTTTCCCCCCAAATAGAGCTTTCTTTTGGTGGTATTTGATCATCTCTGCAATTTTTATTTTTTGTTAAAAAATTTAAAAAAACCGAATTAGGAAAAAAAAATAAAAAAAGGGATATAAACTGGGTCATTTTTGTCCGTCATTGATGTACGCTGATGAGGCGGCAGTGACGGGCACCGATAGGTGGCAGTGATGGGCACTGATGGGTGGCAGTGATGGGCACTGATGGGTTACACTGATAGGCAGCACTTTTAGGTGGCACTGATTGGCAGCACTGGTGGGCATTGACAAGTGGCACTTGTGGGCATTGACAGGTGGCACTTGTGGGCATTGACAGGTGGCACTTGTGGGCATTGACAGGTGGCACTTATGGGCATGGCAAGGTGGCACTTACGGGCATAGCAAGGTGGGACTGATGTCCCTTTAAGATAAGCCGGTGATCGGCTTTTTTTTCTCCTCCGCTGTCAGCGTGAGGAGAAAAAAAAATCGATCACCGAGCTTTTGTTTTTATCATGTGATCAGCTGTCATTGGCTGACAGCTGATCACATGGTAAGGGGCCGGGACCCGCCCCTTACTCGTATCGCTGATCACCAGAGTCTCAGTGACTCAGTGACCTACAGGGCGCGCGCATGGAGCGTGCAGAGGGGAGGCCGTCATGTGACGGCCTCCCGGGAATTGAGATCCGCGCTGTGGCCGTCATTCGGCCATAGCGCGGATGGCAAGTGGTTAAAGATGCACAGATAAAAGAGTATATAATGGAGTATACATGGCAGCCAATACTGATGTTGCAATAGTTACAAATGGATGATGTAAAAAATAATCCTTTAGCTGACGCGTTTCAGAGTTTACTGGAAATACTCCTTCCTCAGGGGTAGATAGGATATGAGAAACTCTATAAAAGGTAAGTACAAACAATAAATACCTATGCAAGTTGTTAGCAATACAATTATCATATATGTATTAGTACCATTCAACACTTACAATTACAGCAATGAGATGCTTATAGCACACTCTACCTGCTATGTTTTTTATCCAATGGAGTGTGCTATAAGCATCTCATTGCTGTAATTGTAAGTGTTGAATGTAACTAATACATAATTGTCATGTGGTCATAGTTACAAAGTTAGTCAGGTTGAAAAAAGACACAAGTCCATCTAGTTCAACCATTAAATAAATAAATAAATAAAAGAAAAAATATCGTACAATCCAATATACCCAATCCTATACCCACAGTTGATCCAGAGGAAGGCGAATAAACCTCCAGAAAAGCATGATCCAATTTTCTACAGCAAGGGAAAAAATTCCTTCCTGATCCCAGAGAGGCAATCGGATTTTCCCTGGATCAACTTTACGTATAAATGTCAGTACCCAGTTATATTATGTACATTTAGTAAAGTATCCAGGCCTTTCTTAAAGAAATCTACTGAGCTGGCCAGAACCACCTCTGGAGGGAGTCTATTCCACATTTTCACAGCTCTTACTGTGAAGAAACCTTTCCGTATTTGGAGATGAAATCTCTTTTCCTCTCGACGTAAATAGTGCCCCCTTGTCCTCTGTGATGACCTTAAAGTGAATAACTCAACCCCAAGTTCACTATATGGACCCCTTATATATTTATACTTGTTGATCATATCCCCCCTTATTCTCCTCTTCTCAAGAGTGAATAAATTCAGTTCCTCTAATCTTTCTTCATAGCTGAGCTCCTCCATGCCTCTTATCAGTTTGGTTGCCCTTCTCTGCACTTTCTCCAGTTCCCCGATATCCTTTTTGAGAACTGGTGCCCAAAACTGAACTGCATATTCCAGACGAGGTCTTACTAATGATTGGAACAGGGACAACATGATATCTCTCTCTCTGGAGTCCATACCTCTTTTAATCTCTTAATGGTCAGTACAGCTTCACCAATTTAAGCTGATTCCCCCACTGAGTCCCCCACTTTCCCTTACATCATAGTGCACCCGCTTACCTTGTGGTGCTGCCGGGAAGAAGCTGGGGGAGGAGCTGGGAAGCAGTAAGGGCAGGGTCTGGAGGAGGCCTGGAGTCAGCTGCTGGCATCTATTGAGATCAGGGGAGGCGGAGACGAAGAAGTGCTGCATCTGCACAAAGCGGCACAGGATCTGTAGTAGGTTCTCTCCTCCTCACTTCTGCCAACTGCCGAGATGAGGGGGAGCAGAGACAAGCCTCTCTACATGAAATGGCTTGGTGGGCCGGATTCAGTTTGCAGGCCTTGTATTTGACAAATGTGGCTTAGTGAATGAGGGAAGTTGTTCTGACTTCAATCACATGCAATCTTTATTTTACAAAATTGTACCTGTTGTATTTTTGCTGACACAGTGCATGCCATCTTACGCTAGTGCATTGCAGTACACTACAGCACAAATGCGTTGTGGAGGTAGGTTGTGGTGCCTTTCATATGAAAACGACATCATAGCACACCAACACTTATCCATATCTGTTACCAAAACACAATGGTGTGAACTGGCCCTAAGTGAAAATTCACTGTGCAATATGAAGGTGTGTCATTCCTTTAGTAAATCAACCCAATTTGCCGGTTAAAGGAAAGATCAAACAGCTTTGGTTCAGCTAGAGAAGGAGAGCCCGGGGGTCACCACTGCAGGGACCCAAACCAAACGCACAACACAATCGCACTTCTCACTACCAGCGTTCTCTGTATTTTCCCAGAGCAGTTTGTCTTTTGCACACATTTTCCATCATCTGTCTTTTTCTTCTCTCTACATTTGTAGGAAGATATTTATGTATGTCAATCGGGGACTTTTACCTACTGTAATCCTGTAAATCAGTTTCAGTTTGATGTGCCAAGGTCTAACATTTCCCAACATATACATCTGTATCCCCCCCTCGAAATCTGTGCATTTCTTATATCAGCACATATAGAGATGGACTCAAGATATCGTGTAAAGCTTGGAACATTTTGCTCTGTGCACATTCTGACACTTACATTTTATATGAGGTTCTTAGAAAGCAGATGTTTTATATTGCCCAATATTCAAGATAAAAGAGACTTTTGCTTACTATAATCCTGTAAATCGGCTTCCAGGATTTGACATGCCAAATTAGGAATTCAATTAGACGTTTCCAACATTTACATCTCCACCTCGAAATCTGTGCCGTGTCTTATATCCGCCACATATAGAGATGGACTCAAGGTATCTAGGGACATTTTCCTCTATGTATGTTCTTGCACAATTTATGTGAGGAAGCAGATGTTTTATGTTTGACAATAGGCACAAGATGCATTTGTTTTTGTAAGTAATGGGTGGTATGGGGAATTCGCTGACTTAAAAGGGTTGTAAAGGCATACGTTTTTTTTTTTTTATCTTAAAGTGATTGTAAAGGTGCATAAAAACAAAACAAAACAAAAAACAAACATATCATACTTGCCTCCACTGTGCAGCTCGTTTTGCACAGAGTGGCCCCGAACCTCCTCTTCTGGGGTCCCCCGGCGGCTCTCATGGCTCCTCCCCACATCTGATAACCCCCTCGGAGAAGCGATTACCTTGCGGGAGCGCTCCCGAGTCCAGCATTAGGAGTCCATAGAGGCTGAATGCAGGACTCGGCCCCGCCCCCCGGCGCTCACATCAGTGAATTTTATTGACAGCAGCGGGAGCCAATGGCTGCTCTGCTATCAATCTATCTAATCATAAGCCGAGAACCCCGGGCAGAGAGACAGCGGGTCCCCGCCGGGTCAAGTTTGAGGGTTCAGGGTAAGTAAAATGAGGGGGCTGGGGGGCCGGTCACTGACAGGTGCTTTTTCACCTTAATGCATAGGATGCATTAAGGTGAAAAAACACGAGGGTTTACAACCCCTTTCATGCATTATATGCATTAACCTCCCTAGCGGTATTCCCGAGTGTGGCTGAATTTTCAGTACCAAAAGCGTTAACCCCCGAGCCACACTCAGGATCGCATCGCAGGATCCAGGGAAAGTTACTCACCTTGTCCTCAAGATCCCGCTGTGTCCTCCGCTCGATCTATCACAGTGCCGGGCTCTGTTCCCTGCGAGCGTCGCGACACATGCGGACGGAGCCCGGCGCCAAAATTCAAAAAGTGAAAAACACATAACCATTAATTTACAGGTCCTTCAGTTTATAGTCAATATAAAAAGATTATAGCAATGTGATAGGTTGTGTAACCATAAAATGTCCATCCACAAGGGGATTAGAAGCAAAATCCAGCAGGAGCTCCAGAGTATAAAAGAGAAGAGAGGAGCCTCTAAAGCCCCATACACACGGTCGGACTTTTTCATGGATTCTGTCCGATCGGACAATGTTGTTGAAAAATCAGACCGTGTGTATGCACCATCGGACAGTGTACGTCGGATTGTCCGACGGACAAAGTCTTATCTCCTGCTGGAAAGATTTGCCGACAACATGGTCCGATCACACCAAATCCGATCGTGTGTACGGTTGTCCGACCGGACAAAGTGCTACGCATGCTCAGATCACATTACAAGACCAAAGCTATTGGCTACTAGCCTCTACGTAGTCCCGTCGTAGGCAACAAACGTCACCACGTTCAGAATGATCGGATTTTCCGACAACTTTGTCCGACCGTGTGTACGCAAAACCAACATCAGACAAAGTATGACGGACAGGATCCGACCGACCTGGTCCGCGGATTGTCCGACCGTGTGTATGGGGCTTAAGTGTAGCAATATGTTGCTAAATGTTGTACCTTCATTAAATGTAACCATATTGCTACACTTAGAGGCACCTCTCTTCTCTTTTATACTCGGTGACATGCCGGTACTTCTATATCAAGACATCGCTTGTATATGAAGTCAAAATTTATAAAAAAAAATTTGTCTTGCAAAACGCTCTCAAACCATGGTTTTACTGTACTGTTCTTTCTGCCTGGAAACTTGAGATTGTCCATAGCAACCAAAAAGTGTCCCTTTACATCAAAAGCGGTTTTAGACCAGCTAGAAAACAGCGATAATAAATTAGAATCACTTGCAGAATTGAGCGATAGTGATTTATGGGGAAATCCGTCAAACACTGAAAGTGACGACAGCTACAATTCTGCAACTGAGAAAATGTCAGTGTTTTTGATTTGATTACATTATTGAATACATTTTATTATTATTATATTATTATTTTTTATAATTATTTATAGTTATTTATTATATTATAATTTATGATTTGTGTTTTAAACTTTATCATACCTGGGATGTCTACTAGACTCTTGTTTGGACAGATTTAAGTGAGTTATTCCTAAGAATTATAGGCCTACAATCTAAAACGCCAGATTTCCATTCGAAACAATGTACTGCTTTGAGCATCAAAAATCTGACATCCATCAGGGAGGTTAAGAGAAAAAATCTTCTGTGTGTAGCAGCCCCCCCAGCACCCCCCAATCACTTACGTGAGCCCCATCTCTCTCCAGTGATGTTCATGAGTGTCTAAGCCGTCCGGGAAACACTCATTATTGGCTGAGACACAGCAGCGCGCCATTGTCTCCCGCGGCTGCCAATAAAATTCAGTCAGCCAAGCAGGGTAAGGGGCAGGGCCAGGAAAAGTGAAGAGGGACCAGAGAAGAGGAGGATCTGGGCTGCTGTCTGCAAAACCAATTGCACAGAGGTAAGTATAACATGTTTGTTATTTTTATTTTTAGGTATGTATGATTATGGGAAAAAAGCAAAACCCATACTTCTCCTTTTATTCTGCTTGTATCAATAAAGTTTGTACAAGGTTTTTTTTTATAATACTGTTCTTATGCTTTTGATTTTCATTTTTTATTTTTTTTGGTTGCTCTAAAAGTCCCATAATTGGGGGTTTAGTCGTGTTAGTATACCATTTGGGAGATGATGGCAACCGGTAAGCTCTTGTCAGCTCACTACAGAACATTAGGAATTCACTGAATTTCTGGAAGCATTAATGGGTAGTTGTTTGCACTTATCGTAACAAAACATTCTTTCTCATTTGTATATTTACATAGAAAAAGGTACCAAACAAGTGAAATTGAATGCCTGGGTTTACATACACTTTATATTTTGTTTATTGCCATGAAGAGACTTATGCCCCGTACACACGGTCGGAAATTCCGACCACAAAATCCGTCTGATTTTTCTGACGGATTTTGTCCGACACTGGTGTTACATACACACAGTCAGACAACGTTGTCGGAAAATCCGATCATTCTGAACGTGGTGACATTCGTTGCGTACGACGGAACTACGTAGAGGCTAGTAGCCAATAGCTTTGGTCTCCTAATTTGATCTGAGCATGCGTGGCACTTTGTCCGTCGGAATTCTCTACACACGATCGGAAAAAGTCCGATCGGATTTTGTTGTCGGAAAATTTGAGAGCAGGATCTCAAACTTTTTCCGTCGGAAAAAAAAAGTCCGATGGAGCCCACACACGGTCGGACTTTCCGACAGTATGGTCCGATCAGACATTTTCCGTCAGAATTTCCGACCGTGTGTACGGGGCATTAGAATACAGCGTTAGTTACCTATGGAAGGATTTTCTTCCTGCATGCTTCCCACCCATGATATCAGAATGTCAGCATTTTCTTTTGGGCCCACAAAATAATTAAAGTGACCCTGCACTTAGACTACCGTATATACTTGAGTATAAGCCGAGTTTTTCAGCACATTTTTTTGTGCTGAATGTGCCCCCCTCGGCTTATACTCGAGTCAAGCACTTTTCTGCAGCAGAGAATGACATTTTCCGACCCGACTTTGGGGCCCTGTATCTCGGGGCTACTTGGTGCTAGGAACCCCAAATTTTGTGTGCAAACGCAGTGGAACCAACACTACAACATATCCATTTGGGGTTCCTAGCACCAAGTGGCCCCGAGATACAGGGCTCCAAATTCGGTCAACTGTGTCCATCTGCAGCAATGTCATTTCGGGACCCTTTGGGTCCAGAGACCTATGGCTGCAAATGGGCACAGTGAGGCTGCAAATGGGCATTGTTGACCCTCTTTTCCACTTACAGTAGCTGCATTTCTTACCTTAGGCTTATACTCGAGTCAATACTTTTTCCCAGTTTTTTGTGGAAAAATTAGGTGCCTCGGCTTATATTCGGGTCGACTTATACTCGAGTATATACGGTATTTGCTCCGCTGATGCTTACATTTTCCATGCTCTCATAACATTTGTCAGCCAAGTGATATACCGTATTTAACGGCGTATAACACGCACTTTTTCCCCCTTAAAATCGGGGGAAAGTCGTGGGTGCGTGTTATACGCCGATACCCCAAAAAAAAATGACAAAAATCGGTTGCGGCGCCGAAAAATGGCGACCGCGGCCGAAAAGGGCCGGAAAAAGCCGAAGCGCGGCCGAAAAAGACCGAAGCCGGCTGTTCAGCTCCGCTCGTAGTCCCGCCTCCCTGCGCTCGCTCCCGAAACAGCAGGGAGGCGGGACTCCGAGCGGAGCTGAACAGTCGGCTCGGTCTTTTTCGGCCGCACTTCGGCCTTTTTCGGCCGCGGTTCGGTCTTTTTTCGGCCGCGCATGCGCGGTTTGTCACGCGGCGGGAAATTTAAACGCGGGCAAACTGCAAATGACACTAGCAAGCTGCAAATGACGCTTAAATGTAAGTTTTTTTTTTCCCTAAACTTCTCTCCTAAAATTTTTTTTTCCTTAAAATTCCCTCCTAAACTTGGGGTGCGTGTTATACGCCGGTGCGTGTTATATGCCGATAAATACGGTAGCTGGTTCTTTCAGGTACGGAGGATCACATGACCTTCTTATTGTTCCACAATGCAGCGTCCAATCACTAGGCTGGAGCTGTATCACACGAAGGCGAGCGGGGCAGTTCTTAGCCTGGTGTATGCTCCAGCTAGGTTGAATTCAGAGCTTTTTCTATTAAGAAACTGGATTTTTCCTTTTCTTTTCTAACCTGGAGTGAGGAATACCAGGAAAAATCTGATTGATTGCTATAGACCTTGATAGATTTTTTTTACCAGATGCTTTTGAGAAATAAGGCCTGAAGTTTTCTATTTGGTTTTGGTTTGAAATATATACAAAGCTAGAAATATAACAGCCAAAAGATTTCCTTTTTGCTTAGAACTTCTTGTTCTTTCTTTCAGGGCAGAGAAGTATGGCGTCCATCCCCCAGCTGTCCTCTTCTCCAGGAGAGGTGTACAGAAGGTCTATGCGGTGTCCCTTCTCAACACTCCTCGCAGTCAGGTTCTTCCACTCCTAAGACGGGGATTACTCGGAGAGTTTGTGAGTGTTAATCGTTTCGTATGATCATAACGCTCTGAACTCAAAGATAAGTGCAAGTTACATAAACACATGGGCCTCTCCTTAGGGTAAAGTATGTGATGTATACACTGTACACACAAACACACACAAAGGGTTCAGAAATGGATCCAAGGCATATGGTTTTCCTTAACAATTGCTGGAGGCATCCAGGCGTTTCTACCGCCATGTTATATAATTCCATATGAATACCTCTTTCTTCTACCGCTTTTACAGATTTGTTATTTTTTTCTCTAATTTCTAAGTATACTTCATCTCTAATACTTGACTGAGGGTGTTTTGTATGTTTGTGATCAGAGAGGTTCAAGTTAGAAGGCTTTAAAGCAGGCTTTGTCGACCATTTTAAAACCCTTGAAATAATTTTAGGTCTGCGGCGACCCCTGCTAATAATTACTATATCCAACGGTATAGTCGTGTGGCGGTTGCTGGAAAGAATGCTCCTTACGTTGGTGGTATGGTTCTTATAGTACAGGTCTGTAAGAAGCATGCCTCCCTTAAAGTGGTTGTAAAGAAAAAAAAAACATGTTTATAGTTATAATAGAATTGCACAGAGCGGCCCCAATCCTCTCTTCTCGGGTCTCCCGCCAGCTCTCCTGGCTCCTCCTCTCTTGCTGGTGCCCCCAATAGGAAGCCGATTCCCATGGGGGCACTCATGCGTGCTTGCTCCCGAGAACCGGTGCTGTGTCCATTGACACAGACAGCGGGACTTGGCCACGCCCCCTGCCACTGCAGTTAATTGACAGGAGCATGCATATCTCCTATGCATGCAGGTAAAAGACCTTCTGTGTGCAGCAACCCCCCCCCCCCCCAATACTTACCTGAGCCCCATTGCGATCCAGTGATGTGCACAAGAGCCTCGGCTCTTCAGGGACTCTCATTTTTCATTGGCTGAGACAGTAGCGGGAGCCATTAGCTCCCACCGTTGTCAATCACAGCAAGTGAGAAGAAAGGGGAACGGGCCGAGCAGCAGCTCTGTGTGTGAATAGACACGCAAAGCAGCAGCCCGGGAGTGAGCCTGCCCGGGTGCCCCCACAGCAAACTGTTTGTTCTGAGGTCACTTGGCAGGAGGGAGGGGCCAGGAGCACTGGTGGGGGAACCAAGAAGAGGAGGATGTGGGTTGCTCTGTGCAAAACCAACTGCACAGAGCAGGTAAGTATCACATGCTTTTTATTTTTTATTTTTTGAAACCTTGCCTTTAATATGGCTTTAAGGAGATAGCAAATGCAGTCATAAATATGACCATATTCATCATTAACCCCTTCCCAAGCGCCGCACGACGATATACGTTGGTAGAATGGCACAGGTGGGCAAAAGGGCGTAGAGGTACGTCCCCTTTAAGATGCGGCATTGTGACTGGGCGCACGCACCTGCCGCGGGCTCCTTGACCGCAGGTCCCGCGGACTCGATGTCCGCCAGGTGCCCGCGATCGTATCACGGAGCAGAAGAACGGGGAGATACCTTTGTAAACAATGCATTTCCCTGTTCTGCCTGGTGATATGACAGAGATCACTGCTCCTGTCATTGTCACTGAAAGCCCATCCCCCCACAGTTAGAATCACTCCCTAGGACACACTTAACCCATTGATCGCCCCCTAGTGTTTAACCCCTTCTCTGCCAGTGTCATTTACACAGTAATCAGTGCATTTTTATAGCACTGATCGCTGTATAAATGACAATGGTCCAAAAATAGTGTCAAAAGTGTCCGATGTGCCTGCCATAATGTCGCAGTCATGATAAAAATCTCAGATCGCTGCCATTACTAATAAAAAAAAAAAATAATAATAAAAATGCTGTATCTAACGGTATATACCCTATTTTGTAGACGCTATAACTTTTGCGCAAAGCAATCAATATACGCTTATTGCGATTTTTTTTTTTTTTTTACCAAAAATATGTAGAAGAATACATATTGGCCTAAACTGAGGAAAAAATAAATATTTTTTATCGATTTTTGGGGATATTTATTATAGCAAAATTTAAAAAATATTGGGGTTATTTACGAAAGGCAACTCCACTTTGCACTGCAGTGCAGTCGCTCTAAATCTAAGGGGTAGATCTGAAATGAGTGGAAGCTCTGCTGATTTTATCATCCAATCATGTGCAAGCTAAAATGCTGTTTTTTATTTTCCTTGCATGTCCCCCTCAGATCTTCAGCGACTTTACTTCCAATTGCACTTTCAGTGTAAAGTGGATTTTCCTTTAGTAAATAACCCCCATTGTGTTTTTTTCAAAATTGTCGCTCTTTTTTTGTTTTGTTTTTTAGCGCAAAAAAGAAAAACTGCAGAGGCGATCAAATACAACCAAAACAAAGCTCTATTTGTGGGAAAAAAGGGACCCTTAATTTTGTTTGGGTGAAACGTCGCACGACCGCGCAATTGTCAGTTAAAATGACGCAGTGCCGAATTGCAAAAAGTGCTCTGGTCAGAAAGGGGGTAAATCCTTCCGGTGATGAAGCAGTTAAAGTTGTTTTTTATATGGAGTTCAAGAACTTAAAATGAATAATATTGATCTCTTCCAGGAAGATATCTACCACTTATATTGTAATTTATGCACCCGTTACAAGTAGTCATTTGGTTGCCTCACTAATGATGAGCAAATTTAAGATAAGATGAATGTCTGGGTGGCCTGTAGAGATATATACAGAGTAAACACTATTCCGGGTGCACTTAACAGGCAGAACATTGCCAGTTATTTCATTACAGCAGATAATTGTTGTCTGCTAATTCTCATGAGCATATCTCTCTTACAAATGAACCATCCCTTTTTTCAGATTTGTCACAAGTCAGGCGAGCTTATAGTGACACTGGGCTTTTTTTACACTTGCATTTGGAAGGGCAGTAAAAACAGTCATTTGGGCTGCATTTTTATGGCCCCACAACCAGCAAAGGTAGGTGGTGTATGCATGCTGCAGCCATGTCAAAAAATCCCCAAGTGCCCCCACCCCTCGCGTTCAGTGGGCAATACCGCAGCCAAACGTGACCCCTTTAAGTGAAGGGGGGCACGCTGCAACCGTGTGCATTACATGCAGTTGCTGGACGGTTGCAGCCTGCCCCCATTCACTTAAAGGTGGTGCATCATTTGCAGGAATAAAACAGGCGCCTTGCTCAACCTGACAGCAAAAGGTGCATATGGGAGGAGCTACTCACCATAAGTGCACAAAACAGACCTATCTTAAGTTTATAAAAAGTATCCGTATATACTCGAGTATAAGCCGACTTTTTCAGCACATTTTTTTTATGCTGCAAAAGCCCCCCTCGGCTTATGCTCAAGTGAGGGTGCAGCCTCATTGTGCCCATCTGTAGCCTCACTGTGCCCATCTGCAGCTGTACCTTTGATAACTAAAACAGCGGGTGTCTCCCGCTGTGTCATGCAGTCTGTTCGGAGGCCGTCCACTGTAACAAAGCCCCGCCTCCTCATCCGTGATAGACGGAACACTGATTCAGTTTCCCAGCATTGTATTAGTGTTCCGTCTATCACAGACGAGGAGGAGGCGGGGCTTTGTTATGGAACCATGGAACCATTGTCATTTATACAGCGATCAGTGCTATAAAAATGCACTGATTACTGTGTAAATTATACTGGCAGGGAAGGGGTTAAACACTAGGGGGCGATCAAGGTTTTAAGTGTGTCCTAGGGAGTGATTCTAACTATAGGGGGGATGGGCTAACTACAACATGACAGAGATCACTGCTCCCAATGACAGGGAGCAGTAGATCTCGGTCATGTTGCTAGGCAGAACAGGGAAATGCCTTGTTTACATAGGCATCTCCCCGTTCTGCCTCTCCCTGACACAATCGCGGGACACCGGCGGACATCGGGTCCGCGGGACCCGCGAGCACAGTCACGGAGTATGCGCGTGCTATTGTGCTGACGTACATCGTCGTGCGCTGGTTGGCAAGCGGTTAACAGTCCGTCAATGAGACTAGGACGTCTTAAACAAAAAGTAAAAATAAAGAATAAAAAAATGACTTAAAAATATATAAATCCTGATGTGAGATCTTCAAAGCTTTCACCACACCACGTGCAATCAGTGTTTCCACTGACCTTTGGTTATGCACTCACTATATAGCGATGCCTTGCAATCTCATGCTCGGCCAAACAGCATCAACCCTACAAGGGTTAAATATCCAACGATATCCAGATATGATACTCAATATCATGGACACTCCATATATAATAAAACAAAAGTGCTCCAATAGGCAGTATCGTTGTGAAAAATGTATTTCTATTAAAAAGCTTCAAACATTGCACTCACATGAGCTAAGATCAAGCAAAGCATAAATGTATCCACTTGCAGCAGCAAGTATTGGCGTAGTGTGGTCACAGCGGACACAGCATGTGGAAACTGAACCTCACCAACAAAAGATCGTGCTCCTCGGAACATCACTTCTGGTAACAGGACGAAACGTTGGGGCATTGGCTGTACGGCAAGTGAAGTTCCTGAGGAGCACGATCTCTCGTTGGTGAGGTTCAGTTTCCACATGCTGTTTTTTAATATCAATAAACTGTTTTAAATTGCCATACAAATATATATTTGAAATCAAATCTTTATTATTTTGTGTAAATAACATGGTGTGGGCAGATTTCTGGCAGTCACCAACTGTGTCACACCCCTCCAGTCTGTGTTATAGAATAAGAGGGAGGCGATTCCACCATTAATCTACATGTAATATCCCAAACCCATAGTATTTAACTGGTAAGTGGGCTTGGAGGAGGAGGGAGGAAGTGGGCTGTCATTTACCACTCTGTATTCACATGTAGTCACATGGACTGCTCAGATGTGATAGGGAGGAAATACCCAGCATAGCAACTCACTGAAAACTGAGCATGTGCAGAGTTGCCAGCTGCAAAATCCCTAGCTGCATTGGGGACATCGACAGAAGGGGGGATTGAGAGAAGCAGGATCAACCAGTTTTTTTGCAGAATACTGAAAACAAATCTCATAGTGACGGCTGAGTATGAACAGCATGTAATATACCATTTATTGATAGTTTTTTATCATGTGGGTTTAGTGACACTTTAAACCCAGAAGAGGAGCTGCGCCACATCACTCTATATAAGAAGCACAGCTTTCATATGCAGCACCTCAGTTTTTCTTCCAAGCATTGTTTTGCTATACCTTCCACCCACTACCTTTTGCTAATAATCAGGTATTCTGAGATCCCAAGCTTGCAATACAAGAGATGTATTCCAAAACATACCCTTTGTAGGCTGTTTTCTGCTACTTCTTTCTTGCCTCTGGAAAGCCTAATTAAAAAGGGAGCACTAAGTTTTTTCTTAGCTCCCATTCAGGACCCAAACCTTCAGTGGAATTTGGAATGTAAATAGTCGTACAGTATAGAGAGAGATAGAGGACATTACACAACAGACACTCAGGAAGTACCTTAGACCATGTAAGGTACTCTCTTGATTGTGGCTGAAAGTGGATTATTAATTAAAATGATACTAAAGTCTCTTTTTTTTCAAAATAACAAACATGTTATACTTACCTGCCCTGTGCAGTGGTTTTGCAGGCCAGATCCTCCTCTTCTCAGGTCCCTCTTCGGCACTCCTGGCCCCTCTCTCCTGTTGAGCGCCCCCCACAGCAAGCAGCTTGCTATGGGGGCACCTGAGCTGAGCTGCAGCTCCGTGTATCCATTCAGACACAGAGCCACGGCCCGGCCCCACCCCCTCTTTCTCCTTGTTGGCTTACTGACTTTGATTGACAGCAATGGGAGCCATTGGTGCTTTGCTGCTGTCTCAGCCAATGAGGAGGGAAAGTCCCGGACAGCTGAGTCTCTCATGCAACATCGCTGGATCGGAGGGAGCTCAGGTAAGTATTAGGCGGAGGGCGGCTACTGCACACAAAAGGCTTTTTATCTCAATGCATAGAATGCATTAAAGTGGGGTGCCCCTTAAAAAAAAAAAATTTAAATACTGCAGCTGCTGACATTTAATAATCGGACACTTACCTGTCCCAGAGTCCAGTGATGCGGGGGAACGAAGCCCCCCCTCGTTCCCCGCTCCACCGTGATATGCCGCACAGTCATCTGGGACCTGTCACGTGTCCCAGGTGTCTGACTGCGCCGAGGGGAAGTGATGTCACCAGCCCGGGCACTGAATGAGGCAGACTACGGGGGACCCCCTAGAAACAGGCATTTAGATGTAAGTTATATATATATTTTTTTTGTTCCAATTATTTTTTTTTTATATTTTTAGGATTTTTCAGCAATTTTTTATTTTTTGGGGGAAACACCACTTTAAGATAATAAAACCTTCTGCCTTCACAACCACTTTAAGGTAAATTAACGGAGAACTTCCAGACTCTAGCACAGTTTATTAGCTCACTGATTGCCTGAAATTACTCTGTAAATTGATCCTATTCCAAATATTTTTGGAGAAAAAAAAATGTTAAAAGAACTGGGTAGTCCCCTTTTAAGCCACATTAATTACATATGATGCTAAATTTGTTTGATGGAAACTATAACAAAATTTTTTTTTTTCCAAACAGGATACATTGCGTATTAAAATTAGTGTTCTCATTGTTTTTACAGCTTCTTGTACGCACAACTTCCCGTGGTTGGCTTAATTTATGTTTTCTAGAGGTTCAGTTCAAACAAACTTTAATTTAAAAGGATGTCAAACTTCTTTCCAGGTTTGCCAATAGTAAATCTGCTTTATATCCTTGTGCCACAGCCAGAGGTCAGGGTGGAGACACTGCCATCCCTTCTCCAGAGCCAGAGAGCCCTTCTTATCCTCTTCTCAGAAGGCCCTCTCCATCACAGCCATGAGAAACACATTCTGAGCCTGGTGCGGGGGAAATACTTAGAGACATATTTGGCTTGTTGGTTAAATCTGTAAGTACCAATCAGGTAATGTGCCCATTAATGTACAATGTTGACATTATGGAACTAACATGAGAATGTTTCCATTACTTTGTGTCTATCTTAAATGAACGGTCAACTTTCCATGCTCAGTACATAGCTGAAGGGTGTAATAGGAATGTACTGTATAGTATTATGGAATATATGTGTACAGATTTTGCCATATCATTTTTATTTTTATCAGTTAAATTTCGAAATATTAACGACAAATATTCAGCACAGATAAACTATACTTTAAATACACATAAAATTGCTCAAGGATAATGCAGAACTCCTCGACAGAAAATAAACAAAATATAGTGCAGCGCAATAGAATTAATAGTCCATAACATTATTCAGTGATGAAAAAATCTTGTATGTGAACAGAGAAAGCATCCTAAGGTGCAATAATGGACAAGACGGTAAAGCGGTGATTGTAGCCCATCCACCACAGATACTCCAGCCTCTCACCTCACAGACTCGACCTGTAACAGGTCACACAGCTTTTGACCCACACCTGGGGTAACGATCACATACGGTCCAGCCGATGGTCTCCCCAAACATAAGGACAAAAAAAGGGGACAATCTAGTGCTCTCCGTTTTACAGGTTTAGAAATAAACCTGTAAAACGGAGAGCACTAGATTGCCCCCTTTTATTTGTCCTTATGTTTGGGGAGACCATCGGCTGGACCGTATGCGATCGGTACCCCAGGTGTGGGTCAAAAGCTGTGTGACCTGTTACAGGTCGAGTCTGTGAGGTGAGAGGCTGGAGTATCTGTGGTGGATGGGCTACAATCACCGCTTTACCGTCTTGTCCATTATTGTACCTTAGGATGATTTCTCTGTTTGTTCACATACAAGATTTTTTCATCAATGGTTAATTTTATGGACTATTAATTCTATTGCGCTGCACTATATTTTCTTTATAAATTAGAAATCTTGAAATATTTATTTCCAGTCAAAAGGTGGATCTATAGGCTCCTTTGAATCGTAAATTCTTTGATTTAGCCTTTACCAGATTCTGATGGTAAAAGGTGCTATTGTGGTGTGACCTGTATAGATGACATCAGCTGTTGCCCATGATCCTCACTTTTGCCAGTCAGCAGAGAAAATCTAATTTTAAAGCCTCGTACACAATACTGTTTTTTTTTTTTAGATTCAACCTATCGGGTTGAATGAAAAAAAAACTGACAGTTAAGGTAGGCGCTGCTGTACTAACAATCCGATTTTAGTACATCAATCTACCATGCTGTGGTATTGTGTTCTGACAGGGGGATGCCCCCCCCCCCCCCCCACCGCTAGAACACTCCAGTCATTCATTGGCTGAGAGTGCTGACCTGGAGTCTGTCGGCAGACCTTTTTCAGTTATGACCCTTTGACAGAAGCGAGCCAAATGATTGTCTTCTGTCGGATCTGGCTGCCGTACACACGGGCCAAATGTCGGACAGTTTCTATGTAACTGGCCGATGCCTCACGACATTCCGCCCGTGTGTACTAGGCTTAAGTGTTAGTTCACCTTTACAGAAAAGATAAAAAGGTGAACTAACACTCTACACCTAGTTGGAGGCCCTCCCCAATGGGGAGGATGTAGAGATTTATTAACCGATTCAGCCCCGGAAGATATTACCCCCTTCCTGACCAGAGCACTTTTTGCGATTCGGCACTGCGTCGCTTTAACTGACATTTGCGCAGTCATGCAACGTTGCACCCAAACAAAATTTACGTCCTTTTTTTTCCCACACATAGAGCTTTCTGTTGGTGGTATTTGATCACCTCTGCAGTTTTTTATTTTTTGCGCTATAAACAAAAAAAGAGCGACAATTTTGAAAAAAAAAAAGCAATATTTTTTACTTTTTGCTATAATAAATTTCCCCCAAAAATATATAAAAAATTTTTATTTTCCTCAGTTTAGTCCGATATGTAATCTTCTACATATTTTTGGTTAAAAAAATTGCAATAAGCATATATTGATTGGTTTGCACAAAAGTTATAGTGTCTACAAAATAGGGGATAGTTTTATGGCATTTTTATTATTAATTTTTTTTTTTTTATTAGTAATGGCGGCGATCTGCGATTTTTATCGTGACTGCGACATTATGGCGGAACACTTTTGACACTATTTTGGGACCATTGTCATTTATACAGCGATCAGTGCTATATAAAATGCCATGATTACTGTGTAAATTACACTGGCAGGGAAGGGGTTAAACACTAGGGGGCGATGAAAGGGTTAGGTGTGTCCTAGGGAGTGATTCTAACTGTGGGGGGGGTGGGCTTCCACTGACATGGAATCAATCACTGACCGGGAGCAGTGATCTCTGTCGTGTCACTAGGCAGAACAGGGAAATGCCTTGTTTACATAGGCATCTCCCCATTCTGCGCCTCCGTGACACGATCCCCGGGAGACCAGCGGAAATTGAGTCCGCGGGTCCCACGGGCACGGTCACGCTGTATGTGGGGTGCGCCCGCTAGCCTCGCCAATTAAAGGGGGCCTACAGGTACGCCCATTTGCCCACCGCTGCCATTGTGCCGACGTATATCGGCGTGCAGCAGTCAGCAAGTGGTTAAAAAGAATGAAAGACAATAAAAATGCACTCGCTAGTTAAAAGTGGCTTAAAGGAGTTGTAAAGGCAGAAGGTTTTTTTATGTTAATGCATACTATGCATTAACATAAAAAAAAACTTCTGCGTGCAGCAGCCTCCTGAGCACCACCCTAATTACTTACCTGAGCCCCCATCTCTCTCCAGCGATGTCCACGAATGTCTAAGCCATCCAGGACACTTCTCCTGATTGGCTGAGACACAGCAGCAGTGCCATTGGCTCCCGCAGGCTGACAATCAATGTCAGTCAGCCAATCAGGGAAGAGGGGGCGGGGCTCTGTGTCTGAATGGACACACGGAGCTTTGACTCAGCTCCAGTGCGCCCATAAGAAAGCTGCTGGCTTTGGGGGCACTTGATAGGAGGGAGGGGCCAGGAGCAGCAAAGAGGGACCCGAGAGGAGGATCCGGGCTGCTCTGTGCAAAACCAACTGCACAGAGGAGGTAAGTATAACATGTTAGCCTTTACAATCACTTTAAGGCTTGTCATAAACCTATATAGGCCCCCATAGGATCACTGTGAGGTTGCAGAGCTCGGTAGGCAAGTGGCTTGCTGAAGTACAGCTGTCAGGCTGGAACATAGGCAGCAGCAGCTTCCAGGTGTAGCAAGATGGCTGCGGCTCCAATCAGCACCTCTTTTTTTTTTGTATATTATAGGAAGCCTGTGATATGAAGAAACATCCAGAATGTAAAATTCTGTTATAGATAAAACCTGTATCCTTATGAGATGAGGAGAGAAGGATGTGCTGACATGTGCAAAGCCAGCACCTTTCTTTGTAGTAGAGCAGAGAAGAATTTGAGCAAGGCTGACAACGCCGCTTGGGATTTCAGTGCAGAACAGCGCATTTTTGTTTTCATATACTGCATCTTTAACCTCCCTGGCGGTATGATTCTGTCTGGAATTTTGTGCTGAAAGCGGTACAATTATTTTGCATGGAAATTTGGCGTTTTTATATTGTAGGCTGCAATTCTTATGAATAACTCACTTAAATCTGTCCGAACCAGAGTCTAGTAGACATCCCGTGTATGATAAAGTTTGAAACATAAAATCATAAATTATAATATAATAAAAAAATATATATAAAAATTATTCAATAATGTAATCAAATCAAAAACACTGAAATTTGCTCAGTTGCAGAATTGTCGCTGTCATTAGATTTAGTGTTTGATGATGAATTGTGATTCTAATTTATTAATCAGTGTTTTCTAGCTGGTCTAAAACCACTTTTGACATAAAGGGACACTTTTTGGTTGCTATGGAAAATCTCCAGTTTCCAGGCAGAAAAAAATATATTTATTATATAAAATGACATGCAGGGCACTGGACAGACCACTAGGGACAAAGGGGATGTGTATTTTTTGTATACAGTACTGTAATCAGTAAGATTACAGTACTGTATGTGTTTTTTTTTTAACTTTTTTGAATCTAGCACCGATCTCCGCTCCCGTGCGTTGGAACGTCGCAGGGAACGGAGATCAGCGGCACTCGGCACTGTGTGAATCGAGCGAGCAGACGGCTCGCACACACAGCGGGGAGACATCGCAGGATCCAGGGGAAAAGGTAAGTAACTTCCCCCCTGTATCCTGCAATGCGAGCCCGAGTCTGGCTCGGGGTTATCGCTTTTGGTACTGAAGTTCCCACCCCGAGCCAGACTCGGGATTACCGCCAGGGAGGTTAAAGACATTGGGGGTTATTTACGAAAGGCATATCCACTTTGCACTACAAGTGCAAAGTGCACTTGAAATTGCACTGAAAGTGCACTTGGAAGTGCAGTCACTGTAGATCCGAGGGGGACATGCAAGGAAAATAAAAAACTGCATTTTAGCTTGCACATGATTGGATAATAAAATCAGCAGAGCTTCCTCTCCGTTCAGATCTGCCCCTCAGATTTACAGCGACTGCACTTCCAAGTGCAATTTCAAGTGCACTTTGCACTTGTAGTGCAAAGTGGATTTGCCTTTCGTAAATAACCCCCATTGTGTTGTCAGCTCAGACAGGAAGTTGGAGCTCACTAGATTCACTCTGTATCTTTCAGTACTTTTATAAAACATATAAATGTGCGCATATTGGAGATCTGTGGTCGGGCACACATTTTGAATATGCAGCAAATGCACTTTAATACTGCCAGTGTATACATTACATTACATAAAGGTGTGAGTCAGTTTTATTATATATTTTGCAGCAAGGAAACTCCTGTGGCATATGAGATGCTGAAGAAATACTTTGGTCTGATCCCCCACCTACCAGTGCTTGTCCTGGTCACCTTTGGCACACAAGGACAAGTGTTTGCCCTCCCAGCAGATCAGCCCATCACTGAAGTTAATATTTTATATTGGCTAGAAATGGTAAAGGCTGAAGAGGAAGCCCCAATCTGTAAGTATTTATAAAACTTGTCTATGTGATACTCGCCTGCACCATGGAAACACCCTGTATTACATACTTATATACAGTATATAAAGGTGTTAAAGTGTTATTAAACCCAGAACAGTAAATTCAGTCTGTATATGCAGTAAAGCATGCTTGTTATACTCACTGTGGAACCTGAGGGGTTAATCTTGCACATTGTGTAAAAAGATCATGTCTTCTCTGATCCTACCCTTCTTCCAAAGTCCCCTATCCATGCCCTGATAGTACAGAGCCTTGGAGTCACTCTGCACATGCCAAGTTTGGTGTGTATTGCTAGAGGGTTTTATTTATTTATTTATTTTTTTTTTTTGGGGGGGGGGGGGTGCATGTGATCAGCCCAGGGCCAATCAGCACTGTCCAGACAGAGTGTCAGGGGTCATGCAGCCTCATAGGACAGTCGGAGTAGAATTAAAGCTTTAACCAGTGCTCAGCCAGACACTGATAGAAGTCACAAGACTGCTATATACTGCTGATGGGAAAAGGTATTTAGCAGTTTATATTTACTAAAATAATTGCATTTCCATGTTCTGTGGGAGACCAGATATAGCGAATGCAGGGTCCTGGGTTTAGTAACAAATAATGCAAAACATGATATAGAACGCAAGTTTCTAAACTGAAAATTTTACTAAAATCCAAATTTGACAAATACCGTTAAAGCAGAACTCCAGACATTCAGTCTTGCACAGTTGTACTGGCTCCCCTGTACTTAAAATAGCTCACTCTGATTTCACTGCACACGGTGAGCATTTCACTGTGTGCATCAGAATCTACAAGCCAGATAGAGCCCGCCTCATTTCCTAGCTGGAGGATATCTAGCATCAAGGTTACCATTTTTAAAGACAGTGCTCTTTTCTGCTGGCCACGCACATAACAATAAGAGATTGATCAGTCATAGAATTGTTAGTTTCAAATAATGTTTCTGTCATCACACCTAAGAAAATTACTGTTTTGGTCAAATTTAATTGGATATTCTTCTTGAACCAATCATTCACATTTCAACGAAATTAAAAAAAAAAAAAAATCATCAATTGCAGCCACTGTGCCCTCAAATGCAGCCACTGTGACAAATGCTGCCACTGTGCCCTCAAACGCTGCCAGTGTGCCATAAATTGCAGCCACTGTACCAAACGCTGCCACTGTGCAAATTAAATGTTGCCACTGTGTCATCAAATGCTGCCACTGTACCATCAATTGCAGCCACTGTGCCAAACGCTGCCACTGTGCCCATTAAACATTGCCACTGTGCCATCAAATGCTGACACTGTGCCCATTAAACTTTGCCACTGTGCCATCAAATGTGGCCACTGTGCCCATCAAACGCTGCCAGTGTGCCCATCAAATGCTGCCAGTGTGCCCATTAAATTCTGCCAGTGTGCCCTTGAATGCCCCCAGTGTGACCCCTGCCTGCTCGCCATCTGTCCGGCACTTACCCTGTCTTGGTGGGGCATCTGGTGACGGTGACTAGCAGGGTCCTTCGTGCGTCTCCTGCCATGCTCATCTCCCATCCTCTCCTCCTGATAGGCGTCCAACAGCGGCGCCTGTCATTTCAGCCAATCAGGTGACAGGTAACAGACCCCAGCACCTGATTGGCGGAGAGTCGGTATACTGTTAGGAAAGCGAATATTCATTCGCTTTTCTAACACAGCTGAGTGATCTGCGAGCGCTCGCAGGTCACCTTTGACACCTATTAGAGCCTATGGCTCTCATCAGGTGCTTCAAACCCCCCCCCCCCTCCGCCGATGTAATTCAGGCGCCCTGCACCCGAAAAAGGGGCCGGGCTCCTGAATAGGGGGTGGCAACGGCGGCCATGGATAGATTTATGTAATGCATGAATCTCTATTGGTGATAGAGGGGTGGCGGGAGAGAGGGGGCGGTGCCCGTGCGCCCTTAATGCAGGGGCCACCAATGGACTCTCTCCAAAGTAAGATAAGTGCCCTCTTAGCTATTACTGTAACAAGTGTCATTATTTTATAATTTCTTCTTTATTCCTGGTCCAATGACAACTCATTATTTTGTTTTTTCTATACTTTAATTTCCAAATAAAGAGGGTAAAGAGAGAAACAGACGACAATGAAAACTTGACAGGAGTTTCAACCCTCATCACTCTATCCAAAAAAAATGGCTTTAGATACACTTTAAGTGAACCTGTAGTCAATAAAATACACAAAGTGGACCAACACAAAGTGGCACATAATTGTGAAGTGGAAGGAAAATGATAAATGGTTTTCAAAAGTTTTTACAAATATGTGAAAAGTGTGGAGTGCATTTGTATTTAGCCCCCTTTACTCTGATACCCCTAACTAAAATCTAGTGGAACCAATTGCCTTCAGTAGTCACCTAATTAGTAAATAGAGTCCTGTGTGTAATTTAATCTCAGTATAAATACAGCTGTTCTATGAAGCCCTCAGTCAGTGGTGTGTTAGAGAACTTTAGTGAACAAACAGCATTGTGAAGGCCAATGAACACACCAGACAGGTCAGGTATAAAGTTGTTAAGTTTGAAGCAGGGTTAGGTTTTAAAAAAATATTAGCTGTCGCGAAAGCTGTAGAATGAGTTTTTGCAGTGGCGTGTTTCAGCGTTTTTTTAGCTATTGCGTTGTTTTAGCTTTTTTTTTTTTGTAAAACCATACTCCCACAAAAGCTTACGGCTCCAAGCACGTTTTTCAGCGTTTGTAAGCATTTATCAGAGCTCAAGCTGAAAAACTCACCCCACTAGTTCTGGGGGGGGGGGGGGGGGGTTCCAGCCAAAAAAACGCTGATAACAGCCTATGTGTCATAGGATAACATGCTGGAGAGTTTACTGGCTGCAGAAAAAAAAAACGCCTAAACCCAAAAACAGCAGCTGTAAAAATGTCCAATGTGCATGAGGTCTAAATGTGGCTTTACAAATGTGCATCACCAGGTGAGAGATGTTCATTCATAGTCCAATAACCCGGCTGGAGGTGGAAAAGTGAAAGAAGCAGTTGACAGGCTGCAGGCTGTAAATATTATTATTATTATTATACAGGATTTATATAGCGCCAACAGTTTGCGCTTTACAACATGAGGGCAGACAGTACACTTACAATACAAATCAATACAGGAGGGATCAGAGGGCCCTGCTCGTTAGAGCTTACAATCTAGAAGGGAGGGTCAATTGGAACAAAAGGTAATACTGTGGGGGATGAGCTGATGGAGAAAATGAAAATACAGTTGTTAGGTGTGGGTAGGGTAGGCTTCTCTGAAGAGAAGGGTTTTCAGGGATCGTCTAAAAGCTAATAAAGTAGGAGATAGGTGGACAGATTGGGGTAAGGCATTCCATAGGATTGGAGAGGCTCTGGAAAAGTCCTGGAGGCGAGCATGGGAGGAGGTGATGAGGGAGCTAGAGAGCAGGAGGTCTTGAGAGGAACAAAGAGAACGAGTAGGTTGGTATTTAGAGACTAGGCTAGTGATGTAGCTGGGGGCGAAATTGTGGATGGCTTTGTACGTAGTTGTTAGTATTTTGAATTTAATTCTTTGGCCGAGTGGAAGCCAGTGGAGGGATTGACAGAGAGGAGTGGCAGACACAGAGCGATTGGTAAGGTGGATGAGTCTGGCAGCAGCATTCATGATGGATTGAAGAGGTGATAGACTATGTAGAGGTAAGCCAATGAGAAGGGAGTTGCAGTAGTTGATATATTAGTGTTACCCTTCGGCTTTTAAAAGTAGTAGTGTTGTGTAATGCGGCATACACACGGTCGGAATTTCCGATGGAAACAGTCCGATGGGAGCTTTTCATCGGATTTTCCGACCGTGTGTATGCCCAACGGTCTTTTTCTGTCAGAATTTTCGACGGACTTTGAATTGAGAACCAGTTCTCAATTTTTCAGACGGAAAACCTTTCTATCGGATTTTCCGATCGTGTGTATGCAATTCCGACACGCAAAATTCCGACGCATGCTCGGAAACAATTCATGGCATGCTCGGAAGCATTAAACTTCCCTTTTATAGTGCTGTCGAATGTGTTTTATGCCGCTGTGTTATTGACTGTCGGAATTTGGTGTGACCGTGTGTAGGCAACACAGCTTGAGCGGAATTCCGTCGGAATTCCGTCGGAAAAACCGTCAGAGTTTTTTCCGACGAGAATTCCGATCGTGTGTACACGGCATAAGGCTGGGTTCACACAAATGCAAACTGGATGCAGGTTTCCCCTAATGATCCAATTTCCTTGACAGGAGAGTGTGACCGGCTTTCAATGGAGCCGGTTCACACATCTCCGGGGGGAGGGGGGTGCGCATTTCGCAATGAAGAAGGGTCCTTTGTGTCTTCTGGTCCAATTCAGGTGCAAATTCACGCAAAAAATTCGGACCTGATTCGCACCTGGGTGAACAGGGACGCGGCTGCAGAATATGTGAACGGAGCCTGAATCATAAGAGTGAGTGAAGAAAATTACATGTGTTTCTCAGATCAGTTGTGTGAATTTCATCCAAGTATTTAGCCATTTAAATGGAGTTCTGCTTCAGTCCATCCTGGAAAACTCCTTCAATTCACTAGAGAGCAAAGTTGAAGTCACTTTTAATAGTGACTCCCTTTCTGATTCATTGTCCAAAGGTCGGGGTCACTGATTCATCTAGCTGTGTTGTGCTTTTAGTTCATCATACACCCATACTTCCTGTTATCTGATAGAAGTTCTTATAGTGAATAATGTCTGCTAGTGGTTATGTCTAGTTTTCTTTTTCAGCCTTAACAGAATCCACTACTGTTTTGACTGCACATTCCAGAACAATTTGTTTTTTAAATTGTTGTGTTTTCAGATTCCTTATCTAATGAAGACTGGGGTCCTCCACTACCAGACTACGATTTCCTTGCCATGATGGATGCCGCCGACCCCAGCTTTGCTGCTCAGAAAATTCGAATAAGCATGAAGCCCCGCAAACGTAAGAAGGCAGAACTGTCCATCGATGACGAAGGTGCAGACGCCAAAAGTCGGGCGGGAAAAAGTTTGCGTGGAACCGTTCCAAAGTTCTTGGAGCATGAAGAGGTTTCTGAGCAGCACACGGAACTTTGAGTCTGACACGCATTTAAAGTGGACCTGTCCTGGCAGCAAGACCTGCAATGGTCATTTTAAACTACTTAAGAGCCCAATGAATCTTTCAGTTTAAATCAGCCCGCTACACATCTAAGGGAGAACGAAGATTCGCAGTACAAGGACCTCGGCTATGGAACACTCTACCAAACAACATCCGCTTAGAAGAAAACCATTGGGCCTTCAGAAAAAAACTCAAGACCCACCTCTTCTAATAAAGCAAGACAAATAAAGGACAGACCAAGCACCTTGAGGCGATTCAGTTCGCATTTGCAGCGCTATACAAATCATTCATTCATTCAGCTAAATACATTCCTTGTGCATCAACACAAAAGGTGTGCAAAGTCTTGCATTTGGTTTCTTTATAAAACATCCGTGGCCTAGATGGTAAAGCCTTTTCACTTCTAGTATGCTCTGCAGAGGTCCATCATGCTCCCTGCTGATTTAGACCTGTAACTCTGCAACCAGCTAAGATCATGCTCCCTGCCGATTGGAGAGCTCCAGCTCTGATTCTGGAATCTCGTAACAACGGAATCTGTTGACGGTTGGAGTTGGTTGTTATGGCAGGTGGTATTTTTCTAACAGAGCAAGATATCTACCAATCCATTGTCACCCTAATTGCTGCAATATTGTTAAGCTTACAGGGAAATTGAGGCCATTTCATAATGACCATAGAAGGTGTATGGTGCAAATATCTCTCAGTCAAAATCTCTGAAGGATATAAGGAGGCCAGTGAGTGGTTCCACCTTCCACTGCAAACCCACAATTAAAATATACATTTTGGGTAGACTGTCCCCTTTAAACGCTTTACCTCATATCTATTATCATTTGTATACTTAAGACACAAATAGAGTACAGTACCCATACAGCCATTCCAAAATATTTTACCGAGCATGAACTGTGGTTGCTGTGAGTTACTTTGCATTGGTTTAACCAATGAACTTCACCCATTTCATGGGTTCTCATATTACTAAAAATGATACAAGCACAATTCAATATGGTTGCTTCTAGATTTTCAGCAATTGCAGTGTATTCTGGATTGTATCAATCTCATCATAAATATCTGATGTTTCCTTATAATCACAGTCTAAGTCTAATCATTTTAAATTTGCTAATGCAACAATATGTCTGTAAAATGTTACACTTTACATACCGTATATACTCGAGTATAAGCCGACCCGAATATAAGCCGAGGCACCTAATTTTACCCACAAAAAAATGGGAAAACTTATTGACTCGAGTATAAGTATAAGCCTAGGGTGAGAAATGCGCAGCTACTGTAAGTGGAAAAGAGGGTCAACAATGCCCATTTGCAGCCTCACTGTGCCCATTTGCAGCCATAGGTCCCCCGAACTTCAAACTCTGTAGTTAATGGTTCCTAGATGCCCCCTAGCTGCAGCCAAAATGTGGGATCTCTGGACCCAAAGGGTCCCGAAATAACATTGCTGCAGATGGACACAATTGACCAAATTTGGGGCCCCGTATCTCGGGTCCACTTGGTCTTAGGAACCCAAAATTTAGCATGCAAACCCAGTGGAACCTACACCACAATATATCTAAAGCTGAGGTTCTTAACCCTAAGTGGCCCCGAGATACGGGGCCCCAAAGTCGGTTCGGAAAATGACAAGCACTTTTCTGCAGCAGAGAATGACATTTTCCGAAACGACTTTGGGGCCCTGTATCTCGGGGCCACTTGGTACTAGGAACCCCAGATTTTTGTGTTCCTAGCACCAAGTGGCCCCGAGATATGGGCCTCCAAAGTCGGTTCGGAAAATTAAATTTTCTGCTGCAGAAAAGTGCTTGACTCGAGTATAAGCCGAGGGGGGCACTTTCAGCACAATAAAATGTGCTGAAAAACTCGGCTTATACTCGAGTATATACGGTAATCCCCAAAAAGATCACCATGACTTAGAACCAGAATTACATTTCACCAGTGTATACATGAATGAATGTATCTTCATGGGCAACTCACTAATCTATCTATCTATCTCTTTTAACTAGTCTATATCTATATCTATCTGGAAGTTTGGAAAGTGTTAAAATTGGAGTTTATTCACTCTATATCCTCCTCTTTCTAATTCAAACTCTATTTTATTTAGTATCTATGAATCTATTTCTCTTTCTCTCTTTTAATTGGTCTATTTCTATCTGTCTCCAAACTTTTCAATATGGGTCCACATCATATATTTTACATATATTCACAGACCAAAAAAGTTAAAATTTATAATTTAATGAATACATTTTACTTTATTGGAATTGGCATGATATGATTCAAAACAAAAGATAAATTACTTCAGTAAAAGATTCCAACCCTTACATGAGGGTTCTCATCAGAGGATATGGATCGTTTAACATCTGGGCCCATATCAGAGCCTCCCTTACATTATGGTCCCTATCAGAGGTCCCTTATGTCAGGGTCCCCATCAGAGTCCAGCTTTAGGAGCCCTCCTTAACATCAATCTCCCTTTACATCAGGGTCCCCATCACAGCCCACTTACAGTACATCATGTCCTCATCAGCTGGGGAAACCTGACCCTGTCTGTAAGCCAAATGCATTCTTTTTAGCGTTACAGCGATACCGGTATCGATATTGGTGCCAATACTAAGCATTTGCTCAAGAACTTTATTCGTGCAAATGCTCCCGATACTAAAACCGACACCTTTTTGCGATTCCATTGACTTCTGTTCAATGACGTTAGAAGCCACAATGAAATCGTAGATCGTACTGATTTGCGGCTTTGAAATTGCGTGGAAGTAGCGCAATTTCAAAGCCGCACTGGTGTAAACCAGGGCTTACAGTTCTTCATAATTAAATGGTAATCATTTTTCATTACTTTAAAAAAAACTGTCACATGAAACAAAAAAAGTAAAAAGTGAAAAAGTATCTTGAGAAAAAGTAGCGGTAAAAACTGGTATCAGTGCATCCCTAATTCGTGTAGTGGGTCAGATTTGTATCATAGTTTGAAAACCTCTAATCTAGAAGATTGGAAAGTGTTAAAGGTGGAGTTTATTCCTGATGTCAAAATATCTCCAATGTACTTAGTACTAAGCATTTTCGTTGGCCAGACTAAGTGTTTCTGGTTTGTTTCTTTGTTACAGATTTAGATTTCATTCAAGTATGAATATGCCTTACAAAAAAATTGCAGTTTTCAGTTAGCAGATGTTGACTCCTAATAGTTACACCAGCAGAAAACCAGCAACAGCGAAGATGACCTTTATAGGGGTTGTAAAGTCTAAAAAATGTTTCCATAAATGCATTCCTTGCATTAAGGTAAAAAATGTTTAGGTGTCAGCATCGCCACCCTCAGCCCACCTTTACATTTTTAGTCGTTGCGCCATTTACTTGTATTACATACCTGAGACCCCTTTCGATCCAGCGCCGTGCACGTCCTCAGATCGTTTCTCCCCTCACTTCCGAGTCTCGCTGGCTTTGCTGGGGCATTGGCTCCCAGTCCTGTCAATCAAAGCCAGTGACAACAGAGTGGGGGCAGGGCCGAGTCCCTCTGTCTGTGTCAATGGACGCAGCAGAGGGACTCGAGTGCGAGCACGCAGGAGTGCCCTCATGGGAAGCAGCTTCCCGTGGGGGCACTGGACAGAGAAGAGGGGCCAGGAGCGCCGGCGGGGGACCTGAAGAGAGGAGGTAAATATAGACACATTTGTTATTTAAAAAAAAAATAAAAATTACCTTTTACAACCCCTTTAAACCTTAGATCCCGAACTGGTGAAAGTTTAATGTCCATGGGAAAAGTGCAGATTATGCCGTCCGAGGCTTATCTGGGGGTATAGAGATCGCACAGGTTAGATCTCCATGTTACTGTTTTCTGCTGATAGACTGGCAAAAACATTAAAGTGATATTAAAGGCTTTCTTTTTTTTTATAAACAAACATGTAATACTTACCTGCTCTGTGCAGTGGATTTGCACAGAGCAGCCCCGATCCTCTTATCGGGTCACCTGCTGGCTCTCTTGACCCCTCCCTCCTGTCGAGAGCCCCCAGAGCAAGCAGCTTGCAATGGGGGCACCCAAGCAGACTCATTCACATGCATTCACACAAAGAGCCACGGTTTCAGCTCACTCCTCTCTCTCCTCATTGGCTCACTATTTGTGATAGACAGCCAATGAGGAGGGAGAGTCCCTAGAGAGCTGAGGCTCGCACACATCCCTGGAGGAAGATCGGGCTCACAACCTGAAAAAAACAGTTAACCAAAAAATGCTAATTACCATGGCTGTCTCTGGTTTCATGGCTTTGTTACACTGACTCAGAGGAAGCATGAAACCAGTGAAGTCAAAACTCCTAATAATTCTGCCATGACGGGTTTTCTTGAACCAAGGCCTGAAACAAAGACGTAGACGTGTATGCGGTGACTGTGGAAAACCAGAGACCTGGAAGGCTGCAAAGGTCTTGCGTGTCTTAAGCCAAGAGCTTAGTATTACAAACCACATGTCCATGTTTCTGCTGCTTTTCAGTATTAGACATTTCCATCGGATGACGGAGCTTTGTTCACAAGGCCAGACGAGATGTTCCCCCAGAGAACACCAAAGTCATGTTTCCCTCTCTGGTATTGTAATCAGTGTAGTAAGGACTGTTTCACCCAAGCAGCTCAGAGGGCAGTAAAATCAGGCAGCAGAGCCACATTTTTACTGCCGCCAGCCACCCACCCGAATCCTAATACAGCAGGGCAGGGGTGTACATGTGCCACTGTCACAATATTTTGCCTTGCTTCACAGCTGCTGCATTTTTAACTTCAGCTACAGAGTTTGACAAGCCACGCCGTCTGTCAACCTCTCCCATTGTCTTCAGTGGGGACAGGCAGCAGCTGCTTCCAACACACACAATGCAGTATTGCAGCATTATATAATGCCTTCTTACTACGACCCCTTTCTCACTGAGGTGCTTTACAGGCGCTATAGCCCGTGCAAAGCACCTCTCCTCTCACTGCAGTGTGAAAGCCCTCGGGGTGGAGCGGTGCGCTGGCAGGACGTCAAAAAAGTCCTGCAAGCAGCATCTTTGAGGCGCTTTAGAAGCTCCCCTGCCCATTAAAATCAATGGGCAGTGCCGGCAAAGTGCGCACTTTTAACCCTTTTTCATCTGCTAGCGGGGGTTAAAAGCACCCCACTAGTGGGCGAAAAGCGCAGCTAAACCAACAGTAAAACGCAGCTAAAACAAGCGTTGCTTTACCGCGGATGCCTGGGCGCTGTAAGTGTGAAAGGGCTCTACCTGTCCCATGCCCTCTGAAAAGCGGTCCGAACATAGTAAACATATTTTTATAATGTTTGGCTCTGTTGATGAAATTACAGCTACTGCATATAATGAAAATCGCACAAATCCACCCAAAACTAATACTTTTTAAGTTCTAGCTCCTTATCAAAAATGCACAGAAGAAAGACATACAAAAAATCTGAAAAAAGAAAGAAAAGAAAACAGATACAAAACTCAAACTCCAAACTGCGGCCCTTTGTTTGATTTTATCCGGCCCTTGGGGCACTATTGCATTCACTGACACCAACAAAGGGGCACAGTTCCTCCCAATGACACCAACAATGGGGCCCAATGATGGGAGACCATTTCTCCCAATGATGCCAAGATGGGGCACAATACCTCCCAATGACATCAACAATGGGGCCCAAAGACACCACTGATGGGGCACAATTCCTACTACAAACACCAAGGATAGGGCATAATTCCTCTCACTGACACCAAAGATGGGGCATTGTTTTCTCCAACTGATGCTGAAACTTTTTCTACTCCCAATAGACACAGTCTGGCCCCCTTAACATCTTAAGGACAGTAAACTGGCCCTTTGTATGGAATGTTTGGAGACTCCTGTTCTAGAATATAGTACATGTAATCTATATAAAATAATAATATGATATACCAAAAATACAAATACAGCACTAAAGCAAGACTCCATGATCTACCCTACAAAAATGATACTGATACTTATATTGTCAAAACAAGTATTTAAAGCTGACCTCCAGCCTTCCCTTTGGTCAGAGATGTACAGGCTCTTCTGCACTAAAGTAGCTTACTCTGATTTGTCTGCATACTTTGAACTTCTCAGAATAGAAGCTTCAGGATTTCCATCATCTACCACTTTTCTCCCCAGCCTGACTGTCCCTGGCCTGCCCCTTTCTTTCATTGGATTTCAGTTCTTTCAATCATGGAGGCTCAGCATTAAATGTGGAGGCGTTACCCAAGGTGGTGTGTGTCAGAAACCATGAAATCAGGCCGAGACAGAAATACAGTTAAATCACACTTGTTTAATAATAAAAGTAAAAAGAACAAACGTAGGCAAAACATAGCCATAGTTCAGTAACCGAAATGGATAGTCAGCCAAGCCAGAAGTCAGGGATCAATGTAGTGGAACAGCAAGCAGGATCTGGAGGCAGAAGGAATGTCAGCAAAGCAAGTCTTGAACAGGATCGCAGGAAATAGTTTCTGTGATGTTGACCAAGGCGAAGGCAGAGAACCTCTGGACTGGACGGCTTAAGTAGGCAGGACTGACGAGCAGGATATCATTAGCAGCTGAGTAACTGTGGAGAGATAGGAGCTGGCAATTAGACGACAGCTGAGAGGCCAGCTCAGAGAAGGAAGGGCTGAGCCCAGCCCAGACAGGTGTGCATGCAAATATAGTGCATTTAGGAACGCCCACTCCTTCAGACTGACATCCACCCATCAAGGCATTACGATATTTATATAACTCTTCCCTAGAGCCAGCCCACTGCTTGCATCAGAGCAGAAGGCTCTTGAGAGGAGTACTGAGGCAGGGTGATGTGATGTTTTCAAGAAGCTTTGTATAACACTAGGCATGTGCGGTTCATTTTGTTCCGAATTGAAATTTGGACTAATTTTTAGTTAGGAAATACGGATGTATGCAAATTTCTCGAATGATCATAGTAACAAATTTAAACAAATACGAAATTCGAATTTCAAGTAGAATAAATTCGAATTCAAATAAAATAGAATAGAAACTTCTTTCGAAATTCTAATTTTTGAATAAAATAAATTTGAATAGAATAGGAAAGTATAGAATAGAAAAAAAAATAGAATACAAAAGAATAGAAAATACCAAAAGAATAGAATACATATAACCATTTACCAAGATTTTAATAGAATATAACCGTCTTCTGAAATTCGAATAGAATAAATTTGAATAGAAAAGAGTAGAAAAATAAATAATAGAATAAACAATAGAATAGAAAGAATATAACCATCTTCCAATATTCAAATTTGGAATAGAATAAATTTGATTTCCAGTTCGAATTCGAATAGAAAAAAACAATAAAATAGAATGGAATAGAAAGAATATAGCCATCTTTCGAAATTCAAATTTAATACTTTCGATTTCCAATGGTGTTAGAATAGAGTTCAATTCAAATTTGAATAGAAAAAAAAACAATAGAATTGAATGGAATATAACCATCTTCCAAAATTCTAATTTTAAATAGAATAAATTTGATATCCAATGGAATTCAATTTGAATTCGAATAGAAAGAACAATAGAATGGAATAGAAAGAATTTAGCCATCTTTCGAAATTTGAATTTTAAATTGAATAAATTCGATTTCCAATGGTATTAGAATAGAATTCAATTTGAATTTGAATAGAAAAAACAATATAATAGAATGAACTAGAAATAATATAACCATCTTCCAAAATTTGAGTTTTGAATGGAATAAATTAGATTTTGAATGAAATTCAATTTGAATAGAAAAAACAATAGAATAGAATGAACTAGAATCAATATAACCATCTTCCAAAATTTGAGTTTTGAATGGAATAAATTAGATTTTGAATGAAATTCAATTTGAATAGAAAAAACTAAAAAATAGAAAGGAATAGAAAGGATATAACCATCTTCTAAAATTTGAGTTTTGAACTGAATAAATTCGATTTTGAATGGAATTCAAATTTGAATAGAGAAAAACAATAGAATAAAATAGAAAGAATATAACCATCTTCCAAAATTCGCATTTTGAATAGAATAAATTTGAATTTGTAATTCAAATTGATTTGAATTTCCATAATTTGGTTGAATTGAGTTAAAATTCAGAAAATTCTAAAAATGAAATAAACAAATTAAACTAAACTAATTTATGCAAATAAATCAATTTTTTTCCCACCAGCCATAATCTGCCCATATTTTATAGAGAAAGACAGGTGTGCAGAGTGTACCTGGGCACACTCTTATCACCCCATGCACATTAGCATTATTGCCGCTGTTGGAGCGGGCAATTACAAGAACTGATCCCCCTATATGGCTCCCTATGCAGTAGCTGAAAGCCAGCTGTTCCTCCTTTGCAGAGCCATACAGGTGATTGGTTCTTGTATGATCTTGAATATTGATCTGATATTGTACCAGCAGTCAAAGTGTAACCCCCCCCCCCCCCCCCCCCCCCCCCCCCCCCAAATTGAACTACTCTGATGAAAGTATTTAAAAAAAATTATGTTAAAAAAAATATTGAAAACATTAAATAAAAAATTATTAAAATATTTTGTACCAAAACGAAATTTGTGTCCTTTTGTTCACACAAATAGAGCTTCCTTTTGATGGTATTCGATTGCCTCTGTGATTTTTATTTTTTGTGATATAAATGGAAAAATACCGAAAATTTTGAAAATAAATTATATTTTCTAATTTTTGTTATAAGAAAAATCCAATAAACTCAATTTTAGTGATACATTTAGGCCAAAATGTATTCAGCCACATGTCGTTGGTAAAAAAAATGTCAATAAGCATATATTTATTGGTTTGCGCAAAAGTTATAGCGTCAACAAACTAGGGTACATTTTCTGGAATTTACGCAGCTTTTAGTTTATGACTGCCCATCTAATTTCTTGAGGTGCTAAAATTGCAGGGCAGTACAAAGCCCCCCCCCCCCAAATGACCCCATTTTGAAAAGTAGACACTCTAAGGAAATTGCTGAGAGGCATGTTGAGCCCATTGAATATTTTATTTTTTTGTCCCAAGTAATTGAATTTTTGAGATACCACATGTGTGGGACTTTTTGGGAGCCAACCGCGTACAGGTCCTGAAAACCAATCACCGCCTTCAGGATTTCTAAGGGCGTAAATTTTTGATTTCACCCCTCACTACCTATCACAGCTTTGAAGACCATAAAATGCTAAGATGGCACAACTCCCCCCCCCCCAAATGACCCAATTTTAGAAAGTAGACACCCCAAGCAGTTTGCTGAGAAGCATGTTGAGTCCATGGAATATTTTATATTTTGCCACAAGTTACGGGAAAATTACAAACTTTTTGTCACTAAATGATATATTACTCAAACATGCCATGGGCATATGTGGTTGTATCCAGGGTCTCCACGAGGACAACAGAGTTCATTGTTGTTGAAGTGCATGAACCGCAAAATCTGCTCGTATCGTGCCCTGGCCATGGAAGCAGAGAACACAGGCATATGGTACATTGGGTCAGTGAACCAATATGACTGCAACGTACTCATTTTAACTATGCCGATGTTGAGGGATAGGCCCAGAAAGGTTTAAATTCAGAGACCATAAATGTGTCATTATTTCCCAGGAATCTGTGGGCAGTACTGTGATGTTGACATAACAACGGGGTGGGACCTTTCTCCAATTGCAACTTTAGGAACAATCTGCGCTACGGCCGGTGAATCGCGCATGCGCGAGATCGAGAGGTGCATGCTGGTTACCCAGCATGCACCTCCCCAAAACTAATCCAGGAAGAGATCTCGATTGGGCTTCACATGCCCACAATCGTGATGGCAATGGCCACAACAGGAGGCAGCAAATATTCAGTAAGAAAAGTATATTTTTGCAAAATACATAATAAACATTGTATATTAGTTTTTTAATTGTATTAGTAATAATGATAGGATCAATTAAAAAAAAAAAATCATAATTTTCGCCAGAACTCCGCTTTAAGAACAAGCATTCAAAAAAGGTTAACATGGGAATATTACCTTACAATATGGGCTCACTGAAAAAAAAAAATACAGTATGCTCCACCTAGAATAGAACAGTAAAACATCAAATACTGTGGCATAGCCGTCAGTGCATAACACACTTCCTGAGCTGCTCCTTTGTTCCTTAGTTGCTTTCTCCTGCTCTGATGGGCGAGTTATTTCTGTCCCAGTAAATGAAGGAAACCCCATTTTTAGTTATTCTGTAATGTGTTGTCGCTTTATAAAGCAAGTGCTCTTTTATCTGTAGGCGGTAAGGTGGTGCAGTCTGTTTCTGTCTATTGTAATTGTATTTCTCTTCCGCTTTACATTCATGGTGCAGACTGATAGCATATCGTATGATATACACACACAGCTTACAGGATGAGATCCTCCTAAACTAAGCCTTAAAATAGAAGTCTGGAAATAAAAATATACATTTTTAAAATCCATACTGGTTAAAACTCCGGGCAGATATAAAAGACACAAAGTAGTTCAGCTTTGTAACCGTTTAATACTTCATTAAAGTTATTTTTTTTAATGCAATTATGTACCGTATATACTCGAGTATAAGCCGACCTGAATATAAGCCGAGGCACCTAATTTTACCACAAAAAACTGGGAAAACTTATTGACTCAAGTATAAGCCTAGGGTGAGAAATGCACAGCTACTGAAAAGAGGGTCAACAATGCCCATTTGCAGCCTCACTGTGCCCATTTGCAGCCATAGGTCCCCTGAACTTCAAACTTGGTAGTTAAGGGTTCCTAGATGTCCCCTAGCTGCAGCCAATTTGGGGTCTCTGGACCCAAAGGGTCCCGAAATGACATTGCTGCAGATGGACTTGGTTGACCGATTTTGGGGCCCTGTATCTCGGGGCCACTTGGTACTGGGAACTAGGAAATGGCGTGCAAACCTAGTGGACCTAGCACTACAACATATCAAAATATGGGGTTCCTAGCACCAAGTGGCCCCGAGATATACAGGGCCCCAAAGTCGGTTCAGAAAAAGTCAAGCACTTTTCTGCAGCAGAAAATTAAATTTTCAACCTTTTTGGGGCCCCGTATCTCGGGGCCACTTGGTGCTTGGAACCCCATCTTTGGATATGTTATAGTTTGCACACCAATTTGGGATTCCTAGCACAAAGTGGCCACGAGATATGGGGCCCCAAAGTCGGGTCGGAAAATGTCATCCTCTGCTGCAGAAAAGTGCTTGACTCGAGTATAAGCCGAGGGCGGCATTTTCAGCACAAAAAAAAAAAATGTGCTGAAAAACTCAGCTTATACTCAAGTATATACGGTAAGTCCCTGAATTGGATTTGGTATCAGTCTCCTGCAGTCCCTGTACAGCAGAGCTAAGAGAGGAGGAGGGAGGGAGAAGCAGTTCAAGGAGCCCATTAGGTTTGCTGAAGTGCTTACTGTATGTGCTAACAAGGGACATGCTGATAGATTCTGAGAGCAGAGTGACAGAGAAGTGAGCTCCTTCTCCTTTCACTGTCCAGTCACAAGCTGGAGGAGGGACAAGAGCTGTAAGTGTTTCATAGCTACAGCAGAGAAAGATCAGCTCTCCTCTCCTGCCGCACAGGGCTGTGCTGTGTGGCAGAACTGTGTTAATCAGTCGTCCCCCCCCCAGCCTATTACAATATGACGTCCTCCCAGATGGCACCCAGCGCCGGGCCGTGCAGCAGCACGAATTATAACTGGTTGCGTCCGCCAAACACAGCCGATGACTGATCAGAGTACCGGCTCGCTGCCAGTACCATGTGACTGCCTTGACCAATCACACGACCATTGTATACAATGGATGGCTTCCTTTCATGTCATATATGACAACGCTGTACTACACTGGTGACCGTATGCAAGAAAAAAAAAAAAAGTTAAATTTTCTTAATTTTTTCAAAAAATTTTGACAAAAAATGACAACTTCAAAAAACTTGCCATGCCTCTTACTAAATACATTGGACTGTCTATTTTCCAAAAAGGGGTAATTTGGAGGGTATTTGTACTGTCCTGGTGTTTTTGGGCCTCAAGAAATGAGATGGGCCATTAGTACATCAGGATTGTGTTGCTAGCTGTAACTGGTCAGTGAGATCACATGGTACAGACAGGGCCAATCACAGCCTATCTGTACCATGTGATTATCTCTGGCCAACCACAGCTAATCAAAACAAACTGAATGAATCAGTTTCATCCAGGAAAATGCTTTCTTCTAGCAATGTAATGCACTACTATAAGCAACCATGTTTAAAAAAATAAAAAATCGCTTCCCCAGAGTATTACATTGTTACTATGGTAACAATATATTGCTCTAGTCACAGTGTATTGAAAAAAAGATTGTAAAAAAATAAATAAAAATAAATGTAATATAAAATAAAAAAAATGATTACACCGGTCAGTGTCCCTGATCATCACCACACCAATTCTATGACAATGCTGTACTGCACTGGTGACCGTAGGTAAGTAAAAAAATACAAAAAATACAAAAAAAAAAAAAAAAGGTTAGAATTTTTCTTTCTTAATTTTCTCAAAAATGATTACAAAAAAATGACAAACTTCAAAAAACGTGCCATGCCTCTTACTAAATATGTTGGACTGTCTAATTTCCAAAAAAGGGCTAATTTTTTTTTTTTGTACTGTCCTGACATTTGAGATAGGCCATCCGTACATCAGGATTGATCTATTTTCCATAGGTTGTGGACTCTATAACTTTCACACAGACGAATATACACGGATAAAGGTTCTTTTAAAGAAGCACCTATATCCGTGTATATTTGTCTGTGTGAAAGTTATACAATTACGGTAGTTGTTAAGGCCCCTTTCACACGATCGGACCGTTCAGATCCGCCTGTCAGTTTTGATGGCGGACCTGAACGGGCGCTCCATGCTAGTCTATGGAGCGTCGGATGTCAGCGGAGACATGTCCGATCCGCCAAAAGCAGACGTATGTCTCTACGTCCAGATCCGTCACTGGCGGATCGGATCGGGTGAAATCTGATGATTTCATCCGATCTCTCCATAGGGACCAGCAGCGCTCGACAAGCCCTTCCCCGCTCAGTGAGCAGAGAGGGACCTGTCATCCGCCGGCTCAGCGGAGATCAACGGAGAGATCTCCCGCCGAGCCGGCGGACAGAGGCGGACTCCGTGCAAGCGGAGTCCGCCTCGCGTGAAAGGGGCCTAATACAATTTGGCCTAAATTTATGAATAAACAATATTTATTAGCAACATTTTAAAACAGAAACTAAGAAAAACAAATTTTCAACATTTTCAGTCTTTTTTCATTTATTTAGCAAAAAGTAAAAAACCTAGTGGTGAATACCGTATTTATCGGCGTATAACACGCACCCCAAGTTTAGGAGGGAATTTTAAGGAAAAAAAGTTTTAGGAGAGAAGTTTAGGGAAAAAAAAAACTTACATTTAAGCGTCATTTGCAGCTTGCCCAGCGTCATTTGCAGCTTGCCCAGCGTCATTTGTAGCTTGCCCAGCGTCATTTGCAGCCTTTCCCAGCGTCATTTGCAACCTGCCCAGCGTCATTTGTAGCTTGCCCGGCGTCATTTGCAGCTTGCTAGTGTCATTTGCAGTTCGCCATCGTTTAAATTTCCCGCCGCGAGAAATACCGCGCATGCGCGGCCGAAAAAGACCGAACCGCGGCCGAAAAAGGCCGAAGTGCGGCCGAAAAAGACCGAGCCGACTGTTCAGCTCCGCTCGGAGTCCCGCCTCCCTGCTGTTTCGGGAGCGAGCGCAGGGAGGCGGGACTACGAGCGGAGCTGAACAGCCGGCTTCGGTCTTTTTCGGCCGCGCTTCGGCTTTTTCCGGCCTTTTTTGGCCGCGGTTCGGCCTTTTTCGGCCGCGGTCGCCATTTTTCGGCGCCGCAACCGATTTTTGTCATTTTTTTTTGGGTATCGGCGTATAACACGCACCCACGACTTTCCCCCGATTTTAAGGGGGAAAAAGTGCGTGTTATACGCCGATAAATACGGTAAATACCCCCAAAAGAAAGCTCTATTTGTGAGAAAAAAGTGATAACAATTTAATTTGGGTACAGCGTTGCATGATCACGCAATTGTCAGTCAAAATGTGAAGGCGCTGAAAGCTGAAAATTGGCCTGGGGAAGGGGGTATAAGTTCCCGGTATTGAATTCCTGGTTAATTGTCAGGACTGGATGGACAGAAATACAAATCTTTGAAATACAAATCTGTGTATTTAGTTATTTTAAAGGAGTTGTAAAGTCTCAGCGTTTTTCACCTTAATGCATTTTATGCTGCCCTCCAAAGCCCCCCCCCCCCCTTTTACTTACCTGAACCCAATATTTCCAGTGACAAGAACGAACACAGCAGCTCCAGCCTCTGTCTCGGGTCCTCATTGGATAGATTGACAGCAGTGGGGGCCATTAGGCTCCCGCTGCTGTCAATCAAATCCAGTGACACGGGAGGCGGGGGGGCACGGTGGAGTCCTGCTGTCTGTGTCAATCGACGCAGCAGCTGGACTCGGTAGCGCCCGCACAAGTGCCCCCATGAAATGCGGCTCTCCGTGGGGGCACTCGATGAAGAGGAGGAGCCAGGAGCACCGCCGGGGGACCCTAGAAAAGGAGGATCGGGGCGCTCTATGCAAAACCCTTGCAAGTATAGCATGTTTGTTAACGTTAATGTTTGTATTTTAAATAAAATAAAATAAAAAAAAACATTACAATCACTTTAAAGCATATCTAAAAGCATGACCTGGCAACAAGGGAAGTATAACAGCAGGCACGCATAGTAGTCAAAACTGAGTTTTTTGCAAAAAAAAAAAAAAAATGAAATCTTAAAAATCCTAATTACCCTATTTCATTTTTTTATCAGCAGACATGTAACCACAATGTCTCTGTGATTGATGTTCTGTGCAGGAGGCACGATTGAAGCTGCAGCTGTCTGAAATGCAGAAACAGGTACGCAGAGGGATCTGTACTACAGCTGGCTATACATTTTCTCATAAAGTGAAAAGCAGGTTTCCCATTATAGACAATAGCAGACTGCCACTGTCTATATTGGGAAACCTGCTTGCGCTTCATTTTTATGTGGATTTATAGTCGGATGTAATACAGTTCCCTCTGCTCACCTGATACATTGAGTCAATTTAAAATAGAAGTTCTGGATTCATTCCCCCACCAGCTCTAAGACCGAGAACTGAGCAATCATACTGGTGATCACTCAGATCTCGGTCTTCAGACTGTCAGTCACCGGCTCTCTGCTCTGCCCCTCCTGATCTGCTCTGCCCCTCCAGCACTCACTGAAGGGCTGGGCTCTGCCGGGGGCGGGAGCAGCTGGCTCAGGCTCTTAGCAGCTCCATGAGAGGCTGAGCCAGCTGTCAGTCCACGCATCTGGATGGATCCCAAAAATATGGCCGGGATCTTTTCATAGCCTGGATCGGCTCTCTGAAGTCAACCTTTCACCCGCTGTTGGCTGAAAATTGGTTTACAGGAGTACAGAATAAACTGCACTCCTTAGGTGAAGTACAGCCAAGAAATGCTTTGGCTGTACTTCTCCTTTAAACCTTCATAATAATTTCCAGTCCTGGATGAAGGGTGAGTGAGTGCATTGATCCCCAAAATGCATTGACTTTTTTGTGTGAACAGATTTCAAATCATTCAATCGATTTGGACACTTTTATGATTCGGCTTAGTGCTCCTTCGTACTTCTAAACAATTAAAGCTTAGCAGGGGCTCCAATTCTTACTCCCTCTATACAAAAGTTAAAAACTTCTGAGTTCACCTTTTGAAACATATTACATGTTCCAACAGTATTTAGGGTGGAATATGTAGCACGTTCCAGTTCCTGCTGCCTCTTCTCCCCTCACCCGCTGTCACAATTCAAAAACAGCACAGCCATGTGGGGCTCTGCCCACACAGCCATGTGGGGCTCTGCCCACACAGCCATATCATTTATAAACAGTCTCCTGTAAATAAATAAACTACAAGTACCTCCACCATCCACCACAGCTGATGGCTTGTAGCTCTGAATGAACTGCAGGGGGTGCTGATGAGCACCCTTGTAGTTAATTACCAAGTTCTGCAGCTTTCAAACTGACAGCCCATATGGAGGTACAGGTTAAAAGCCGCCGGGTTTGTCTGCAGAAGCCTGACATTGTACCCCTGATCCACTGATTAGGGTGCAATGCTTTCCAGGCTCCTGCAGAATAAAATAATGCACATTTTTTTTTCTGAAAAAATATGTGCATTTGTTATTTTTTCGAAAAAGGAGAGTAACACATTTCTGTTGGAGCGGTTTATCGATCAGTGGGTGATGGTGGGTTTTCGGAGCAGACGTGAACTAAGAAAGGGGTCCAAAGGATATCTGTACCCCTCAAAAATAAAATGGGGAGAATTGGGTCATCCTGCAGATAAAAAAAGATTAGCGTATATACTCGAGTATAAGCCGACCCGAATATAAGCCGAGGCACCTAATTTTACCACAAACAACTGGGAAAACGTATTGACTCAAGTATAAGCCTAGGGTGAGAAATGCACAGCTACTGTAAGTGGAAAAGAGGGTCAACAATGCCCATTTGCAGCCTCACTGTACCCATTTGCAGCCATAGGTCTCCCAAACTTCAAACTTGGTAGTTAAGGGTTCCTAAATGCCCCCTAGCTGCAGACAAAGGTCCCGAAATGACATTGCTGCAGATCGACACAGTTGACCGACTTTGGGGCCCTGTGTCTCAGGGTCACTTAGTGCTAGGAACCCCATCTAGGGAATAGGTTGTAGTGCTAGGTCCACTGGGTTTGCACACCAAATTTGGGCTTCCTAGCCCCAAGTGGCCCCGAGATACGGGGCCCCAAATTCGGGTCTAAAAATATTTTTTTTGATACAGAAAAGTGCTTGACTCGAGTATAAGCCGAGGAGGGCACTTTCAGCACAAGAAAATGTGCTGAAAAACTCGGCTTATACTCGAGTATATACGGTATGGCGATGTGGTGACACATAAATTATTCCTTTTCACCATACTTACTGTTTTATATAAATAAAAAAATTTTTCTTGTGTTTCCATATTTCTCAGATCTTGTCTCTCTTTTTCACGGTACAAACTGACCCTGAAGAAGCCATAGTGTGGCGAAACATGTTGGTCGGCTTTCTCCAACCAGCTTCTTTGTACCCAGGATCTATCAAAATCTTGTAGATCCTTTTTAAAGCTCATATTTTACTGCCTATTCCCACGGTCCCCTGGTCATCCCCTGACCCTATGCGCCTCCACCATTGCATTGGTCAGGATATGACTTTAGGACCCACCCCACGATACCCATGTTTGTAATATATGTGAATGTTTGTCATTTATGATTTTCATTGTTTAATTGTTCAGGAATAAACTATTTTGTAAATAATAAAAAAATAAAAAATTATTTCTTATTCAAAAAGTTGCAAGTATTATCCACTTTTTTTCGTTTTCTCGTTTACCGCTATAGTCCCCTAACTCTATCCTTGCTTCTCCTTTTATATACGGTAGTGTATCTTTTATAATGTATTTTTGTTGCATAATTGGTTCTGTTGTGACATTGCAAGCAGCTTTTTTTCACTTATTATTACCTGTGCAGTAATAATTCACATTTTTTGCAAAATACAGATAGCCTTCAATCTGTTGTTTTGCTTGTCGAATTGGGTGGAAGAAATTTACAGCTTTGTAAATACTAGAGCAAATGAAAATCTAAGTGCTGGCCAGAGCAATCAGAATGTTGATGTCATTTTTTTTCTGGCTCGTTGCTCATTTTACTAAGAACATTTGCAGATGCAAATTCCATTTCTAACACAGTCTAGTTTATCGGCAATCATTTCCCTGAGGAATTGTTTATTCAAAATTAAATTTCCAATGCAAAAGGAGTCTGGTGTACGAGCTACTAAACTTTAATGAGAAATAACTGCTGTAAATAGATAAGAGCCTGGAGCAGAACTTTACCGAGCACTGATTGCATCTAAATTGACCACAAAAATTATCCTAGGGCAAATCAAAACAAAAAATTGTCTTTATACAAAAAAAGAAAAAAAAAGGATGTCTGTTTATGGGATTTCCATGGCTCTAATAGTCGGGCACGGTTGTGAAATATACAAAATTAAGCTGTGTGGCCAGTTAGCACGCCAAAGCTAAGCAGGTTTGCACTGGAAACAAAAGGTTTGTCTCTCAAAGACTTTTTTTGGACCTGTTTACACCAGTGTTAGGGATGTCCTACATGGGTGGCCAGTTGGGTAAAAAACAGGCAGCAGAGCTGCAGTTTTGCCGCCCACCCAAATACTAACATTTAAAGGGTTTGTTAACCTAAAAGATAAAAGGATCCTGTTCCTTTAAAGCAGGGGTCTCCAAACTTTCTAAACAAAGGGCCAGTTTATTGTCCTTAAAACTTTAGGGGGGGCAGACAGTGGCTAGCGGGAGTGGAAAATTTCCTGGCATCAGTGGGAGTAAACATGGCCACATTTGGTATTAGGGGGAGGAATAGTGCCCCATTGTTGGTATCACTGGAGGGAATAGTGCCCCATTGTTGGTATCACTGGAGGGAATAGTGCTGCATTGTTGGTGTCAGTGGGAGAAATGGTGCCCTATTGTTGGTGTCAGTTGGCAGAATAGTGTCTCGGATCAGTGGGAAGAATAGTGCCCCAAGGGCCAGATAAAAGCAAGCAAAGGGCCGCATCTGGCCCCTGGGCCGCAGTTTGGAGACCACTGCTTTAAAGCATGAACAACAGCACAGTGCTTGTACTGTGAAATCTGGCCCCCCCTTTAACACTTGAAATACCTGGCTGATCCTGCCTGGTTCTGCCCTCCCCTTTGTAAACTGACCACAGTGTATCACGACTGCTGAGCCCTGTGGTCAGTTTACGTGCCTCCGTCATCCGCTCTCTCCTCTGTGCTCTTCTCTGTCCTCTCCCCCCTCCCCTCCCTGCCTGTCAGCTCTGTGTCTGTGCCCATCCCCACCCCTATTGCTACTCAAATTACTATTTATTTTTTACAGTATCCTCTGTTTATTCATGTAATCTGCCACTTGGTCTGTGCCGTATAAAAATAATGCAACTATATACCTAATTTCAGAGCGCTCATTTTCAGGGCGCTCACGTGACCCGCTGCCTCTCTCCTCCTCCCCTCTTGACTGATGTCAGTGGGGAATCCTCAGTCTCACCCTCTGCAGCTGTAAGGCCGAGAGAGGAGAGAGGCGACGGGTCATGTGAGCGCCGATCAGCGCTCTAAAATTAGGTATAAAACTGCATTATTTTTATAAGGCACATACACAGTGGCAGATGACATGAATAAACAGAGGATACTGTAATTTTCACTTGGTGGGTTAACAACCACTTTAAGCCTGACAGGGCTGTACACACGATTTGCTTTGTGGCCACATCATGTTTGGCCAGCATAGAGGCAGCTTTTCAACCATACAGAACACCAACCAAGAGAAAGGAGTGATGGTTTTCTGTTGCCTTAGCTATGAAGAGACTTTTGACTCCTCTCAGAATCCCACGTTGTCAGAAACCATGAATCAGACTGAGATAGAAGTACAGTTAAATCACACGGATAGTCAGACAAGCCAAAACATCAGGGAGCCAGAGATGAGCGTAGTAGAACAGCAAGCAGATTCTGGAGCCAGAAGGAATGTCAGCCAAGCAAGTCTTTAACAGGAACACAGGAGAGCGTCTCTAGAGATGTGACCAAAGCGAAGGCAGAGATCATCTGGGCTGGACGGCTTAAGTAGGCAGGACTGACGAGCAGGATATCATCAACAGGCGAGTCACTCTGGAAAGAAAGGAGCTGGCAATTAATCGACAGCTGAACGGCCAGCTTTGAGAAGGAAGGGCTGAGCCCTGCCCTGAAACATGTACACTGTTCCCCCTACAGCTCTCTTATTGAATTAAGCCACCAATGTCAAGAGATGGTCAGAAGAAGGAAACAAAGTAATGGAATTTTTAACTTAACAATTTGTAAGTTTTGAAGTTTGGTGCCCCTCTCCTTTACCCTGCTGTCCTAGGCATTGGGCCACAACTGTCATTATGGTAAAGGCAGCCCTGATCCCATCTTCACACATTAAATATTATCACCAGGTTATATTTAGTAATCTGCCATTAGAGACAATAGTAGAGTTTTTGTTTAGATGAGGATTTTTTTGTAGCTCATTATAAACATTTTGGAACTTTCTCACAGATATTTTGAATATTACTAGATATACAGATATATAAAAGTACATTATTTGCGAATATTAATAGCAACCCCCTACATTCTATATTACTTGAACTTTTCTGCATTGTTTTTGCCACCCTCTTCACCAACAGGAACCCGAGTCTAATGCCTGTGCAAGCTCCATGTCGGACTGTGTCAGAGCTTACACAGGGTCAATGACCTTCTCTACTTCCCCATATGACAGTGTTTGGGGCTGAAGATTGGCTGCTCAGACCCAAGCACTTCATCCTAGGAAAACGGGAACAAGGTATTTTCAAGGGTGAACCAAGAATTCAGAACGGTGAGTATAAAAGGACTTTGCCCTAAATGGAATAAAATGGCATTTCCAGTCCTTTTGTGACTCCACTCAACAGTATATAAAGCTGGCCATATGTTAGTAGATTTTCAAGCATATTCTCATCAGTACGATCGATAATGTCAACGGACAAATGTAGATCAAAATTTAATTAGTTTTTTTAACATTTGATTTTGGAATAAATATCATTTCCTGAACGAAAACCACATTTGGTGTTAGAAATTCTGAACATTTTTCCATTCTACTTTTTTTTGTCATTGCGGTTGAAAATAAACAATGATGTGACCCCCCTAAGGATTTAAAAATCGAAGGAAGGTTACTGAAATAACATGTTTAAGCAAAATGTTATGGTCAGTAGACATGGGAGCCGTCGAAAAATTTGTTTTGTTTCGTCCGTTGCGTATAAAAAAAATTCGTAATTCGTGTACGAAATCTAATTCGGATTCGTACGAAATACGAATTTCGTACGAATTGTTACGAATCGTTACGAATATCGAAAACTCTACAAACAATAACAAATTATCCGAAAACGTATTAACGTTACATAACACAAGTCTATTGTTCACCAAACACTCAGAGTTAGTACGAAATATGAAATTTTGTTTACGAATACGAAATTTCGTATTTCGTACTTCCTCTGAGTGATTGGTGAACAATAGACTTATGTGTTATGTAACGTTAATATGTTTTCGGAATAATTTGTTATTATTCGTAGAGTGTCGATATTCGTTATACTGAATCTCGAATTCATTCGAATCATTCGTTATATCCGCTATAATTTCTTTCATATTAGTTGAAATTCGTCATTTGGTAGTTTGGATTCGGATAATTTGGATCCGAAATTCGTAAACGAAATTTCGTATTTCGTACAGAATTCGTATTAGTAAAAATTCGTAATTCGGATTCGTACGAATTTCAAAAAATTTGTACGAATTTCCGATTCGTACGAAACTAATCGCACATGTCTAATGGTCAGATTCAGGAGCACGTAAGGAGCCATAGTTATCACACAAAGCTGGACTTCAAATATGTCCACCTATTCATTTCTATTGTATAGTTGATTCATAGGCATGAGCACAGGGTGGGTGTGCCTGAGCACACCCTAATCACCCCGTGCAGTGCAGATTCTCCCGCTCTACTGACACTGGACACTGCCCTACTGACACCATCCATCTTTTCATGTTTTAATACATTTTAAAATATTTTTTTACATTTATTTCTAAAAGTGTGTGTGTGTGATATATATATATATATATATATATATATATATATATATATATATATATATATATATATATATATATATATATATATTACTATGCACACGCATGTGTGTTATAGCTTTGGGGTGCACGCCCTAATGCAATAGGCTGCGCACACCTAAGGGTGGATTGATGGGACTAATGGTTTTCACAAGAAAGATAAAGAATTGTGTGCTTTCTTTTTACCTAACTGGAAGGGACAAGGGCATTTCTGGCAAGATTAACAGGTATTTTCTGTGCTTGGCGAAAATGTTGTTAGCCTTAACAATGAAAATGAATGCAGCCACCGCAATTAAGGATTGGGGATCTTCAATATATTTTTGTTTGGGGGTTTTAATTTATTTGTGCAAAATAATTCCTTTTTTTTTTTAACGGCTGGATGAAACTTTAGTTGCTATAATTTAAAATAGTGTAATGACATCTGGAATTTGGATGGAGTTAGTATTTTCCAAAACCTGAAATTGTTTACATTTGATTTTGCAGTGGGAATATGAATGACATCTGACCTGAGGCTTCCATCGCACAGAACATTATGAGAACATAGAAGATCTTTTTGCATAAAGACCATGCTGTTTTACAGTATTAGGCCTCATGCACACTGGATGTTAAAATAACGTTATAAAAAAGCCAGTAGCTTTACAGTGAGTTTTTCAAAGTTTTTTAACGCTTTTGCAATAGCGTTTATTAGCATTTATTTGCGTTAGCGTTTTCTTTTTTTCTTATTTTTTTTTTTTAAACACATTTTTTTTTTTTCAATGGATCAAAAACTTTAAAAAACACTGGTGAGCCGCGTTTTTAGACGTTTTGACGTAAGAGCGTTTTTACAGCTGAAAACCACTTAAAAACTCCTCTCAAAACCCACTAGTTTGGGGTTTTTTTTAAAGCCAAAAAACGCCCCAGCCAAAAACTGCTGATAACAGTCTGTGTGCATGGACACATAGGATACATGATGGGGAGTTTATTGACTGTAGAAAAAAAACGTCTGAAGCCAAAAACAGCTGCTGTAAAAATGTCCAAAAACGTCCAGTGTGCATGAGGCCTAATGCCCCATACACACGGTCGGATTTTCCGACGGAAAATGTCCTATCGGACAATGTTGTCGGAAATTCCGACCATGTGTAGGCTCCATCGGACTTTTTCCGTCGGATTTTCCGACGGACAAAGTTTTATCTCCTGCTCTCAAATTTTACGACAACAAAGTCCTATCAGACTTTTTCCGATCGTGTGTAGTGAATTCCGACGGACAAAGTGCCACGCATGCTTAGATCAAATTACAAGACTAAAGCTATTGGCTACTAGCCTCTACGTAGTCCCGTCGTAGGCAACAAACGTCACCACGTTCAGAATGATCGGATTTTCCGACAACTTTGTCCGACCGTGTGTATGCAACACCAGTGTGGGACAAAATCCGATGGATTTTGTGGTCGGATTTTCGGGGCATTAGAGTTATGAAACAATTGCCAAGAGACTCAAAAAAAAAAAAAGTGGGATCACCCTATCCTTCTTTATGTTACTCTATAGGCACCATCCCTCAATTAAAATACAGACAAAAATACCTCCCATCCACATGGCAAAGAACTGATCAGACAGCCCATATGAAAGGGGATTAACACTTTATTCATGTTGTTTCCAGGGGCTCTACCACTTGAGCGCCAGAAGATTTTACCCCCTTTATGACCGGGGCATTTTGTGCTATTCGGCACTGTGCTACTTTAAAGGCTAAGTTCACCTTTTTTTTTTTAAAATCCAGCTCCCCTATGTACCAATATACCAGTAATGTACCTCTGTTGCATAAAAAATACAAGTTTTCTTTGGTTTTGAAGACCAATCCTCACCTCCATCCATGGCTGGAGTTTGCAGATCACTTCAGAAACTTCCCGGTAGACCGAGGACAGACACACAGGATGGACCAGCCAGTATGACCCAGGAAAGAGTTTACCAGCTGTCCTCATTAACACACCTTTACCCATCAACTAAGTTTTCACAGCACCCCCGGCATTTCTCCATGTGTGAATTTGCCTGACTTCCCCATCATTCCTTCGGATGGGCTCAGGCTGCATGCTAAATTCCCTGGGGCCACATGCAGCCCTTGGGACACACCTGATGTAGTGCAAGTGCCTGCCTGATTGGATACAGAGTGATTGGATTGATGGTGTCTCCTATTATATAGTTTTGGTAAATCTAAAGGAGATTGTAAAGAGATTGTACAATCAGATTGTATAGTGTATGGCCACATTTATACACCTAAAATTATCTAGTTGCGCTTTCAGTGTCATTAATTGTTAATGGCATACCAAACACAGAAGAAAACACACAATTTGCCACATGAAAGAACAGGTGACAAATGCAGCAACAAATTTACAAAAATGTCCTATGAGCTACTCTGCCAGGTGGAGCGCAGCCCATTGAAATTGACTGGCTGCCCTATGTGTGTCACTGGAGAAACAAGCCAAAAAACATGCACTCCCACAACTCTAGGTGTAAATGGAGCCTGAAAGTAAAATTGGTGCATTTACAGAAGAACAATGAGGCTCCATTCACATCTGTGTGTTTCCAAACGCATGGCAAACTGCACAGAAAATGTGCGCTTTGCCATGCATTTCACAAATGCTGCAAATGTGCATTGTGTTTGTTTTGTCATCACATGTTAACCCTTTCATGACTAAGCCTATTTCTGACATTTGGTGTTTACAAGTTAAAATCCCTATTTTTTACTTAGAACCCCCAAACATTATATTATATATATATATATATATATTAAAAAAAAACAGTATAGTTATCCCATTTTTTTTGTATAATGTGAAAGATGATCTTATGCCGAGTAAATAGATACCAAACATGTCACGCTTTAGAATTGCACGCACTCGTGGAATGGCGACAAACTTTGGTACCTAAAAATCTCCATAGGCGACACTTACATTTTTTTTACGGTTACCAGTTTGAAGTTACAGAGGAGGCCTAGTACTAGAATTATTGCTCTCGCTCTGACAATCGCGGCGATACCTCACATGTGTGATTTGAACATCGCTTACATATGCAGACGTGACTTCCGTATGCGTTTTCTTTGCTGCGCGAGCTCACGGTGACGGGGCGTTTTTTTCTTATTTATTTTATTTATTTTTATATTATGAAATTGTGTTTTAAAAAATAATAATAATTTGATCGCTTTTATTGCTGTCACAAGGAATGTAAACATACCCTGTGACAGTAATAGGGGGTGACAGGTACTCTTTATGGATGGATCGGGGGTCTATAAGACACCAAATCCCTCCTTTGCACTTCAAAGTATTCAGATTACCAAAAACGGTGTATCTGAATACTGTATATATTTTAAAAACCGGTGCCATTGGCAGCCGAGTAAACAGGAAGTGACGTTGTGACGTCGCTTCTGTGTTTACATCAAGGAGACTGGAATGAAGCCATTTCCGGCTTCATTCCAGTCTGTCACTAGCCGCCGGAAGCAGCGGGTCATCGATCAGCCCTCCCGTGCCACCGGGAGGCCCGGGAAGAGTGGCGGGAGGGGGGGGATGTCGTCCCCTCCCGCTCCTCCGGAAAACACCGGGCGGCTTTTAGTCGCATCGGTTGTTTTTTTTGTAAAGCCGATCGCCGGCTCTAAACAACAGTACCGGGATGATGCCTGCAGCTGTGGGCATCATCCCGGTATAACCCCCGAAAACAAAGTACGCATATCTGCGTACGCCCGGCGGGGAGGGGTTAAAGGCTCCCCAAGTGAGGCAAACACACTGAAAACTGCAGTAACGTATCATGCACTGCTCCAAAAATAGTTCTGGAGCTTCTCTGAGGCAATTGTTGCGCATAGGTCAGTCTATTCAAGTGAATGGGCTGCCCTATGCGTGACGAGTGAAAACACTCCAAAACACACAAAACAAACGCATGCGTGAATTTGAGTTTTTGTTAGATATGGGAATGACGCCTCATGACTGAGTGTATCCGTCCACTCCCTCCTATGTACGTGTATAAAGATGCCATACACTATGCAATCTGATTGTTCCTTTAGATTTACCAGAACTATGGAATAGAGGACACACCTGAACAATCCATTCAATTTTTAGCAAATCAGACAGGCCCTTGTACTACATAGCTCAGGGATCTGCAATTAGCGGACCTCCAGCTGTTGCAAAACTACAAGTCCCATCATGCCTCTGCCTCTGGGTCCCACGCTTGTGGCTGTCAGAGTCCTGCTATGCCTCATGGGAATTGTAGGTCTGCAACAGCTGTAGGTCCGCTAATTGCATAGCCCTGACATAGCTGATGGGAGATCTAAAGGAGATTGTACAATCAGATTGTATAGGAAGTGGGTTGAAGGTGGTATTGTAATGAGGGAGGTGTGGTCCAGAGTGGTGAACCCACCCTATCACGCCCTCTTCTGTGATGCAACAAGGAAGTGATGACTTATGGGAGATGACCTAACAGGAAGTGAATGCTGCTACAAGCTACAGGAAGTGATGTAATCTGAAAATCCATTCAAAGATACAACCAGGTTGTCAAGATTCTAAATATCATGTGAATGAGGTAAGTGAGAGAAAAGCACATTGGGAGGGCTGGGTCAGGAATGGCATTGGAAAGCGCTTCTATTTATTATGAAAAGTGAAATTCTGCCCAAAAAGGTGAACTTATTCTTTAACTGGCAATTGCGCGGTCATGCAACACTGTACCCACATGTAGTTCATATCATTTTTTTTTTCACACAAATAGAGCCTTCTTTTGGTGGTATTTGTTTTTTTTTTATTTTTGATTACATAAACGAAAAAGGACCGAAAATTTAAAAAAAAAAAAAAAAAACTATGTTTTATAAATCATATCAGATTAGAAAAAAAAAATCTTCATAAAAGTAGGAAAAAAAAAACATTCTGCTACATGTCTTTTTTTAAAAAAAAAAATTCCAATAAGTGCATATTAATTGGTTTGTGCAAAAGTGATAGTGTCACAAACCATGGTGTGTGTGTGTGTGTGTGTGTATGTATATATATATATATATATATATATATATATATATATACTGGAGATTTTATCTTTTTACTAGTAATGGCAGTGATTACCGACTTATATTGGGACTGCGATAGTGCAGCGGACAATCTGACAGTAACTGGCACTTTGTGGGAACTGAATAGTTGTCACTGACATCACCAGTGACACTTATACAGTGATCAGTGCTAAAAAATATATACTGTCACTGTACTAATGACACTGGCTGGGAAGGGGTTAACATCTCATGTGATCAATGGGTTAAATGTGTGCCTAACAACAAGTGTAATGTGTGCTACTTTTTGCTAAATATCTCCCTCTGTACAGATCCCCTGTGTTGATTGTCAACACAGGGCTCTGGGCTGTGATTGGACACAGCCAATCAACAGGTTCCTGCCATGAATTATTGTCCGGGACATGCTGACTAAGTCCTGCTGTGTTCAATCACAGCAGAGCTGGCGGGCGGGGGCGCGCACGCACACCCTGAACCCGGAAGAAAGCTGCAATGTACAGGAACGTTTATGGTGCTTGTACAAGCCGCCCAGCCACAGTATACAGTATATGTACTGTGGTGGACCGGCAAGGGGTTCACATTGTAGTATTCCTATTAGACAAGACATGTGTTCTACCATTGAACTGCTTTAATCTACGTCCTATTGACAGCATTATCACAGCTGTACTTAGTAGATTTGGGCTTTTTAAGAGTAAGTAGAGTTTTGCTGAATTTCTGATGAGCTAATAATTACCGTGTACCGGAAAATAAATAAGACCCACTTAAGATAATTTTGATGACTACAAAGCTATCCAATGTGTAATGGCTTGTACTGCTGCCAATATCCTGCAAGTCTCACCAAACTTGTCAATACCGGCCTGTTAAAGCTCCAATTATTTCTTCTGATGCATAATTAATGTGGAGGATTTTAGAGCAGGATATTCCTCGTGCCTCCTATAGTCAGACTGCATCCTGATCCATACATCAGACCCGCAGTGATGTGCACTCCGGGAAGCGCTTAGAGATCCGCAGGTCTGTGCAGCCGGCGACACGTCATTGACTTGAACAGGCTGCCTGCACGGGTCTGCGATGTATGCCATGCAGGTGAAGACAGCCCTTCAGATAGGTAGGTCCATGTGAACGAGGCCTTGGGTATGCTACCTACCTACCTCTAACGACACTTCAGTGAGCAACGGTGCATATAAATGTAATGTAGGGTTGCCACCTTTTCCTCAAGTCAAACCCGAACACAGAATTTTTTTTATTTTTATAGTATAAACTATACATATATTTTGCAATTAAGGAACATTTCTAATCATATGAAGTTAATCACAAGAGTCCTCCTTTACATCAGAGTCCACAGAGTTACCCTTTCAAATCTGAATCCACTTGCAGAGCTATCCTACACCGTAAGGGGGGGCTCTGCAGACCCTGATGTAAGGGAGAAATCTGGGGACTCTGACATAAGGGATGCTCTGGAAACCCTGATTTAAGGGGGAGCACTGAGAACCATGATGCATGGAGAGGACTCTGATGTAAAGGGGGAAACTGTGGCTTCTGGTGTAAAGGGGAACTCTGATGCAAGGGGTTCTCTGAAAATCTTGATTTTCTTTAGTGTACTCATTCAGAGGCAGGAGAGAGAAGGGGGAAACTTCAGTCACAAACAGGGATGGATGGTGAGCTCACTCACCCCTTGGCAGTCAGCACCTCTCATCCAGATGTATCTGAGGCTGCTGGACTGCAAATTTCTAGCCCCCACTATCCTTTTCTGAGGCACAGCACCGCGGATTGGAATGTGGGCAGACACAGAGGGGTAGGGGCGGGAGGAAGAGGAGTAGATCGAGCCCTCTCTCCTCTCGTGTGTGTGTGTGTGTGTGTGTGTGTGTGTGTGTGTGGGATTGTAGTGCTTACTTTGTGCAGTGTGAAAGAGGGTGTTATGCCGTGTACACACGACCGGACTTTCTAGCAGACTAGGTCCGACGTTTTTGCCGACGGACTTTCTGAACGGACTTGGACACACACAATCACACCAAAGTCCGGCGGATTTAAACGTGATGATGTGCGACCGGACTAGAATAAGGAAGTTCATAGCCAGTAGCCAATAGCTGCCCTAGGGTCGGTTTTCATCCATCGGACTAGCACACAGACAAACTGATTTTTCGACTGGACTCAAGTCCGTCGGAAAAATTTGAAACAGGTTCTAAGGCCCCTTTCACACTGGGGCGGGGAGCCGCGGTGACGGTAAAGCAGCGCTATATTTAGCGCTGCTTTATCGTCGTTTTAACCGCGGTATTCGGCCGCTCGCGGTGCGGTTTTACCCCCCGCGAGCGGCCGAAAAAGGGTTAAACACCCCCGCAGAGCGCCGCCGTAGCGGCGCTTTGCAGCGGTATTGCCGCGGTTTTACCGCTGTGTCCCATTCTAATCAATGGGAAGGAGCGGTATAGGAGCGGTGAACACCGCTCCTATACCGCTCCAAAGATGCTGCTAGCAGGACTTTTTTTGTCATCCTGCTAGCGCACCGCTCCACTGGAGTTAAAGGGGCCGGATTTTTTCATGCGGTGAACAGGCGCTATTTTTAGCGCTGCACCGCATGAAAAACGCCCCGGTGTGAAAGGGGCCTAAATCTAAAGTCCGTCTGATTTTTCTACAGCAAAGGTCCGATGAAGCCCACACACGATCGAAATGTCCGACAGATTAGTTCCGTCTGACCTTTGCTGTCAAAGTCCGGCCGTGTGTACGCGGCATAACAGACACTCTTGGCTTCGACAACTGCAGCCAGCAACCCCACTGGGAAGCCATAGCCCAGTCTGAATAATGGGTCCGGGTTTCAGGCAGTTTAAAACCCGGACACATGATTCCAAACCCAAACTATCCGGGTGAATCCTGAACCCAAATGTAATGCCATGTCCAGCCTTGTTCCTTTTGGCCAGGTTTATCCTGACAATGAGAATTGGAACAGTGCATGGTGATTTAGAATATGGACTATGCCATTTAGACATAAGCACTTAGAAGCATTACCAGTGCGTCCAGGAGCAGCAGTTTTTTGTCAGAAAAAAATGCTTGATGCGTATAAACGCATATAGACCCCTCCAAACACGTGTTAATGCTAGGCACGTCAAGCTCTTGAGCATTAATTAATTTCAATCGCCAGAATAAATTATTATTCTGGACAATTAACCACTTGACCACTGGGCACTTAAACACCCTTAATAACCAGACCAATTTTCAGCTTTCGGTGCTCTCACACTTTGAATGACAATTACTCATTCATACAACACTGTACCCATATGACATTTTTGTCCTTTTTTTCACACAAATAGAGCTTTCTTTTGGTGGTATTTAATCACCTCTGGGTTTTTTTATTTTTTGCGCTATAAAAGAAAAATGACTGAAAATTCTGTAAAAAAAAATGAATTTTTCTTCGTTTTTGTTATAAAATTTAGCAAATTTGTAATTTTTCTTGATAAATTTTGGCCAAAATTTATACTGCTACATATCTTTGGTAAAAATAAGTACAAATTGGGGTATATTATTTGGTCTTTGTGAAAGTTTTAGAGTCCACAAGCTATGGTGCCAATATCTGAAAATTGATCACACCTGAAGTACTGACGGCCTATCTCATTTCTTGAGACCCTAACATGCCATAAAAGTACAAATACCCCCCAAATGACCCCTTTTTGGAAAGAAGACATTCCAAGGTATTTGGAAAGAGGCATGGTGAGTTTTTTTGAAGTTGTCATTTTTTCCCACAATTCTTTGCAATATCAAGATTTTTTTAAATTTTTTTTTTTTTTCACAAAATTGTCATATTAGCAGGTTATTTCTCACACACAACATATGCATACCACAAATTACACCCCAAAACACATTCTGCTATTACTCCCGAGTATGGCGATACCACATGTGTGAGACTTTTACACAGCGTGGCCACATACAGAGGCCCAACATGCAGGGAGCCCCATCAGGTGTTCTGGAGCACCCGGGACAATTCTGACATTTCTCTCCTACATGTAAAAATCATCATTTATTTGCTAGAAAATTACATAGAACCCCAAAATATTATATATGTTTTTTTAGCAAAGACCCTAGAGAATACAATGGCGGTCGTTGCAACTTTTTATCTAGCACGGTACTTGCGCAGCAATTTTTCGAACGTGTTTTATTTGGAAAAAAAAATGTTTTGTGCTTTACAAAAAACAAAACTGTAAATTTAGCCCAATGTTTTTGCATAATGTGAAAGATGAAGTTACGCCGAGTAAATAGATACCCAACATGTCACGCTTCAAAATTGCACACACTCGTGAAATGGCGCCAAACTTCGCTACTTAAAAATCCCCATAGGCTTTAATTTTGTTTACTGGTTACATGTTTTGAGTTACAAAGGAGGTCTAGGACCAAAATTATTGTTCTCGCTCTAACGTTTGCAGCGATACCTCACATGTGTGGTTTGAACACCGTTTTCATATGTGGGCGGGACTTACGTATGCGTTCGCTTCTGCGTGCGAGCACACGGGGACAGGGACGCTTTAAAAAAAAAAAAATATAAAATATATATATATATATATATATATATATATATATTTTATTGTTCATTTTACTTTATTTATTTTAGTTTGACCCTTTCCCCCCCCCCCCCCCCCCCCCCCCCCCCCCCCCCCCCCCCCCCCCCCCCCCCCAAAATTTTTTTGATCACTTTTATTCCTATTACAAGGAATGTAAATATCCCTTGTAATAGGAATATGGCATTACAGGTCCTCTTTACAGTGAGATATGGGGTCAATAAGACCCCACATCTCACCTCTAGGCTGGAAAGCCTGAAATAAAAAAAAAAACGATCCTGGCTTTGATCGTAGCGAGTATCGCAGGGTATTGTTGGGTATTGCAGGGTATGGCAGAGTATTGCAGAGTATCGCCGGGTATTGCAGAGTATCGCCGGGTATTGCAGAGTATCGCCGGGTATTGCAGAGTATCGCCGGGTATTGCAGAGTATCGCCGGGTATTGCAGAGTATCGCCGGGTATTGCAGAGTATCGCCGGGTATTGCAGAGTATCGCCGGGTATTGCAGAGTATCGCCGGGTATTGCAGAGTATCGCCGGGTATTGCAGAGTATCGCCGGGTATTGCAGAGTATCGCCGGGTATTGCAGAGTATCGCCGGGTATTGCAGAGCATCGCCGGGTATGGCAGAGCATCGCAGGGTATGGCAGAGCATCGCAGGGTATGGCGGGGCATGGCAGGGTATTGCGGGGCATGGCAGAGTATTGCGGGGCATGGCAGAGTATTGCGGGGCATGGCAGAGTATTGCGGGGCATGGCAGAGTATTGCGGGGCATGGCAGAGTATTGCGGGGGATGGCAGAGTATTGCGGGGCATGGCAGAGTATTGCGGGGCATGGCAGAGTATTGCGGGGCATGGCAGAGAATCCATCCATCCATGCTCAGCCATCCCTCCATACCCTGCAATACCCAGCAATACACTGCAGGCTATTGCTGGGTATTGCAGGGTATGGAGGGATGGCTGAGCATGGATGGATGGATCGGTGGTGGCAGAGCAGGCTGTGGGCACTACAGATCCCGCCCACAGCACTGCTGCCACCGATCCCTCCCCCTCTCCTCTCATACTGTACCGATCGGTACAGAGAGAGGAGGAGAGAGGAACCGGCGTCATCAAATGACGCCGGTTTGCTTACATGTGATCACTCCGTCATTTGACGGAGCGATCACGTGGTAAACGGCCGCGATGAGCGGCCGTTTACCGTGATCCATGATCCGCCGGGTCCTCAGGACCCGGCGATCATGGATGCTCTCGAGTGCGCGCACCAGGGGGCGCGCAAGAGCAGAATTCTGTGAGGCCGTTAATTAACGGCCTCCCAGAGTTAAGCAACCGCCCTGTAGCCGTTTTTCGGCTATGGGCCGGTTGTTAACTGGTTAATTGAATTAATGCGCAAGCGCGTGATGTGCCTTAACGCATCTAAACAAGAGTCAGGCTTTTTTCCTGCCAAAAAGCTGCTGCTAGGAGGAAAAGCATCTAAGATCTGTGTGCATGGAGCCTTAGGCTTGATTCACACTAATGTGTTTTTTTTTTTTTTATGCATTTTACAGAAATGCAGGGACATTTTTTAACATGGGTTCCTATGGAACATGTTCACATCAATGCATTTTTGTGCCTCTGCATTTCTGGAAAGGGTCTGGGACTTTTTTCATGCAAAATGCAGCGTTTTGCATGTAATAGAATTCGATGGACCCGCATCCAAAACCGCGATTTGCGTTTTTTTTTTTTTTTTTTACACTGTATATAGCTGGTTGCTAAGGAGGGGCGGCTTCCTTAGCAACCAGCTATATACAGTGTAAATAAAAATGCAAAAACGCGGCAAGCACTGCAGAAACGCTCAAAAGCAACGTGCATAGATGTGAATCGAGCCTTAGGCCTCAGGTACACTGCTGCTGGTAAACTGATGTTTAGGAGCAGTTGGGCATTTTTTTTCAGCTGCCCCTGAATTCTTCTCTATGTTATCTTATCAGTACATTTACACAGGGTCGTTTATAGGCAGTTGAGTTTGGAAGCATTTTTTGGAACGAAAAAAAAATGCATTCAGGACGGATGTTCAGAGGCATTTGAAACGCAAAATGCCTGTAACAACCAGTAATCGCTGCTAAATTTGGTAAGTTACCACGTTTAGCAGCGTTTCGTTTACAGACATTTTTCATTTTAACAAAAAAAAAAAAAAAACGCTTCTAGTTGCAAACGCAGCATGTAAACGTGGCTAAAAGGATGTTTTTAGACATCGGTTTCTAGCTGTCAAGAGGTTAAACAACGTCCCGTGTACATGAAGCAGGCTGCATTCACACCTGAACGTATCATTTTCAGGCATTTTTTAGGGCGTTTTTCTGATGTTTTTGTTCAGGCACTTTTTGCAGCGTTTTTGTACGGGCATTTTGAGCTCAAAGGTCATCAATGTAAAAAAGCTGTAATACGCCTGTAATCTGCCTAAAAAGAAGCTTGTGTACTTTTTTGAGCTTCAGGTGGCAGAATACTCAGATGTGAACAGGGATTTTGCTTGTTGGGCGTTTTGGAACTTTTGAGATGAGCGTTTTATGAGCTGAAAATGCTCAGGTGTGAATGCAGCCTTAATGCTGACACTTTCTTCTGCAGGTGTATTTTTTTTTTTTTTTTTTCTCCGAGGTGAAGGGAAAGCACTGGACTCAGATCTTTACCCACCAAAAGAAGCAGCTGATTGAACCTAATGACTAAGGCTACTTTCACACTGGGGCGTTGAGTGCGCTGGCGGTAAAGCGGCGCTATATTTAGCGGTGCTTTACCGTAGTTTTAGCGGTGCTATTTGGCCGCTAGCGGTGCAGTTTTAAAGCGGCGCTTTGCAGGCGGGTTTGCAGCGCTGCCCCATTGTTTTCTATGGGAAGGAGCGATTTAGAAGCGGTAAATACATCGCTCCAAAGTTGCGGCTTGCAGGACTTTTTTGAGCGTCCTGCAAGCGCACCGCTCCAGTGTGAAAGCCCTCAGGGCTTTCACATTGGAGTGCATTGAGCGGCTCTTTCAGGGCGCTTTGCAGGCGCCATTTTTTAGCACTTTAGCGCCTGCAAAGCGCCTCAGTGTGAAAGGGGCCTAAAGCTGGCCATACACTATAAACGAAAAATCTGCGGAAATTCGGTCATTTGGCCAGTTCGTTCGTTTTTTGGCCAGTTAATAGACACAAAATCGGTAAAGCAGAACTTCCTTTTTAGGGTGAAGTTCTGCTTTAATGAAATATCACTTTGTCATCCTAACACACACCAGCGGCTGCATTCTTGTGTAGCTGCTGTTATGAAGGGACCATGTTCCATTTCTAGGGTATGTCAGAGTTTGCAAATGCATACAAACACCACATAATATCTATAGAAAGCGCATGCAATGTGTCAAATCATAATCTTCATACATATATATATATATATATATATATATATATATATATATATATATATATATATATATATATATATATATATATATATATATATATATACACACACATAATGTGTGTGTATGTGTGTGTGTGTGTGTATATATATATATATATATATATATATATATATATATATATATATAATGTATGTATATGTGTTAGTGTTTTCTGTAGTTTACACGTAGGGTTGCCGCCTCATCCCTTTTAACCCGAACACATATTAATTACACAGGTTCTGTGGCTGATTAAAGTGGTAAATAAACTCACTTGGTGCCTTATCTGCATAAAATTTGCCTCAGAACCTGTGTAACTAATATGTGTTTGGGTTTAAAGGGATGACGTGGCAACCCTACATGCTGTGTCAATGAGCCCCACAGGCCATGTTTTGCGCCCCCCCCAGTACAGGTGGAGTAATCAGTATGCCTCTGGTGAGCTGCCTCTGATGAACACACCTGTGCTGAGCAGGAAGAGGGACGTCCTCACCAGAGGCTCATCCTGAGGTAAAACTGATGACATTTGGGATTTCAGAGCCAGGAAAGGAGATGAGAACGTTTTATTGGCCATATTTCTACGATGGTATGTACATAGACAGCTGTGTCTGACAACTTCTGATTTAACTGATGGACAGTAAAGTTTTGAATGGTGGTTCACACTGGTGCTATGTGGAAACCACATTGATTCTTGTGCGGGTTCCTGCACCACATCAGAATCACGGGCAGTTCACACTGCACTCTGAGAACCACTGCAGGTGTCAATATAAAATTAATGACACCCCCAAATTAGTTTGCAGAACACAGTGCCAACTATGGAATCGGATCGCATGGGTCTGAACACTAATTCCAGTGTGGACATTTTGTATGGCTGAATTCACACGGCACAGACATTGCATGTGATGTGCACAGGAATGCAGTGCAAATCGCATGTGATGTCTGCAATTGCATTAGTGTGAACCCAGCCCAAGACCCCATACACACTATTAGATTTTTTGCAGATTTTTTTCTTCAGATTTACCAAAACCATGTAGTATAAGGGCCTGCCTGATTGCATACTTATTGAAACTCTTAGGCCTCATTCACACAAGGCAGATCCGCTCAGTGGAGTCCACCAGCTTAGCAGGAGATCTCTCCGCTGGGCCCGGTGGATGACAGGTCTGTCGCTGCTCACTGAGCGGGGAGGAGCCTGTCAGAGCGCTGCTGATTCCTATGGAGAGATCCGATCCGCCAAGACGGATGGCGAGCGTTTCGCCATACGTCTGATTTTAGCAGATTGAATGGCAGACTGGTGTCAGTGGACACATCTTTGCTGACATCCGTCTCCCCATAGGAGACAATGGATGGCCCGCTCGGATCTGCCTGAAAAACGGACAGGCGGATCTGAGCGGGCTTGCCATGTGAAAGGGGGCCTTAAAGGGGTTGTAAAGGTAAAAGTTTTTTCACCTTAATGCATTCGGTGAAAAGACATCCAACAATGCAGGCCCCCCGTTTATACTTACCTGACCCCTCGAAAGTCCCACGCTCGCCCCCGACGCCCTTTTCGTCGTTCACCCTGGGCGTTGATTGGCTAGAGTGGATGGATTGGAAGCAGCGCAGCCATTGGCCCGCGCTGCTGTCAATCACATCCAATGACGCGGCGCGCTGGGGGCAGGCCAAGTGATGCAGTGAGTGGCTATGGCCGCTAGCGCAAGCACTCACCGTGCGAGGGAGCTCGCATGAAGTTGTGGAGTCCTTGCGGTAGGGAGCCGAGACAGCCGCCGAGGGACCCCAGAAGACCAGGTTCGGTGTCACTCTGCAAAATGAGCTGCACAGTGGAGCGAAGTATAGCATGTATGTTATTTAAAAAATAAATAAAATATGTTTTCCTTTAGTGACTCTTAAGTCCTAATTCACAGCTATGCATTTTTAGCGCTTTTTGCAGATTTGCACTACAGTCCATTTAACATGGTTTCCTATGGAACACGTTCTGTAGTGAAAATCTGCAAAATGCAAAAATTCATGAGCAAGATCATTTTGGCTCCTTCTTTTTCAGAAATCAAGCTTGTCTTAGGCTGCTTTCACACTGGGGCGGTTTGCAGGCGCTATTGCGCTAAAAATAGCGCCTGCAAACCGACCCGAAACAGCTGTTGCTGTGTCTCCAGTGTGAAAGCCCTCAGGAGCGGTGCGCTAGCAGGACGGTAAAAAAAGTCCTGCTAGCAGCATCTTTGGAGCGGTGAAGGAGCGGTGTGTTCACTGCTCCTATACCGCTCCTACCCATTGAAATCAATGGGAGACCGCGGGGATACCGCCCGCAAAGCGCCGCTGCAGCGGCGCTTTGCGGAGGATTTTAACCCTTTTTCGGCCGCTAGCGGGGGGTTAAAACCACCCCGCTAGCGGCTGCATACCGCGGGTAAAACGATGGTAAAGCAGCGCTAAATATAGCGCTGCTTTACCGTCGCCGCCCCGCACCGCTCCAGTGTGAAAGCAGCCTTAACCACTTCAATACCAGCGTATAGTCATATGACGCCCACAAGGTGGATCTACCATCCTGGGTGGGCGTCATATGACGTCCTCGGATTCCCGGCCGCCTGGGGGGCGCGCGGCATCGCTCGGGACCCGGTGCGAGTGCCCGGCGGCCGCGATGTCCGCCGGGCACCCGCGATTGCCCGTTAAAACAACGGGACCGGGCGGGACCGTGGAGCTGTGTGTGTAAACACACAGCTCCACGTCCTGTCAGCGGGGAGGAGACCGATCATGTGATCCCAGTACAGAGGATCACATGATCGGTCTCCTCCCCTTAAGTCCCCTCCCCCTACAGTTAGAATCACTCCTATTAGGGACACACATTAACCCCTCCAGCGCCCTCTAGTGTTAACCCCTTCCCTGACAGTCACATTTACACAGTAATCATTGCAATTTTATAGCAACGATCGCTGTGTAAATGTGAATGGTTCCAAAAATGTGTCAAAAGTGTCCGCCGCAATGTCGCAGTCACGAAAAAAAAATCGCAAATCGCCGCCATTACTAGTAAAAAAAAAAAAAAAATTCAATAAGTCTATCCCCTATTTTGTAGACGCTATAACTTTTGCGCAAACCGATCAATATACGCTTATTGCGATTTTTTTTTTTTTTTTTTACCAAAAATATGTAGAAGAATACGTATCGGCCTAAACTGAGGAAAAAAATTGTTTTTTTTTTTAAAAAATGGGATATTTATTATAGCAAAAAGTAAAAAATATTGTGTTTTTTTTCAAAATTGTCGCTCTTCTTTTGTTTATAGCGCAAAAAATAAAAACCGCAGGGGCGATCAAATACCACCAAAAGAAAGCTCTATTTGTGGGAAAAAAAGGACGTCAATTTTGTTTGGGTGTAACGTCGCACGACCGCGCAATTGTTAGTTAAAGCGACGCAGTGCCGAATCGCAAAAAGTGCTCTGGTAAGGAAGGGTGTTTAAAAGCCCTGTATTGAAGCGGTTAAGGAAACTTTGACAGAAACATGGAGACTGCCATTGCTGACATGTCCTTTTTAAAATTGCAGTTTCCTGGTTGTTGGCTCAATAATTTACCTCAGAAGACTCAACTATAGGCAGTTGCACTATACCCTTATTATATATATTATATTAAAAAAAAAAAAAAAAGTATTATATTTTTGTAAAATAAAAGTTATAGTTTCTATATATTTTTGGGATGTTCATGAATGCCATTCAGACTTCTGAGGCAAACTGTTATATAGTTTGGGGGGTGGTGGGGTACACCACACCAATGCATAAAACACTAAATAATATTAGAAATTAGGTGTGTGGTGGCAGTCAGATTAATTTTGGATATGGCAGTAAGGCTGTGTGCCTTATTTTCTGTAGGTCAGTGACTTTAAATAATGAGGCAAGAGATGCTTTAGGCCTCATGCACACTGAGTGTTTTAGAACTGATGCGTGAGGCCTAAAGCATCTCTTGCCTCACTAAAGTCACTGACCTGACAGAAAATATGGCTGCATGTGCAAAGGCATATTTAATACTCCCATCTACACTGGAGCTGGCAGAAAAACCCTGCCTAAAAATGCACTTATGAGTGTATGTGAGTTTACCAGTGTATGGCATTTAGAAGCAAATACCTATTGGTTAGCATATATTTATTTTAGCCAGTAGAATGACTTTACATTAGAGTTGCCACCTCATCCCTTTAAAACAGAACACATAATAATTACACAGGTTCTGAGACTAATTCAATGCAGATAAGGCACCAAGTGAGTTTAAACAGTTAACAACCACGCTATAGCTGAATGATGGTTACCGTACGGCTTGATAACTTTGGGAGGCCGTACTATGACGTTGTCCCAGTACTGCGCACCCCCTGGATCACGGTAAACAACTGCTGATATCGGCTGTTTACCAGGTGATCGCTCCGTCAAATGACACACCCAGCCACACCCATTCATGCTCAGCCACCCATATTCATGACTCAACCATCCCGATCCACGGCTCATTCATGCTCATCCCTGCCACTACAGTGCCTCACAAAAGTGTAATAGGTAGTCAAATTTAGATTTGAAATTTATGCCCCTAGAACACCTGACGTACTCTCTGCATGTTGGGGCTCTGTATGTGGCCAGGCTGTAGAAAAGTCTCTCGCATGTGGTATCGCCGTACTCAGGAGGAGTAGGAGAATCTATTTTGGGATGTAATTGTTGGTATGCACATGCTATGTGTTAGAAATATTGTATAAATGGACAACTTTGTGTAAAAAAAATAATGCGTTCTCATTTTCTTCCCACATTTTCCAAAAACTTGTAGAAAAAAATGACATGTTCAAAAGACTCATTATGCCTCATAAATTATACGTTGGGGTGTTTTCTTTCTTAAATGGGGTCATTTTTGGGGCGTTTACATTGTCCTGGGGCTCCAGGGCCTTTCAAAAGTGCAAGAGGTAGTCAAGAAATGATATGTGTAATCTATGCTCCTCGAACGCCTGACGGGGCTTCCCGCATATTGGGCCTCTGTATGTGATCACACATGTGATTATCGCCATACTCTGGAGGAGTGGTAGAATGTATTTTGGGGTGTAATTTGTGGCATGAATATGCTGTGTGTGAGAAATAACCTGCTAATATAACAATTTTGTGAGAAAGGAAAAAAATAAATCTTGATTTTGCAAAGAAATGTGGGAAAAAATTACAACTTAAAAAACTCACCCTTACTAAATACCTTGGAATGTCTACTTTTGAAAAAGAGGTCATTTAGGGGGTATTTGTGCTTTCCTGGCTTGTTGGGCTCGATTCACATCTATGCATGTTGCTTTTGAGCGTTTCTGCAGTGCTTGCTGCGTTTTTGGGCATGCGTTTTTACTGCGATTTCCTTTTTTTTTTTTTTTTTTTTTTACACTGTATATAGATAGTTGCTAAGGAGGGGGCCGGGAAGCTGGCCGCCGCATCCTTAACAGCCGATGAGTCATCAGCTGTCAGCGGGCTTCCCCGCTTAATGTAAAAAAAAGAAGAAAGAATTGCCGGCTAAAAAAACAGCATGCCCCCCCCAGGTCCATACAAGGCCCTTGGGTCTAGTATGGATTCGGAGGGGACCCCCCCACGCCAACATTTAAAAAAAAAAAAAAAATCTCCCAAAATCCATACCAGACCCCTATCTGAGCATGCAGTCTGGCAGGTCAGGAAAGGGAGGGGATAATGGGGGCATGGCCATCGGATTACATCATCCGGAGGCCCCGCTCCGGTGACTTCACTGACCAATCATGCCCCGTGTGGTGACGTCACAAGGGGGCGGGGGGTCCAAATGATGTAATCAGATGGACACGCCCCCTTCATTATCTAAGAAATGCTTGACATAGGCTCGGACAGATCAGTGGGACGCAGCATCGGTGGAGGGTCGGCGGCGGCAGAGAAAGGAGAACACTGGACAAAGAAGAGCGGAAGAAGAAGCAGTAGAAGCCTAGAGGATGAAGCTGCAGGAGAAGATGGAGGAAGACCGAAGAAAGAAGTGGGGAAGAAGAAGATATTTTTAATAAAAGACTTGTCAAAAACTGTCTACTGTATTTTTTTTCAAACAACACTACTTCTTTTTTATTTTGGTGAATGGGTAGCGGTACAATACTCATTTGCGTGGGCGGTGGGATCTGGGTGCCCCCTTGTTAAAGGGGGCTTCCAGATTCCGATAAGCCCCTCACCCGCAGACCCCAACAACCACCGGGCAAGGGTTGTTGGGAAGAGGCCATTGTCCCCATCAACATGGGGACAAGTTGCTTTGGGGGGGGGGGGGGGCGCAGAGCTCCACCGGCCCCAAAGCACCCACCCTCCCATGTTGAGGGCATGTGGCCTGGTATGGTTCAGGAGGGGGGAGTCTTTTTTTTTTTTTTTTTTTTTTTGGATGCAGGTCCATTGAAGTCTATTACATGGTCACTGCACACCAGGCAGACACAATCCTTTAGGTAAGCCTTCTCCCTGAGTCCCCAGTCTCTCCAGCTCAGGGGAAGCAATGGCCCGCTGGCATGGTCAAGGTGGCTGGGCGATATGCATGTCGGTTTCCGGTCACGGCTGGTGGGTGACGTCATATCCGGTAGCGCAGCTACCTGTGGTGGCAAGTGGCGCTTCAAGGTTCCGGCCCTCGATGACGCCGGCACCAGGTAATTTAAAACCAGACGTTTTTTCCTCAGCACCCGCTGCACTCTCTTCTAGGATGGAGGGGAGACAGACAGCTACTGCAGAAGCAGGTGCCCCAGGCACTGGTCAGGCCCAGGTAAGAGGGGTACAGTGATACCTTTTAATTCTTCTCCATATGGGCTTATGTTTTGGTTATCTGTGTGATCCTCCCTGCAGGGAGCCTGTGGCTGCACGGTCAGAGGTAACTCCGCTCAGACCCTGCAGTCTGGATTTGGCGGTTGCTGCTAGCTGGGGCTTTTACTGCTTGGGGCACTGTTTCCTTCTGTCTGGTGGTGGTCTATTTGTACACTAAGGGTAGGAAAGTTTTTTTTTTATTTATTTTTTTTTTCCAGGGACCCTTATGTGAGTTTCATTTATTCTCATTGCAGGAAAAAGCGTTAGGAAAAAACAAGCATTCAAACCCACCAGGTCAGAGGAAATGCCCTTCCTGCAAGATTTGTGGCAAAAAGCAATGTGCAGGACCTTTATTAAGGAGCTGGCGGAAGAGGAAACATCCCAACAATACAAGGACTTGATCTCTTCAGTGTGAGAGCTTACAAACTCGTTGAGTTTTGGCAAATCTATGCTGGCCCAGAGCCCAGCAGGCCAGATTGAGCCCCATCATCCACCGTCCAGCCCTAGGGCACCCACCTGTAGAGCAGCAGAGGTCGTTGACTCAGGGGGTAAGGGGACAAATACTCTTCCCTCCCTCAGGGATTCAGACAAGGAAGATGATAGCCAAGCCTCTAGGTACAAACTATCACTGTAGGAAATGGATGATCTTTTGAGAGCAATCTACACTACCCTTGAGATCGAGGAGGAAAAGGTGCAACTATCGGTTCATGATAAAATGCACAAAGGACTATATGACACTAAACATAGTGTTTCCAGTCCATAGAATCCTCTCGGATGCAATGAATAAAGAATGGAAGGACCCTGAGAGAGGCCCCTTCTTTTCCAAAACCCTTAAGAGAAGGTTTCCCTTCGAAGATAAGGAGACCGAGATATGGAATAAGAAACCCTGTGTAGATGCTGCATTTTCGTTGGTTTCCCGTCGCACAGACCTAGTAGTCGAGGACATGGGGGCACTGAAGAATGCGATGAATAAAAGAGCGGGCTTCCGGATACAGTCAGGAGTTCTCAGAAGCTCCCCAGAGCAGATTTTGTCACAGCTCTTCCAAAGGACCAAGAAAAAGCTTCCGCAATGATGAACCTGCTGCAGGATCCGATTCAACAGGAAGTGATTATCCGGGTCCCAAAACATCAGGAAGGCCGGGGCTTCTATTCCCACATCTTGGTGAAAAAAACCTTTGGGAAAGTATCAGATCGATCTGTTATAAATGTTTCCGGATGGACACGATCTATTCAATAATGAAGTTACTGACTCCAGACTGTTTCATTGCATCCCTAGATCTAAGGGACGCCTATTTGCACGTCCCGATAGCTCAGGCTTACCAACGCTTCCTCCATCTGGCTCTCAACCTGGGGACTTCGGTTTGGCATCTCCAATTCAGTGCCCTGTCGTTCGGACTTTCATTTTCCCTTAGGATTTTTACAAAGATAATGGCGGAAGCCCTGGAGCCTCTGAAGCTAAAAAGGGATTTCAGTCATCCCATATCTGGACGACCTGTTTTTCGCAGACTCCAGAAAACAGGTCTTGACAAATCTTCAGGCTCACCTCAAGATCTTAAAAACTAGAGCCATCGCAGGAGACAAAAGTTCCTGGGCTATACGATAAACTCGGTGCTTCAAAAAGTTTTTCAGCCACAAGAGAAAATGGAGAAGATCCAATCTGCGGTGTGACAGATTCAGTCCAATCGGCCATGGCAATTTTGGGACTTCTTACGGCATCGATTCCAGCCATACAGTGGGCCAGATTATATCCTACAAAAATGGTCACACCAGGAGATGTTAGAAATACAGATCAGGCTCACCTCAAACGTAAAGAACAAAAAAGAAGCTGCGCTGATAATGAATGAAATAAACAAATGTGATCTAGTGGACAAATAAACTTATGATTAGGTTGACAAATGTACTGAAAACCCTGCAGTAATGAACTAATGAAAGGTGTTCACAAATACAAATGCAGTGAAATATAATAAACCAAGTGAATCCTGGGAAGTGACAAAAAGGGAAAAAAAACTGTTGAGTGATACAAAAGCAACCAATTCAGCAGATAAGTGAAAAATAATGCAATATGGTAAGTGAACCAACAAATATAACAAAAGAATTAAAAATGTGAAAAACTAAATAAAAATGTTAGTCTTCCAAAATGCTTCTCAACGGGGAATAGATGTTGAAACACCCTGTGAGAGATCTTCAATATTCAAAGGACACCGTGCATCCACCACCACATAAATTGAAGGCTTACCAGCTATACAAGCTGTGGCTAATACCCAGCCAGAACCTTTAAATCCTGACGATACCTCCAGTGGTTTGCAAGCCAAGCGTTCCTGAAGACTTGATGTGTATCCAGCAATCAGACAAGCGGCCACAAACCTATTATTGGTGAGTGAGTTAAGCCCATAAAAAGAGACAAAGTTGCGCCATCGGTAAAACCAGGTGGTGTTTATTGTAAAAAGTCTTTGCAGACAAACAGACTATGCAAAAAATTCCTTTCCATAAAAACAAGCTGGCAAATAGTACAAACACGCCCGTGCAAGCGGAACGCGAGAACAGCGTGGTAACGTCAGCATGTCGCTCCTCCCTCAAATGTAAAACGGCCACTCTGCTGGTGGAGGAATTCAACCAACCTGGCAAGAGGTCTCTCCTGGGTTTTCCCCCCTAGACAAGCGTCTAACAACAAACGCAAGTTCCTGGGGTTGGGCATCCCACCTGGATGGCCAAGCCTCTCCGGGGGCCTGGTCCAAAGCAGAAGCCCAAAAGTCCTCAAATTGGCAGAAACTGAAGGCCATTTTTCTCGGACTCCTAGCCTTTCAACAAACAGTAAAGCAGGACTTGACAAATTTGCTTGGACTCTAGGAGCCAGCTAAAAAAGTTAGCCAGGTTTTTTTTTTTTTTTTTTTAACGACGACAAAGCTTTATTTTCAATATAAAAATGAACCAATCTTTTGCACAGTATTGTAATGGCAGAGCATTGCAGTGTTGCACACTATTGTGGTGGCAGAGCATTGCAGTGTTGCACAGTATTGTGGCAGAGCATTGCAGTGTTGCACAGTATTGTGGTGGCAGAGTAATGCAGTGTTGCACAGTATTGCAGTGTTGCACAGTATTGTGGTGGCAGAGCATTGCACAGTGGTGGAAGAGTATTGCAGTGTTGCACATTATTGTGGTGGCAGAGCATTGGCAGAGTGTTGCAGTGTTGCACAGTATTGTGGTGGCAGAGCATTGCAGTGTTGCACATTATTGTGGTGGCAGAGCATTGCACAGTGGGGGCAGAGCATTGCAGGCACTGACCAGCGCTGTGGGCACTACACATCCAGCCCACAGCGCTGGTCCCGTCTCTCCCCCTTTCCGCTTCTCCCCTCTCACTGTACCGACGCCGGTTTGTGTACATGTGATCGCTCCGTCATTTGACGGAGCGAACACGTGGTAAACGGCCGCCATCAGCGGCTGTTTACCGTGATCCGTGATGCGCCGGGTCCTCGGGACCCGGCGGTCACGGATGTTCCCGAGTGCGCACCCCAGGGCGAGCGCGCGGGAGCAAGTTTCTGGGAGGACGTCCGTAGGACGTCCACTCAGGATAAGCCGACCGCGCTGTAGCTGTCTTTCGGCTATGGCCGGTCGGCATGTGGTTAAGAAAAAAAAATAAAGTTTTTTTACTTTTAAAAAAATAAATAAAAATCAAAGCTATTATATAAAGAAAAAAAAAAAGCTATATGAATTCAAACCAGCCACCACCACACTCACCGTTAGGCAAAAGGCGCCAGCAATCACTTCCTTCTCTTCTCCACTTTAGGAAGGAGATGGGCGGGCAGTGAGAAACAGGCAGGGCTTTGAAGCTGTTAGAGGTGTTGCAGCTGTTAGAGGTGTTGCAACATCAACGGCCACCACCAGATGGCGCCATATTACATATTAGTGCTTCAGAAGGCCCAAAGCCGCGTCCTAAATTACTGGACGGCGCGGCCCGATTCGATCGCACGGCGTGGTCGGGGTCCACAGGAAGACAGGATACCCCAGCTGTGTCGCCCCAGGCTCCAGGACCCTAATGCTAGTCGCCATTGCGACCGGGAATTGTCGAGGCCTGCAGTAAAGGGACAACATGTACAGGTTCTCTCGGACAATACAACTGCAGTAGCTTATGTATTGAAACGAGGAGAAACCAGGAGCAGAGGACTCCTGGAGATGGCCAGTCAGCTACTTACTTGGGCAGAACAAAATGTGACCTCATTGTCAGCAGTCCATCTAAAGGGATCCCAGAATCTGCTAGCAGACCTAACAAGCAGAAGGAGAGTGGTGGAAGCAGAGTGGAGTCTGAACCAAGAAGTCTTCTTGATGACCTCTAAAGCATGGGGGCAACCTCAAATTGATCTGTTTGCGAGCCAACAGAACTCGAAAGTACAGACGTTTTTCTCACAAACCGGGCCGTAGGCATAGATGCTTTTTGCCCATCCGTGGCATTACCAGCTGTGCTATGCTTTTCCCCCCTTCCCGCTGATACCGCTGGTCCTTATAAAATTCAGGGAAGGAAATACCAAACTGATCCTGGTCACTCCCTTCTGTCCAAAAAGACCCTGGTTCACGACATTACTAAATGTGGCTGCAAAACCTCCATGGAAGCTGCTGCCCAGAAAGCACCTGCTAATGCAGGGGTCCCTGAACCATCTGGAAGCAGACCGGTTACATCTAACTGCTTGGTTTTTGAAGAAGACCTCCTCAAAGCCAAGGAACTATCTGATAAATTAGTAAAGACCCTACTCTCCAGTAGGAAGGAGGTAACTCAGGCCATATACCGGAAAGTTTGGAAAAAGTTCAATTTTTGGTGCACTTCTAAAGGCCTCCAGGTTAAAAGGCCGATCTCATTGCTCCCATTCTCCTCTAAACTTCTAGAGCGCTTAGTCTACAACCGTCTTGGCTCCTACCTCAGTGAAAATAACCTTCTTGACCCTTTACAGTCTGGCTTTCGCTCGCAGCACTCCACGGAAGCTGCCTTACTAAAACTCACTAACGATTTACTAACTGCTAAATCCAACAGCCAGTACTCCATACTGCTACTACTTGACCTCTCTGCAGCCTTTGATACTGTTGACCACCCGCTCCTTCTCAATTAACTCCATTCCCTTGGCCTCCAAGATTCTGCTCTATCCTGGTTCTCTGCCTATCTATCACAACGCTCCTTCAGTGTTACCTACAACTCTGTCTCCTCCTCTCCGTTGCCCCTTTCTGTGGGGGTCCCCCAAGGCTCTGTTCTTGGACCCCTTCTCTTCTCCATCTACACCTCCTGCCTTGGTCACTCGATAATCACCCACGGCTTCCAATACCACTTATACGCTGATGACACCCAAATCTATCTGTCTACTCCTCACCTCACTCCTTCAGTCTCCTCTCGCATTACTAACTGACATCTCAGCATGGATGTCGCACCACTTTCTTAAATTAAATCTCTCTAAAACTGAGCTATTAATATTCCCCCCTGCCCGTGCCCCCCCTCCATGACTTTTCCATCAAAATCAACAATGCAACCATCAGTCCCTCCCCTCACGCCAGGGTACTCGGTGTAATCCTAGACTCGGACTTGTCATTTCAGCCTCAAGTCCAATCGCTGTCAAAAGTTTGTAGACTTCACCTCCGTAACTCTAAAATTCGCCCCTTTTTAACAAATGACACCACCAAGCTCCTCATTCACTCCCTTGTTATCTCTCGCCTTGACTATTGCAACTCCCTTCTCATTGGCCTGCCTCTCCATAGGCTCTACCCTCTTCAGTCTGTCATGAATGCTGCTGCCAGACTTATCCACCTTACCAACCGTTCAGTGTCTGCCAACCCTCTCCTCCAATCCCTACACTGGCTCCCAATCACCCAGCGATTCAAGTTCAAAATACTAACCACAACTTACAAAGCCATCCACAGCTCTGCCCCGAGCTACAACACCAATCTTGTCTCCAAACATATCCCAAACCGTCCTCTCCGCTCTTCTCAAGATCTCCTCCTGTCAAGCTCTCTTGTTTCCTCCTCCCATACTCGTCTCCAGGATTTCTCCAGAGCCTCTCCCATCCTCTGGAATTCGCTACCTCAACCTGTCCGGCTATCCCCTACTCTAGCTACCTTCAGGCCATCCCTGAAAACTCAGGCTTCCCTGAAGAGATATCATGTCTCCAACTAATCTTCTACCACTTCCATCAGCTCATTCCCCACAGTTACAACCTTTTGTATCACCTCCCCCACCCTATTAGATTGTAAGCTCTTCTGAGCAGGGCCCCCTTAATCCTCTTGTATTTTATTGTATTATAACTGTATTGTCTCCCTTTTTATATTGTAAAGCGCTGCGTAAACTGTTGGCGCTATATAAATCCTGTAATTAAATAAATAAAAGCATGGTGTCAGTCTTAGAATTTCTCCATGGCAGAATGGAGAAGGGGCTGGCAGCCAGCATCCTGAAAACCCAGGTGGCGGCTCTAATCAGTTTTTTTTTTTTTTTGAGAAGACTCTGTCCAGAGAGGTCTTGGTTTCAAGATTTTTTAGGGCACGGAATAGGCAAGTAGCGCTTAAAAGTTTTTCCCAGTTGGGATTTGTTTGTTTTACAGTGTCTCATGGGAGCTCCGTTTGAACCCTTGCAGGAAGTATCCTTAAAAGATGTAGTTCATAAAAAAAATTCTGGTAGCCATCACGTCGGCAAGAAGAGTCGGCAAGCTTCAGGCCCTGGCAGTCACGGAACCCTTTCTAAAGGTTTTTTCAGACTGGGTAATCCTTGAAAGGGATCCAGCATTTCTACCTAAAAGTTTCTTCAACTTTCCACCGTTCACAGGAAATGGTTTTGTCCAGTTTCTCCTCAGCTCCTGCCAATCCAGGAGAAGAAGCTTTCCACACACTCAATGTGAGGAGATGCCTGCTATCACTTTCTATCAGTCACCAAAATATTTAGAAAATCAAATGCTCCCTTCCTGATATTCTTAGGTTCACGTAAAGGGGAAAAAGCTTCCAAAAGCACTCTGGGCAGGTGGCCTAAATGGGCAATCATGGAGGCATACAAAGCTTAGGGAGAAATACCCCCCTCAGGTATTGGTGCTCATTCTACGAGTTCAACTGCAGTTTCCTGGGCCGAAAGGGCCGGTGCTACGCCTGAACAAATATGCAAGGCTGCCACATGGTCCAACTTTTCTCAGGTCCGACATTTCTCCGACATTATAAGTTGGACCTGCTGTCCGCTGCAAATCAAGCCTTCGGCAGGTAGGGAATGCAAGCAGTGGTCCTACCCTAGGGTAAGATTTCTTGGTTATCCTCTCCCAAGGTTGTCCTGAAAGGCGATTTGAGAAAGACTTAGTTAGACTTACCGGTGACATTATTTCTAAGAGCCTTTCAGGACAACTGTTGCTTCCCTCCCTTTTATCTTAGAAGGGGTTTAATAAGTATCTGTCATGGTTGTTTTTTGTTTTCCAGTATGTCGGAGACCACACAATAACTGTGGCAATGGTGGAAGAGGGGGGGATTTAAAGATGGAATGTGTTTCCTGGAAAATGGGCGGAGCTGCGCTCTCTCCAAGGTTGTCCTGAAAGGCTCTTAGAAATACCTTCACCGATAAGTCTTTTTCTGCCTCTCTTTGGAAGGCCTATGCAGGCTTCTCCCTGACTATCCAAATCAGCTTGTCAGTTATTCAGAAAGGAAGGGAGTCATCCGAAAACAAAGTAGCATTTTTCAGGAAGAGTTCAGCAAAGGTATCCTCAGTTTTTCTCTCATGGAGGTTTTGGCTGGTGAAATACTTCTGGCTTTTGAGTTATTTTGGTTGGGGTGCTGCCAGTACCCTCTGTAGTGGTTTTATTTGCGGATTTCCACCAGCTGGAACTCTGAGAGGAATATGTAGAAAATATAAATGGCCAGAAAGCTGCATTGCTCCTGACATTTACAGATTTTCTATTACTACTCGTGTTTTTTTATTTTTTTATTATTATGCTAACATATGGGGGGTTAGGTAAATCCACTTTGCACTACAGTGCAGTCGCTCTAAATCTAAGGGGTAGATCTAAAATGAGTGGAAGCTCTGCTGATTTTTATCATCCAATCATGTGTTTAGCTAAAATGCTGTTTTTTATTTTCCTTGCATATGCCCCTTGGATCTACAGTGACTTTAGTTGCAAGTGCACTTGCAGTGTAAAGTGTATTTGCCTTTAGTAAATGGTCTTTATTTTGTCCTGGTGACCACTGTCGTCTGGTACGGAAGATTATAATAAATCAATTATTATTTAGTTCTTTGTGGTTGTTCTCACTTTGGTGCCATCAGAAATTCTTGCCATGCGTTGTGATAACTCATTATTGTAGCACACTGGTGTGAATGGGCACTAAAAGGGATGTACACTCCTACAGAAACGTTATCTCAATTCCTGTTGTTTCCAGAAGAGGACAAGAAGTGAAGGTATAGCACCTAACGGTCAAAAAATTATAAAAATGTTTTTGCTGATGATATTGCCTTAGGGCCCTTTCACATTAATATGTTCGTCCTGCGTTTTTTACTTTGCAAGAAAAACGCAGGAACAATGTTTCCCTTTAAATCCTATGGAACTTTTAGTGTGTTTTGAAAAGTCCTGCATGCTGCATCTTTGCGGTTTTGAAAAACGCACCAAAAATTCAGCTTCCCATTGAAATTAATGGAAATTGCAGTAAAAACTCACCCTCGATATGTGTTTTTTGGTGCAAAATCGCAGTAAAAACACACAGCAGTGTGAAAGGTGCCTTAGCTCTGGCAATTTTAGAGATGTAGAAAAAAAATTTCATGTCACCTATAATGATCGGGATGCACCGCTAAACACATTTTACGTTGCGTTAAATAAACTCAGTGGACATGTCTGTCAGGCAAGAGCTGCTAGGATATGTGTTTGATTGGCAACTCGGGCAGACATTTTTAATTACTTAAACTTCTATCTCCTCTAGACCAATTACCACGTGCCATCCCCTCCCCAACCCATACATGGTGTACGAAGCCAAAAGTGTACCCAAAACCAAATGATCATATTATAACCAGCCAGCCCAACTTCTGTACTGATACAGGCACAAATACTGAATGTTTACAGACTATACAGTATTGACATATTCAGAAACTTGTCCGCAGAGACACAATCGGTACCATACTGACAGCCAGGAATATACACACAGAGACACAATCTGTACCATACTGACAGTAAGGAACATGTTTGCAGAGACACAATCAGTACTGTGCTGAAAATCGTGCACAAAGACTCAATCAGTACTGTACTTAAAGCCAGCAATATAAACACAGAGACACAATCAGTACTCTGACAGCCAGAAACATGTCTGCAGAGACAGTCAGTGCTGTATTGACACCTACAGAAACCCAAAGGAGAATAATTAATTAAGGGCGCAGTACATACAGAGGATGATGCATGTAGTTTTTTGTAAGGTAAAGGGTCCAGCTGTGTCAAGAAATCCTGTACTAAGGAAGCAAGGAGACTGACCACCTTTTGAAATACTAGCTGCCTGAATGCCATGCTGATTAAGGATGAGCCCCGGCGTGTTCGCAGTCACACACCCCATGTGCAGAGCCCGCCAGGAAGTCGGCACTGCGCTGCGCTAATCACAGGCAGTGAGACATTTCCCAATCTCGGCAGAAGCGCATCAGGAAATGTCTCGCTGCCTGTGATTAGCGCAGTGCCAACTTCCTGACGGGCTCTGCACGTGGGGTGTGTGCACACGCCAGAGCTCATCCTTTTTTAGCAAAATGTTCCGGGCATAATTCCATTGCTAACGAGCAGCTAAGAGTTATTTTGACTCTAAAACAGTGCAGCTGTATGTGTGGTAATTAATTTAATATATTTCCCCTGGTTGCTGTTAATAAAACCATTTCACATGTTTCCTTTTAGTCATAACTCAAATTTTCCTAAAGTCTAAGAAAAGATCTACGAACAAAGGAAACTATGTGTGGCATTTCCTCAGTTTAAAGTGCCATATACATCCATATGGCCCTGCTGTAGGTCCCATGGGATACCCAGTGCAGTAGCAGGTGTGAAATGTATTAAAGGGAACAGCCAGCTATTGTTGTGGGCTTAACCACTTGACCCTCAGGCTAGTTCGGACATTTCTGTGATGCATGTAAAAATCTGCATTTTTTTTTTTTTTTTTTTTTTTTTTTATAGAAAATTACCTCTAAGCATTACATATTTTAAGCAGAGACCCTGGAGAATAAAATGTTGGGAGTTGCAATTTTTTTGTCACATGATCTTTGCTCAGCAATTTTCAAAGTTGTGGGGTATTGGTTTTAGGGTCGTTTAATTTGTTTTAGGTAGCACTAACTCACGAAGGAGCTGCTGGTTTTATTTGGGCTTACCGTTACCTTCTCTGCTTTCTTCTCCGTCTTGGGGATCCCGTGGAAAGTGGCCCAAAGAATGTTGAAACTGACACTGACTCCTCTTTTGGGATTTTTATTTAGAAAATAGACAAAGTCTCTTGATAAAGGGTAGAGGGTTAGGGGTGAGTTCAGTCACTTAAATTGCAGGGTGAAGGTATTAGAAAAATCCAGAGGATAAAACGGTTCCACAGACTGGAATCCACAACCCCCGTATAGACCTCTCTCACTAGACCTAGCAACCGGTGGGATGCTCAGTAAAGTCTCTGCCACACACTTGTGAGTTACACTTGAGCGTTACTGAGGGATTTGGATGAATTTTAAAGAACTAACATACGGTACCAGTCTCTCTCAGCCGATCCGGCGATACCATATGAGTGTTGATCCAGGTTGCATCCTTCAACTAAGTCTCTCCAGGCTCCTTCAGAGAAACCAGCCTTGCGCACGGTCTTCTCATGAAAGGGTCCTCCCCTGGGGCTCTTCAGTTGCTGGGACTCTCCCTTCAGATGAGATGGCACCGGACCATCCCTGGATCAGTAGGCTCCGAAAATACACAGGATGCATAGTTCTGCACACCAGGCCAGGAGGGCCATGGGGCTGGGTCAGGAGGGCCACCAGAACCAAACGGATAGAAAATAATCCCCGCCAACATGGCGTCGGTACCTTTTTTAAATACCGCACAGCAGGAAAACACTCCCACTGGGCTGGTTCCGAGAGATAAATGGCATTCAATGCATCCAGCTAGACTGCGTTTCTACTCTTGCCGGCATTGACAGCGACACCTGCGGTCAAGGAGAACCCAGTGCAACCCAGCTGGACTGGTACTAAAAAACAGAAATTGCGAGAAATTATCCTGAAGCCCAACTGTGGCTTCAGGCAACTTAATTTTGCAAAAACAATAGCGCCTGCTTGCCAGGAGCCAGCGCTACATTTTAATATAAAAAATGTTTACGGTGTCCCTTTTTTATTATTTTCATCAACTTTTTTTCCTATCACAGGAGATGAACATCCTTTGTGATAGCATGGGCTGTGACAGGTCCTCTTTATGGAGAGTTCTGAGGTCTATTAGAAATCCTTGTTGCTTCTGACGCCACACAGTGGAAGGAATAATGAGAGGAATAATGGCAGTTCCTCCTACTGTGTGCAAGGAAGCTGATGCATTCCTGATGGGACGGGAAAGCCGTAAAGGTGGCAGAGAGGGTGGAAACCCCCTTCTGCCATCTGTAAAAGTGATTTAACTACTGTATAGCCTCTCAGATCACTTTTTACATTGCGGGGGGAATTGATTGCTGTAAAAAATACTGTAGCCTCAACCATGATCCCAGTATAACCATCTCAATACATCGGCCACTTTATTCGGTACATTTGTTCAATTGCTTGGCAACACAAGATTGAGCCGAGCATCAGAATGGGGAAGAAAGAGGCTTTAAGTGACTTTGAACGTGGCATGGATTTTGGTGCCAGGCGGGCTGGTCTGAGTATTTAAAAAAAACTGCTGATCTACTGGGATTTTCATACACAATCATCTCTAGGGTCTACAGAGAGTGGTCTGAAAAAGAGAAAATATCCAGTGAGCGGCAGTTGTGTGGAGTAAAAATGCCTTGTTGCTGTCAGAGGAGAATAGGCAGATGATGGAAAGGCAACAGTAACACAAATAACAACTCGTTACAACCAAGATATGCAAAATACCATCTCTGAACGCACAGCGCATCTAACCTTGAAGAAGATGGGCTACAGCAGAAGACCACACTGGGTGACACTCCTGTGTGGAAACTGAAGCTACAATTCGCACAGGCTCACCAAAATTGGACAATGGAAGATTGGAAAATAATGCCTGGTCTGATGAGTCTCGATTTCAGCTGCAACATTCAGATGGTGGGGTTAGAATTTGAGGAAAACATGAAAGCATGGATCCACCCTGCCTTGTATCAACGGTTCAGGCTGGTGGTGGTGTAATGGTGTGGGGGATATTTTCTTGGCACACTTTGGGCCCCTTACTACCAATTCAGCATTGTTTAAACGCCACAGTGTACCTGAGTATTATTGCTGACCATGTCCATCCCTTTATGACTACAGTGTCCCCATCTTCTGATGGCTCCTTCCAGCAGGATAATGCACCATGTCACAAAGCTCCAATCATCTCACCACTGGTTTCTTGAACATGACAATGAGGTCACTGTGCTCCAATGGCCCCCCACAGTCTCCCCCACCAGATCTCAATCTCAATAGAGCACCTTTGGGATGTGGTGGAACTGGAGATTCGCATCATGGATGTGAAGCCGAACAAATCTGCAGCAACTGTGTGATGCCATCATGTCAATATGGACCAAAATCTCTGAGGAATGTTTTTTGAACACCTTGTTGAATCTATGCCACAAAGGCAGTTCTGAGAGCAAAAGGGGCTCCAACCCGGTACTAGCAAGGTGTACATAATAAAGTGTCCAGTGAGTGTATATGATGGTCAAACTAAATCTCTAGCCACATTTTTTTTGCTTTGGATAATGCTTGTGTTTTGGAAGGGATTTTGCTGTTTGTGTCCCATTAGGAAGATTTCCCTTAAATTCCTGTCCTGGAGATGAAGCAAGAAGAGGAATGCTCATCAAAGTAGGAAATCCCCCTCTTAGTTTTCACCGGGACAGGTGTCCCCATTAACCGCTTGCCGACCAGCCGCTGTCATTATACAGCAGCAGGTTGGCTCCCCTGCACAAATCGCTGTAGGTGTAAGTTGGGCACTTTAAAAGTGATAGGGGGCGTGCGTGACGCCGGAACCGATGCGCATGGCCGTCGGCCGCGATGTCCACCGGCCACACAAGATCGCTCCACAGAGAGCCAGAATGGGGATCTGTCAATGTAAATAGACAGATCCCAGTTCTGACAGAGTGTAGAGAGATCTGCTGTTCCTAGTGATCAGGAACTGTGATCTCTCTCCTCCTCCAGTCAGTACACTGCCCCCACAGTTAGAAACGCCTCCCTAGGGAACACTTAACGCCTTGATTGCCCCCTAGTTTTAACCCCTTCCCTGCCAGTGGCATTTATACAGTAATTAGTTGCTATTTTTAGCTCTGATTGCTGTATAAATGTCAGTGGTCCCAAAAAAGTGTACGCTCGGTCTGCCACAATGTCGCAGTCCCGCTAAAAATCGCTGATCACCGCCATTACTAGTAAAAATAAATAATAAAAATTCCATAAATCTATCCCCTATTTTGTAGACGCTATAACATTTGCGCAAAAAAAAATAGAATGCATATTTGCCTAAACTGATGATTTTTTTACTTTAATTTTTTTTTGTAGATATTTATTATAGCAAAAAGTAAAAAATACTTATTCTTTTCAAAATTTAAAAACCGCAGAGGTGATCAAATGCCTCCAAAAGAAAGCTCTTTTTTGTGGGGAATAAAGACATACGTTTTGTAGTAGTGGTAAAAAAAAAGCTCTTGTGGGTTTAACCAATCCTTGTGGTGTGTGTGTGTGTGTGTGTGTGTTTTTTTTATTTATTTTTTGTCCAATTCTCCTTTAAGGGGGCGTGGCAATGGGGTGTGTCCTATGCCTGCTTACTTTTGCTGATAGGTGTCCCTCATTCCCATCTCAAAAAGTTGGGAGGTATGTCTTTAGCTACTGATACACTTTCATACTTTATTGTCAGTTAGATTATTTTCTCTTAACATGTTACTAGGGTTGCCACCTTTTCTTCAAGCCAAACCCGAACACTTTAGTGGCACAGGGCACATTTGTTTTCGTAGTATACACAATAGGATTATAAAAGACCTGGGACACCTTTGGGTGCCCCAAGGAGAGTGGTAATGCAGCTCGCTCCAGCAAACGGTGGGTGTGGCCAAACTGCTCTTTCTGACATCATGCCCCCCCCCCCCCCCCCAGTGATGCCAAACCTTCCCCCAGACAGCGGCCCGGAATGGCAACAGATTTTTGTGTGACTACAGTGGAACCTCGGTTAACGAGTAACGCGGTTAACGATCGTTTTTAAAGAAGAGCAACTTTTTTTTTAAATTCTGACTCGGTTTGTGAGTGTTGTCTCACAAAACAAACAGAATTCAAGCTAATGTGGTGTGCAGTACCGCATTTGGCCAGAGGTGCGGGGGCGCCGGTGACACTCGGAATGGTGCGGAACTGTTCGGAAATACTCGGAATCATTTGGAAATACTCGCAAATACTCAGTTCCCGAGTGTTTCCGAGGCTTTCCGAGTTCAGCCGAGCTGTCCCCGAGTATTTCTGGTGCCCCCCCACCTCTGGCCACATGCGGTATTGCATGCAATAGAAGTCAATGCGGAACGAATTATCTTCGTTTCCATTGACTTCTATGGGGAAACTCGCTTTGATATGCGAGTGCTTTGAAATACAAGCATTCTCCTGGAACGGATTATGCTCGTAATCCGAGGTTCCACTGTATCTCAGTTACTTGGGGAGCCAAAGCCCAGTCTAAATAATATGTCCGGGTTTCAGGCAGACTGAAACCCGAACACAAGATTCCAAACCCGAACTGTCCGGGTGAATCCTGGACAGGTGGCAACCCTACATGTTACATGTTATACACTGCAGGAATGATATTTTTTTGCCATTCTATTCTTAAATGTGACATGCTGTACTTTTATGTCTCTGATAACCTAAATTTCTAATCTAAAAAAAACGAAATGATTGTGCACACATAGTCCTCATTCACATGGGTGATGAGGGCCATACGCCCAGAATGAGCCATTTTGTTTATGTAGCTGGAGTTGCCAGGTGCTGTATGCAAGCAGCCCATGTAAGTCTATGGGGATGCAGGCAGGTGCATAGACACAGCCACTCATCCTATTTTGACAGGGATGCAGGTGTGTGTGTGGCTGGCCCCGAACGCACATTGTCTGTAGTCAGGGCCACTCATATGCACCCACATGCCTGTCAGATTAAGACTGGCGCCTGTGTCCATGCAGCCTCTGCATCCTCAAAGACTTAGGCTGCCTGCACATCGCACCTGGCAGCTCCAGCTGCATAAACAAATAGCTCATTCACAGTATACAGGCCTCAGTGCCCGTGTGAATGAGGCCCTAATGTGACAGCAAATTAGTTGTTGCTGAGACTAATTCCTTGTGTGGAGATGTAGGCATATGAATGGTTGCAATGGGCGACATCATCCCTAGGCCCCTTCTCCAGTATGCTCAATCTCACAATCTATACTAAAAGCAGACCTTCAATCATTTTTTCAACTTTACATCTATTAAATCTTCTGCCCTTGTTGATTTAACCTTTTTTGATAGTAAAACTTTTTTTTTTTTTATGCCAGTAAATACCTTATACAGCCCCCTTCCTGTTACTTGTCTGGTAAAAAAAACCTAGGCTTATGACATCATGCACAGCTCTCTCTGACTCGCATGAGAGTTTGCCAGGAAGGGAGGGGGGATGAGTCATAAGAGGACCAATGAGAGCTGCAGAGCTGGATATGTGCCTCTGTGTGTCGGTGTAAATCCAGGAAGTGAACAGGCAGCAGCTTCAGCTGACCACAGTTAAAATGGTTGCAGCCAGACTCACAGAATTACAGTGTATATATAAAATAATATGCAAAGTGGTTGGAGGAAAGCTTCAGGATGGATGTTTTTATTACAAATGATGTGAGCAGACTGTAGTTCCTCTTAAAAGAATTATGTAGGTTACCATTACTGATTTTTCCTTCTGAAAATCCTGCTTGTCTGGCTTTCATGATGATCCACTGCAGTTATAGTGATTTGTAAAACCTCATCTTGTAAAACAGCCTGTTCAATTTAAAATGGAAATGAAAGCCAAAACATCTGTTTATAGATATAAAAAAAAATTATAAACCCCTTCTTTTTTTTATTTATTTTTTTATAAGGCTGCATTCACACCTGAGGCGTGCATTTTTACCGTGATTTGGCCACGTTTTTTACCTCTAATTTTGTTCAGGTCCCCAATGTGAAAGGCAGAAAAACACCTGTATTTTTCCCCAAAGAAGCTCATGTTCTTTTTCGAGCTTAGGGCGTTCTTCATGCGTTTTTGCTTTAGGTTACAAAACGCTCAGATGTGAACAGGTGCCTTTTTGAAATGAATGGGATTTTGCTAGTTGGGCGTTTTTCAGGCGTTTTATGAGCTGAAAACGCTCAGCTGTGCTTGCGGCTTTAGTGATCACATTCCCTCAGTTCTCAGTTGCATCAAAGATTGGGGGAGGAGAAGCTGCGGTACACTGATCTTCCCAGTGAAGGGCTTTGCAGGGGAGGCATGTCAGGACAACTCTGATCATTGCAGGAGAGCAGGTTGAGTTCCAAGCACAGCTAAAGAACTGACTACGATGTGCTCTCCTGCTAAGTGTGGTCAGTTTTTAAAAGGAGAGCAGAGGGACTGATGGGGAAACCAGGGATTTCACACAAAGAAAGCATACAAAGAGAACAGGATACTTTTTCATACACATACAGCAGGCACATATCAGGACTATGAAATGTTGGGGTTACAAACACTTATATAATATTGTATTTAGTAGGTGACCCAGAAGTATGCAGATTTGAAGTTCTGACCTCATTGGCTGCAGAATTCTTCCAGGTGAAAGACTTGAGAAATGCTGGAAAACGAATTCCAGGTACTGATGTTTTTACCGCTATATTGGTCCAGCTTGGATTAATGTAACGGTGTGTATATACCATACTTGTGGAATACTCTAGAAGCCGGAAATCACTGAAGTAGACACCCCCACTCCAGTGATATCCACTACCTTCTGGGCCCAGTGCCCAATGGTTGCCCTGCCACATTCTGGACACAGGAGGTCAGCCACTCAGCAGATGCAAATTCAGAGAATGCTTTACATCTTCTCAATGATTGCAAAGTTTTCTCTGATTGGACAAAATGGAGAGCGTGACATCATTGACTTACTTCACCTTGTCCAATCAGAGAATGCTTTGCACTCAGTGAGAAGATCCAAAGCATTCTCTGAATGGTTCCTCTGCTGAGTGGCCAACCTCCTGTGTTCAGAATGCAGTGGGGCAGCTGTGCAGCATGGGACCCAGAAGCTAGTGGAGATCACTGTGGTAGCCGTGTCTACTACAGTGATTTCCAACTTTTAGAGGGATCCCACAGGTATGGTATATGCAAGCTGTAACTATGTAAAACTAACCATACCTGGAATTTATCTTGAAGCAGCAGACAGCCCAGCAAAAAGCATTTTCAGAAGGTCAGCCGCAGTGATGTAAGTAACTCCATTAAAATAAACGGAGTTACTTAACGCAGTTACTTTAGAGGGTAAGGAGTAATCTAACTGATTACTCTTCCCCTCATGGTAACGCAGTTCCCATTACTTGGGCGGCATTACCCTAATTAAATCTACCGCCCAGGAGGCGCTGCCTGGCCATTCGTTCAGCCGTGGGGAGGGGGGCTTTCACCCACTGAGCTGAGAAGAGACTCCGAGAGAATGTCTGGAGCGCCCCATCCCGCCCCACCTATCCAGAGAGAGATAATGTAGGGAGGCGGGGCGGACACTGAAAAATGAAGTCAGCTGACACCAATCGAGTGAAGGGGAGGGTCTCTCTCTCTCCCCATGAGGAAAGGCACCCCTGGAGGCATTCAACCAAGTGACTGTCTGACGATTCGAATTGCAGTGCAATCGATCCATCCCGAGTCCTCCACCACCTCTGCTTCTTACTGATCCCATCCCTACCCACCCACCATCACTTCTACAACAGAGGTGATGGGGAGGGATAGGGTACGGATGAGATCAGTGGTGGTGGGGGATTCGATCAGTAAGAGCAGTGGCGGTGCGTGCATAGAGGGCGCAGGAGTGCCGCCCCCTCTCTCCTGCACCGCTCTATCACCAATAGATAGATTCATGCATTGCATGAATCTATCTATTGTCACCGCTGCCGCCCCCTATTCAGGTGTCTGGCCCCTTGTCGGGCGCCGGGCATCTGAATTACAGCGGGGGGGGGGGGGGGTGTTTTTGGAAGCGCCCTATTAAAGCTGTAAGCTCTAATGGGGGACCTGATTAGAGCGGTGGGCTCTAATAGGCTTCCATAAGTGTAAACAGCGGGCGCAATGCTTTGCGTTCGCTGCTTACACAGTATTGTGTTAGGGAAGCGATGTATTCGCTTCTCTAACACAGACCCGCCTCTCAGCCAATCAGGTTGCCGGGTCTGTGTTACCGGTCACCTGATTGGCTGAAGTCACAGGCGCTGTGATTGGACGGCTCGGCGTCCAATCACTGCAGAAGACAGGAGGAGCACGGTAGAAGATGTCGGGTCGATGAGGAGACACTGCTCGCCGCCTGACGCCGTCACCAGCTGCACACCGAGACAAGGTAAGTGCCGGTAGATGGCGGGCAGAGGACACATTGGCAGCACTTGGAGCACAGTTGCAGCATTTAATGGGCACAGTGGCAGCATTTGAGAAAGGAGAAAAGTGTTGGGACTTTATATGAGACCATGACCATCCGGTACACAGGTCTCCATCCCTATTTGAATGAGAAATAAAGGGGAAATTGGGGACATATGGGGCAATTGGGACTTTATATGAAACGCAACACTAAAATAGCATAAGTCATAAACTATACTTGAATTGATATATTTTTAGGTTGGCACTACGTGAATGTAAGAGAATATATGGTACAAACATTAAATGAATAAGTATAATACAGAGTAGATAAAATGTGATAATTTATTCACATTATAGTAGAATGGTAATATGTTAAACACAGTCACATTATAGTAGAATAATAATAAGTTAAACACTGTAACATGTGATACATGATAGTAACATTCAACGCTACAACCATATGACTTATGCTATTTTAGTGTTGTGTTTCATATAAAGTCCCAATTGCCCCATATGTCCCCAATTTCCCCTTTATTTCTCGTGGCAGCGTTAGATGGGCACAGTGGCAGCCTTTGATGGGCACAGTGAGGCTGTTTGTTTGCGCCCCCCCCCCCGCCACCGCTGCCACCCCCCCCCCCCCCCCCCAAGTACCACCGCTGCCTGCCACCCCCACCCCCCCAAGTACACCACCGCTGCCACCCCCTTAAGTACCACGGCTGCCACCCCTGTCACAGTTACTTTGCTGAGTAACTAATTACTTTTCCAATGTAGTAACCAAGTTACTAACGCAATTACTTTTTGGGAGAAGTAATTTGTAACTTAACTAATTTACTTTTACTTTTTTAAAGTAAGATGACCAGCATGACGACCATGCCATGCCGTGACAACCTACAAATTGCTCTCAGTAAATGTTTGTTTCTAAATTATTCCAGAGAGGACTTAATCTAATAAATCTAAATATATGATTATTATTTTTTATCAAGTCAATCCCAGGACAGACAATCTGAGAGCCTGAGAAAGACGAGGAAATGTTTGTTCACAGAAAAATGTCCGTGGGCCTTTAGAAGTCTGACTCTATTTTTATCTATGAAATGTTTATTGGATACTTAAGGAGAAAAGGGAAAAAATATGCCAGTGTTTTTTTTTATGTGTTAATTAAAATCACTTGCTAGTGCTGAATTCTCAGTGAGGTCACTGGTCTCTAGTGAATGGATAATGGAAGAACACATACAGTTGTGCTCATAAGTTTACATACCCTGGCAGAATGATTTCTTGGCCAGTTTTCAGAGACTATATGAATGATAACACAAAAACTTTTCTTTCTCTCGTGATTAGTTTTTGGCTGAAGCCATTTATTATAAATCGACTGTGTTTACTCCTTTTTAAATCATAATCGCAACAGAAACTACCCAAATGACCCTGATCAAAAGTTTACATACCCTGGTGATTTTGGCCTGATAACATGCACACAAGTTGACAAAGGGGTTTGAATGACTATTGAAGGTAACCATCCTCACCTGTGATCTGTTTGCTTGTAATTTAGTGTGTGTATAAAAAGGTCAATGTGTTTCTGGACTCCTGACAGACCCTTGCATCTTTTATCCAGTTCTGCACTGACATTTCTGGAGTCATGGGGAAAGCAAAAGAATTGTCAAAAGATCTGCAGGAAAAGGTTATTGAACTGTATAAAAAGATATCCAAGCTATTGAGAATGCCAATCAGCAGTGTTCAAATTCTAATCAAGAAGTGGAAAATGAGGGATTCTGTTGAAACCAAACCACGGCCCGGTAGACCAACTAAAATTTTAGCCACAACTGCCAGGAAAATTGTTCGGGATGCAAAGAAAAACCCACAAATAACTTCAGGTGAAATACAGGACTCTCTGAAAACATGCGGTGTGGCTGTTTCAAGATGCACAATAAGGAGGCACTTGAAGAAAGATGGGCTGCATGGTCGAGTCTCCAGAAGAAAGCCATTACTATGCAAATGCCACAAAGTATCCTGCTTACAATATGCCAAACAGCACAGAGACAAGCCTCAAACCTTCTGGCACAAAGTCATTTGGAGTGTTGAGACCAAAATTTAGCTTTTTGGCAACAAACATAAACACTTCATTTGGAGAGGAGTCAACAAGGCCTATGATGAATGGTCCACCATTCCTACTGTGAAACACGGAGGTGGATCGCTGATGTTTTGGTAATGTGTGAGCTACAAAGGCACAGGAAATTTTGTCAAAATTGTTGGCAAGATGAATGCAGTATGTTATCAAAAAGTACTGGAGGAACATTTGCGTTCATCAGCCAGGAAGCTGCGCATGGGACGTACTTGGACATTCCAACATGACAATGATCCAAAACACAAGGCCAAGTCCACCTGTCATTGGCTACAGCAGAATAAAGTGAAGGTTCTGGAGTGGCCATCTCATCTCCTGACCTCAATATCATTGAGCCACTCTGGGGAGACCTCCAACGTGCAGTTCATGCAAGACAATCCAAGAATTTCCAGGAACTGGAGGCTTTTTGCCAAGAAGAATGGGCAGCTTTACCATCTGAGAAGATAAAGAGCCTCATCCACAAATACCACAAACGACTTCAAACTGTCATTGATGTTAAAGGGGGCAATACACGGTATTAAGAACTGGGGTATGTAAACTTTTAAACCGGGTCATTTGGGTAGTTTCTGTTTTGTGATTATGATTTAAAAAGAGTACACACAGTTGATGATAATAAATGGCTTCAGCCAAACACTAACCATGAGTGAAGGAAAAGTTTTTGTGTTTATTTTTATTTATTTATTACAGGATTTATATAGCGCCAACAGTTTACGCAGTGCTTTACAATATAGTAAATGAATGTTTATCATTCATATTCTCTAAAAAATGGCCAAGAAATCATAAATTCTGCCAGGGTATGTAAACTTATGAACACAACTGCATGTGAGAGTCAGGAAAGCTGCACACCCCAAAAAGTTACAAAAATTTGAAGGGTTCCCCACAGGGTTTTTTTAGCAGCTGAATAAATTGTAGAAATATTATTGCATTAAAATCTTTTGTGTGTGTACATACATACATACATTAATTTTATTTTTATTTTATTTTTTTGATAAATGATTTTAACTCAATGTTCTACAATTCAGCTTCTGAAAATTAATAAACCGGTGGGGAACCCTTCCATTTTCCTATTGACTGGATAGGCTGTATTCTCAGTGATGTCACCACTCTCTCTAGTGACTGGATAGGCTGCATTCTCAGTGATGTCACCGGTCTTCACCCCCTTTGACCCTTCAGTCAGGCCTACTTTTCTGGATCTAAACAATCATTCTCAAGGGGATAAAAAAGAGGATGGGGTTTTTCTGATGAATAATGTCTATACACAGGATGTAAAATGTCACTCTCAAATGAGAATACACTTAATAATTTACATAGCATCCCTCTAAGTAAATGCCTTTTCATATAAATAAAATTATCCGGATGTCTGCTGTTTTGCAATGGAGTAATATTAAGCCATGGTTGTTGGCAAATACCAGGTTGAGATGTATGCTTTATTTAGACAGAACTGGGACAAGCTAATTATTATCTTTCCCCTTAACAAGAGTGTTCTAGCAGTTTTGTAAATAAAAAAGAAAATTATTAAGAGGTCACAAAGCTGGACTAATTCAGTACATCTGCTCTTTACAAGAGACAGCCAGATGATTATTGTCTATAAAACTGCTTTCTGGGATCACTTAAACTTCATTGTATGGGCTTCAAATCTACAAAAAGAGAGGCAAACCTAATAAGGGACTTTTTTAAAGTGTGCTCACGTTATTAGAATGGAACAGTCCTGGGGCCAATTACAACAACTAGAAACTAGAAATGGCTCACAGCAGGAGGGCTGAATTCGGACCTGAAACAGACCAAAATATGCACAGGGCTCCTATGCAAATCGCACCGGAGCCGCTACGAAGATGTGTGAACCGGCTCCAAAGAGAACCAATCACAATCACCTGCTATGGAATTGGATGCAGGAAAACCTTCATCCAATTTGCATAGGTGTGAACCCAGCCTCAAAGTCAGACAAAACTTGTTTCCTTTTGCATAGAGCCCTCACCCTATAGGAAAGATTTTTATCCAAATTTGACCTGCATGAGGGTTCAGGTCCTTGAACACTGTGTGTGTTCGGGGACCTGCACCCATGCAGATGTCGAATTAGGTGGAGCCTCTGCTGTGTCCATTCAGCCGCTGCCAACTGACATGAATGGAACTAAAATTCCTATTTTACCTTTTTTTTTTTTTTTTTTTATTATTATTATTTATTTTTATTTTTTTACCTTTTTTTTTATTTTATTTTTATCAAACCTTTTTTTTATTTTCATTTTTATTAGCTTTTTTTATTTTTCAAGAGTTGTTTAAAAATGCATTCCTATTAAACCCTTTTTATAACCCTTTGCTCTAATCAGCCCTAGTTAAAGAATATGTAAACCCACAATTTTATATGCCTGTTATGTTTTTCAATTTAGTCCTTTTTTTTTTTTTTTTTTTCCATTTTGTTGTATTCCACTGTTAACAAAAAAATGCACACAATTTAAAAAAGCCTTTTTTTGATTTTCAAATAGCCTTACCATGTTTTGTAACAGAAATATAATTTTAATGTGACTTTAAAAGAGACACATTTTACAATAAAATATATTCTTTTTGTTGACCAACAAATATTTATTACCGTAGCTTGCATAAACTAGACTTTTCCTTTAAGGCAGTGGTACATCTGAAATTGATTTGGCAAAGTGCATTGCCTCAAGGGTTTCATTAAAATTCCTGTCCTGTTAATGTGACTGCAGTGAGTTAAATGCACTTGATGCCTTATCAGAGCATCATTAATACATTACATGTAGTCACCAATTTAATAGACCTTTAACATCGAATGGTGACGTTTATGTTCATGAAGATTTATTTTCTGGATGAGTCATGTACATTATTAAAAATAATGCTTGGCTTTTGCAATAAATGAGGACTTCGGGACTTAAGTGACTTAAAAAGGGTTGCATCTGAGATAAATCCCGGGTATCATAACATGGAGAGGACAAGATGGATAATTTAGCTTTGTTTCATTTAGGCTTTTGCCATTTCTGCATTTGTTTTCCTCTCTTAACGACACATGGATCATTCTAAATATTACATTGTGTCTGCAAAAAAAAAAATTGGTGTTCGGGATTTTTTTTTCTTTTTTCTAAGGTAGAACTAAGAAGAATTAATCAAATAAAGTTGTTGTTTTGTAGCTCATGTGAAATAAAGATTTCAATCAATCCTTTATGCTCCGTTCACACCTGAGTGTACTGGAATCAGGGTGGGAACACAGGACGAGTTTGCAAAGTCATTATTTCTTAATTGCACCCGAAATGCGGTGCAATTTTTATTTTATTTTTTGTTGAGTGACCTAACGCGCTAAGATCACGTCAAAAAATCTAACTGCCAAACGCTCCTGGCTCTGTGGCAAAATTTTGGTACATGAGCTTCTTTGGTACAAAAAAACGTGAAGAAGCTTACAAAAAAAAAAAAAAAATGCGATGCAGGAGCCGATGCTGCATTATGTTTAGGTGTGAATGGAGCCTTCGAGCAAGATTGTCATATAAAAGAGAGCAAATTATTGAGTAGGATAACTCCTCAAGGGGCCATATAAGATCTACTGAGGACCTAGTGCATCTAATTCCAAAAGAAAAAAACTTTGACTTGCATCATAAAAATCATAATATCTTCAGCCACAATGTTTACTACTATTTTTTATGAGCGATAAAAGTGCTAGATGTTTTTTTTTTTTCTCCACATTTTATCAACTGCTACAAAGTGTAAAGCTGGTCATACCTGTATTGAGGTTCAGCAGGAACCCAGCCAAATTTGAAACTGTGTGTACCCCTCTCTGTTCAACAGAAGGCTTTCTTTAATGAAAACCAGCAACTTAAGCAGATTACATGTGAGGCACCAATAAGTGCGTTATATGTCAAGTGTTCTGTGATAAAGAATGTGTAGTTCCTCTTCCCAAGAGATGTCTGTGCAGACATGACTGAAAGGATGCAAACAGCTGCAAGTTTATTGCTAAAAATGATGTGCTTCACAATACCATAATAATTTTCTACCATGTCCATCGAACTTCCCATAATGCTGCAAGTCTCCGACACATGGTCATTATGGAAGTTGCGTAAGCATTTGGTATGCCTTCAAATTGCACGTTGCCTAAAGGGCTCTTTCACACAAGCATTGTGGCATAGACGGGTGGCATCTTCACCGCTTCTCAACTGCCAATCAATGCCACCTAAAATTGTTAAAGGATATGTTTTTTACCTTTTTTTTTTTTTATTTTTTTTTTTTTTATTTATAATTGTACATCTTTTTGCATGTAAAGAAATGTGCATTTTTTTTAATTTTTTTTTATAGGAGCCTGTAAAACATTGCACCCGAGATCAGCAGATCGTGGGTGCCATGCTAGACTCTTGTAGGCTTGTCAGTGTATCTGTCTGCTCGTACCTTGTACAGGCAGATGCACACTGACAGAAAAATACAATGAGCTACCAGAGCGCTGAACCCCGCCATGGTAGTTCATTGAAACTACAAGCCGACATCCGCAAAGGCTGTAAGAACTGGTAGTTTCCCATTCACAGAATTCTGTAGTGCAAAGCTATCAATTATTTAGTGTACGAAAACTCAAAATCGCAATGAAAACTAGAGTTCTGAAATGTGCAAGGAAAAAAAACTCTTCAAAATATACAACTTATATTAACGCGTGAAAAAAAAAAACCTCACCAATGCATAAGTGTGTCAAAATATACAATAAAGTTTTAAAGTGAACAAAAATAAATCCATAAAAGTTCCAACCAATTCATGTGCTAAATGTAATAATAAAGTCCTTCTTGTTACATGATGAGAGATAATGGCAGATGGGGATAAGCCCGATGCTCAAGTCGAACGTAATTCGAACAACGGGCGTTGGCCGAAGAGCGAACATTATGCGGTATTCGTGGCAAATTCGAAAGCCATGGGACACTAACATAGAAAACCAAAAGTGCTAATTTTAAAGGCTTATATTCAAGTCATTGCCATAAAAAGTCTATGGGGACCCAAGTCCTGCCCCAGGGGACATGTTTTTTTTCAGGAGCAGTGATTTTAATAATGCTTAAAGTGAAACAATAAAAATGAAATATTCCTTTAAATATTGTGCCTGGGGGTGTCCTTAATATGCCTGTAAAGTAGCGCATCTTCCCCGTGTATAGAACAGTACCACAACAAAATGGCCTTTCTAAAGGAAAAAAAATCTAATTTAAAACTGCTCACAGCTGTAATGAATGGTCGAATCCCGGCAATATAGATTAAAAAAAAAAAAATGGGTTCCCCCCCAGTCCATTACCAGGCCCTTTGGGTCTGGTATGAATAATAAAAATGAAATAAAAAAATAAATGGTGTAGGGGTCCCCCCCAAATCAATACCAGACCCTTATCCGAGCATGCAACCTGGTAGGCCGCAGGAAACTGGGGGTTGAGAAAGCAGCCCTCCCTCCTGACCCATACTAGGCCACATGCCCTCAACATGGGGAGGATGCTTTGGGGTCCCCCCCAAAGCACCTTGTCCCCGTGTTGATGGGGACAAGGGCCTCATCCCCAAAACCCTTGCCCGGTGGTTGTGGGGGTTCTGCAGGCGGGGGGCTTATCGGAATCTGGAAGCCCCATTACAAACTGTCCCACGATGTCCATTCCTCTTCGATCACAGTTTCCGATGACCCGAGGAAAAAAAAGCAACAACTCGGGTGACCCCCGCCCCCTCTGCTGCCACGCGACGTTGGAGGAAGGCGGGGTCATCTGTTGGATGATGTGATTGAAAATTTGTCTACTGTCATTTTTACCATTTTGACACTTTTTTTGGGTGAATGTATAGGGGTACATCAACATGGGGACAAGGTGCTTTTGGGGGGCGCTCTCTTCCCACCTCTTTTCCTGCGGCCTGCCAGGATAAGATGCTTGGATAACGGTCTGGTATGGATTTTAAACCAAAAACCATCATTTTGTTTTTTATTTTGGCACAGGGTTCGTCTTAAAATCCATACCAGACCTGAAGGGCCTAGTATGGATTTTGAGGGAACCCCTAAGCTTTTTTTTTTTTTTTTTTTTTTTTTGGTGCAGGGTCTTTTTTTTTCAATGATTTGTATCTATATTGTCGGGATCCAACAATTCATTACAGCCACAAGCAGTTTTAAATTACTTTTTTCCTTTTAGAAATGTCATTTTGCTGTGGTATTATTCTAAACATGGGGGAAAATGCGCTACTTTACAGGCATACTAAGGACACCCCCCAGGCATGATATTTAAAGGAATATTTCATTTTTATTGTTTAACTTTAGGCATTATTAAAATCACTGCTCCTGAAAAAACAGCTTTTTTTTTGCATTGATTCATGTCCCCTGGGGCAGGACACAGGTCCCCATACATTTTTATGGCAAACACTTGCATATAAATATAAGCCTTTAAAAATAGCACTTTTACATGTTAGTGTCCCATGACTTTAACAGTGTTCGTACACATTTTTTGGCTGTTCGCATGTTCTGGTGCGAACCGAACCGGGGGGTGTTCGGCTCATCCCTAATAGCAGATGGAATAATGACCAACCACAGTCCTTTTTTTAGAGCGTGTGCTGAGATGTCACCAGGAGACTTGGTGTATAAACAGATATCCAAAGCACCCAGAAGATGATCACGACACCCTATGTGATGAAGTGGGAGGCTTACCAGACATGTATGACCCCAGTTAAGGTGGTCAATACAGGCCTTTATAGATGCGATAATGCATCAATCCTCGTCCTGTTCGTATGGAAGTATATATACCCTTCAGGGACAATCATCTGTCCCAAGAAAGGTAGCCGTCACCAGTCCACTTGACGGATATCTCCCGTCACATAGCAGAGAAATCAACCGAAGTGTGATTTTGTTTAAACTTTAAAATCATTTAATAAAAAAATGTGCACTTACAAATGTTAGCAGCATTTAAGCATGTACATAAAAGCATGGAAAGGCAGTTCTGGTCACCAGTCTGCAGAATCGCCGTGATGGAGCTCTGCCCTATGTGTTTCGTCATAGGTGATGTCATCAGGGGCCTCCCCAACACACCCATGTCTTTTTAAACAGTAACACTGGGGAGGGGGCTGGAACATGTTACATGTCCCACCCTAAATACGGGTGGTACATGTAACATGTTCAAAAAGGTGAACTTATCCTTTAAAATAGGGAGTGGCTGGAAAGGTACACACTGCAGCATTAGCATTTCCTCACACTGCGACGAGAAAAAATACTGCCTGCAGAGTTCAGCAGGCATTACCACTCTGCAACTGCCTCCATTCACTTCTATTGAAACGCACCTACGGTCCTAAATGCAATGTAATTGTGCCTATGGCATGTTCAAAGTGTGATTGCAAAGCATCAAGTGATTTTTACTTCCTATTTTAGCCTTGTCAGGGTTCATTCACACTAGCATTTGTGAGCTGTAAAACCCTTCGGCTTAAGCTGCATTTTTACTGACTCCCAACTATAGCTGCAGAGGCCGTGACTGGAGGCGTAGACATGCCGCAACTCTTTGCTTCGCGACTGTGGCAGGAATTTTACCCCCTGTAGCTTAGCGCCTACCGAACATGACCCATTAAAGTGAATAAGGCATCTCTGCAAGTGCCCCACAACTGTGGTGATGAAGGGGGTTAGTTGGATACAATGCCTCCTCACCACCTGTCAAATGCTTTATGAAGAGAATTGCGAACGTAGAACCCTTTTCAGAGACCAAAGCTTCTGTGAAGGAGCTTCTAAAAATAAAACAACTCTGAGTATTGAGGAGTGCCGATGATGCAACTTAAACATGCCCAATGCACATTAAAGGCTGCATGAGAATTCAAGGCCCATGTAAAAGAGGGAAACTGCCCTTCAACCATGTGTAATGCACGTTGGTGCACTACGGTAGTGCATCATTTAGGGGGTTAAAGTATACAGTGAGGACATGACACATCACCTCCTCAGTACCTGTCAAACGTCTCCGAAAAGCATTCTGATCATGGATTGTTTGTAAAAAACCTTTATAGGTTCTGTTTGCTTAATCAAGGAAATTTTATTAAGCTTGGCTTGACTTTTTTCATCCTAAAGAGAAGCTCCAAGCCCCCCCCCCCCCCAAAAAAAATATCAAGTTCAGCAGCTACAAATACTGTAGCTGCTGAAATCTAATATTAGGGCATTTACCTGTCCAGGAATCCAGCGGTGTCCTCACCCTAGCCGATTTTTCAATCAGCTTTCGGGTGCCGGTACCACCACCTTGCAGCTTCACATCTGGTTTCCTACTGTGCATGCTCCGGCCAGCTGTGGGTGAAGGAAGGGGGGTCGAACTTCTGGCTTAGTCCACTGTGGCAAACTGAGCCTGAAGTGCGAGCAGGTACCTGTCAAAACCAGGTACCCCGCCCCCCCCCCCCCAAAAGGTGCCAAATGTCTCCGGGTGTGTTTTGGGTGGGGCTCTGCTTTTAACTGACTGACTCATCTAACCATATAACTCCCCTTCTGCACCTGTCTGCCCTGCTAGTAAAATCATCCCCCTCTACTAAATGGCCATTAGACCGAGCTTGTAAAATTGCATGTCAGGGAGTTCCAGTACTTCTTTCTATCCAAGACTGCAGCAACCTTGGCGAGATAGGTTGCACTGCACAGAATCATGTAATTAGATTTTAAGTGTATCTAAGCCCTATATTATGGTGGCTGAATTTGTTGTCTTTTTGTTCTTTAATATAAGCATCATAAGAACGCAGAGCAATTCACTTACCTACTGATTAAGAGATGCTAGGTGGTAGATTAATCTAGAAGCACATATTCCTTGCATACGTAAGCATATTTTTTCTGTTTTTTTTTTTTTTTTCTTTAATGGGGTCCCAATGGCAGAACCATGAAAACTGCAATATTAAGTCAAGATGTTGTTGTTCATGGGTGAACAACCTAATTTCATCCAGCTTGAAGCTCATATAACTTTCCAAGGCTGTAAAATGCACAATGTTGATGCTGAGTACATACAGAATGGGCTAAACCCAACAGCCTCAAATGTAAACCATGATAATGGCTGGGTGCCAAGGGAACAGGGGCCCAAGCAGAAAGCGTATGACTCTATAGAGGGCTAGTATATTGTGTGTGGTTTTATTTTATTTTTTTCGTAACTTAAAATAGATAATAAACCCAATTGCTATAATCCCTAATGAGATATAAGGTGTTAATGAAATTTAAAGTGTTGTTTTCAACCCGGGCATCCACAAAGACCCTTGTGCAGGTACCTTCTACTATGCAGTCTCATACGGCCCAAAGGTTTACTGTTACATCAGGAAACCGGTCCAGAGTAAAGATTTCTGTTGACACGAAGTGGCTAAAACAGGCTTAAATTCACAACCATGTGCAGCAGTAAGATTCAAAAAGGATAAAAAAGGTATAATTAAAATTTTATGTAAAACAAATTGATTCTGCTACACAGTGCTTTAGCAAACTAAATAGTATTGAAGTATTTTACATAAAGGACATATAACCAAGAAGAAAATCGGTGTTGTTCACAGTATACATGATTTCTTTTTTTTTTTTTTTTGTATATAATAAAAAAACAAAAAGGCCACTTTAAAGAACCTTAGGGCTCTTTCACACGGACGGACCGTATGTCCGTTTTTCACCCTTCCGTTTTCGGATGAAAAACGGACATACAGGTATCCCTATGGGATAGCGGGTGTCAGCGGATGAGCATCCGCTGACACCCGCTCTCGTCCGTGCCCGCCATGCTCCGTTTCTGCAGACGGAGGAAAACCCCATTTTTACATCCGTCTGCAGAGCGGATCGGATGACGACGGACTCTACGGTCCGTCGTCACCCGATCTCCCATAGGGGAGAGCGGCGCTCTGACAGGTCCGTCCCTGCACGGAGTGCAGGGACGGACCTGTCATCTTCTGCTCAGCGGAGATCGCTACGGCGATCCCCGCTGAGCAAGCGGCTATCCACGGGGCGGATCTGCACTGATCCGCCCCGTGTGAAAGAGCCCTTACACATAAAACCAAGAAGAAAGTGTTATTAACGGAATACATTTTTTTTTGTTCTATACAAAACTAAAAAGAAAAAAAAACATAATCTTTCATTCGCGGCTGATACTAACAGTGACAAATACATATTACCTATTCCTTTACCTTCTATCCCTAAAAGGAAGAACAAATAAGATGGAGGGGGGGGGGGAGCTGTGTGACGGTTCCTAAGGACCAAAAACGTGAAACTATTACCGTAATATCCCTCCTAAAGATGTGACCTCTACATCAATATCAGAATCCGAAAAACAAATTCCTGGTCAAAGTCAAGGGGGAGTAAATACTTTTATAGATGTCAAATTCTTCCAAATGAATCTAAATACTGGAATCTCTATGATACATTAATTCCTCCATAAATATTGTTTGACCCAATTATACCATTAAACTATAGGTGGGGCTTTTATTGACTTCCAATGTGATACTACATTTCTGTTAAAAAAAATTACCCTTAATTTCCTATAAAATCATTTAATGTAACCTCTGTTATCGGTCATTTTAGGTTCTGAAAGGCAAAGCAAAGTCATCCGTGGCTGCCCAAGAACAGATCTTTCACTTCAATTCTGGTAAGTTTCTTAAAAAAAAAAATTGTGACTTTTTCTTTAAATTGTACTTCATTCCTCACATGACTGGGCTATTAATATTCCTGGCTATGCACACTTTCGGAGAGAAAGGGTAAAAAGGAAAGGTGGTGAGGTCTGTCTCTATGTGAGAAGTGATCTCAAAGCGAGTGTGAAAGATGGAGATTGATGTGACTGAAGCATTATGGGTGCAACTGCATATCATTGGACTTTGTTATAGACCACCTAATGTTAATGAGGAGGTGGAGACTCAGCTCTTTGCACAGATGGAAAGGGCTTCAAGGGCTGGGACGGTGATAATAATGGGGGATATTTAACTACCCAGAAATTGACTGGAGTAGTGGCACTGCTGGAACAGTTAAGGGGCAAAAATGTATAAACCTATTACAGGACAATTTTTTATGGTCCAGTTTATTGAGGCCCCAACTAGGAATGATGCTCTGTTGGACCTAGTAATCTAAAACCATGCAGAGCTTATTACTAATGTTCATATTAAGGAACGTCTGGGTAGCTGTGACCATAACATGATTTCATTTGATGTTAGCTGTAAGCAAAAAACACATACGGGAAAGATAAAAACACTTCACTTTAAGAGAGCAAATTTTCCAAGGTTGAGGGCTGCTCTCCAGGACTTAGACTGGGAGGGAATATTGGCATCGATGAACAGAAATGGGAATTCTTCAAAAAGACTGTTTGTGAACTCACTGCAAAGTATATTTCCATGAGCAATAGGTTTTATTTTTAGCCTTTTAAATTTGTGTGGCTCATGGACAAAGTTAAAAAAGCTATAAACAATAAGAATAGAGCTTTTAAAAAATATAAAAATGAAGGAACACTATTATCATTTAAATGTTACAAAGAATATAACAGAATATGTAAAAAGGAAATCAAGGATGCAAAAATTCAAAACGAACGACAGATTGCATAAGATAGTAGGACAAACCCTCAAAAATTCTTCAAATATATTAATAGTAAAAAGGTCGGGTCTGAGTATGTAGGCCCTTTACAAAATAATCTAGAGTGCGTGACTGGGGACAAAGAAAAGGCAAATTTATTAAATACATTCTTCAGTTATGTGCATACAAAGGAGCATGGGGGAGCTCATGTCCACAATGGGGGTGGTAGTGACACAGCCCCAAATGATCCACAATGGCTCAAAAGTGATATGGTCCAGAAATATTTAGACAGACTAAAGGTGGATAAAGCACCTGGAACAGATGGCATCCAACCACGGATCCTAAAAGAATTGAGCTCTGTCATTTCAAATCCATTGTTTCTAATTTTTAGGGACTCATTAATGACAGGAATAGTACCACTGGATTGGCGCAGGGCAAACGTGGTGCCTATATTTAAAAAGGGAACAAAGTCTTTACCAAGTAACTATAGACCTGTTAGTTTAACTTCTATAGTTGGGAAGATACTGGAGAGATTAATAAAAGACCACATAGATGAGTTCTAGCTGGAAAAAATATTTTAAGCAACAGACAGCATGGATTCATCAAAGACCAGAAGTTGTCAAACCTGATTTTTTTTTTCATTATTTTTTTTTATGAAAAAGTAAGTAAAACTGTGGACAGAGGGGTGGCTGTGGATACTTGGATTTTGCAAAAGCGTTTGACACAGTTCCCCACACACGGCTCATGTGTAAGGTAAGGTCTACAGGCTTGGAAATATCAATTTGTAAATGGATAGAAAACTGGCTAAAAGACAGAATTCAGAGAGTCGTGGTTAATGATTCTTAAGCCCCATAAACACTATTAGATTTTCTGCAGATTTTTGTCTTCAGATTTACCAAAGCCATGTAGTGCAAGGGCCTGCCTGATTGCATACAAATTGAGCTTAAGGTTTGACCTCATGTTATATGGTTTTGTTAAATCTGAAGACAAAAATCTGAAAATATAATAGTGTGTATGGGGTTTATCTCTGAATGGTCTATGGTTATCAGTGGTGTACCCCAAGGATCAGTGTTGGGACTCTTACTTTTTAATATCTTTCTAAAGTATATTGGGTCTGGGATTAAAACTACCATTTCAGTCGTTGCAGATGACACCAAACTATGTAGTGGAATAAAGTCCTTACAGGATGTCTCCAATTTAAAAACCGAACTCAATGCACTAATTGGGCATGTGGCATGTGGGACTATGTGGCAGATGAGGTTTAATGTTGATACATGTAAAGTTCTGCACTTGGGGCTAAGAATATGCATGAATCATACATGCTAGGGGGAGTACAACTGGGGGAATCCATAGTGGAGAAGTATCTGGGGGTTTTGGTAGATCATAAGCTCAATAATAACATGCAATGTCAAGCTGTGGTTTCCAAAGCGAGCAAAGTCCTTTCTTGTATTAGGAGAGATTTGGACTCGAGAGAGATATCATTTTGCCCCCCTGTACAAATCATTAGTAAGACCTCAGCTGGAATATGCAGTTCAGTTTTGGGCACCAGTTCTCAAAAAGGATATCGGGGAACTGGAGAACGTGCAGAGAAGGGCAACCAAACTGATAAGAGGCATGGAGGAGCTCAGCTATGAGGAAAGATTAGAGGAACTGAATTTATTCTCTCTTGAGAAGAGGAGATTAAGGGGGGGATATGATCAACATGTACAACTATATAAGGGGTCCATATAGTGAACTTGGTGTTGAGTTATTCATTTTACGGTCAACACAGAAGACAAGGGGGCACTCGCCTAGAGGAAAAGAGATTTCACCTCCAAAATACGGAAAGGTTTCTTCACAGTAAGAGCTGTGAAAATGTGGAAGACTCCCTCCAGAGGTGGTTCTGGCCAGCTCAGTAGATTGCTTTAAGAAAGGCCTGGATACTTTCCTAAATGTACATAATATAACAGGGTACTAACATTTAATAGGTAAAGTTAATCCAGGGAAAATACGATTGCCTCTTGGGGGTTAGGAAGGATTTTTTTTCCCCTGCCGTAGCAAATTGGATCATGCTCTGCTGGTTTTTTTTGCCTTCCTCTGGATCAACTGTGAGTATAGGATTAGGTATATGGGACTGTATGATATTATTTTTTATTTATTTTTATGGTTGAACTAGATGGACTTGTCTTTTTTCAACCTAACTATGTACTTCATTTCTATGTAGCGTTTGGAAACAGAAGTATAAATCTTAAAAATAAAAATAAAAGGGAGTTCTGCATTGTCTCAACCTGCCGTACAGTGCTGTGATCTTCTGTCGTGTGAGACAAATCAATTTTTTAATTTTAAGTCAAGACATTCTCTGATAAATTCAGAGCTGTGAACATGATACAAGTACAGCAGGTCTGCTAAAGCCAAAAGGTTTTCTTGGTTTAACTTATTCTCCTGTCTCCTGAGTGTCGTCCTGAGTTTGACCATAATTTTATCCTTAGATTACCTTGATGTCTTTCTGCAACCCCTCTGAGCCAGTACTGTTAAGATGCACTATATTGTCAAAAGTATTGGGACTTTACACACACATGAACTGTAATGGCATCCCAGTCTTAGTCCGTAGGGTTTCATATTGAGTTGGCTCACCCTTTGCGGCTATAACAGCTTTGACTCTTCTGGGAAGGTTGTCCACAAGGTTTAGGAGTCTGTCTATGGGAATGTTTGACCATTCTTCTGCCAGGCCTTCTTGTCCACATCAGTGCCTGACCTCACAAATGCGCTTCGGGAAGAAGGATCAAACATTCCCATAGACACACTCCTAAACCTTGTGGACAGCCTTCCCAGAAGAGTTAAAGCTGTTATAGCTGCAAAAGGTGGGCCAACTCAATATTGAACTCTAGGGACGCCATTAAAGTTCATATGCGTGTTGACAATATAATGTATGGTTGTGGTTTGTGGTTGAACTGGATGGACTTGTGTCTTTTTTTCAACCTAACTAATTATGTAACTATGTATGCTAGGCCAATGGCCCCAACTGAGAACACTTCACTATTCAGACGTTAATTGGGGTAGGATTCACAGTCAACAACACGTTGGGCATTATATAGTTACCCTGTTCACATTTGCAGTCCCAGCATGTTGTAGAAAGCAGTCTTCTTTTTTTTTTTATTGCTTTGAGATGTCATGCGATCAAAAGCTGACAGTAACAAAAAAGAAAAGAATTCAGTGTTTATTTTGGAGGTTGAACTTTTGTGGCTTTTAGAAACTACTGTGAAAGAATATGAAAATCTCTATTGCCCACCATGTATAAAAAGTATGAATCGGCAGCACCCTGTAAAAGAAAATGTTCAGTACTTCACTCTCTAGTAGACGGAATGTGCATTCTTAAAGCAGTATTAAACCCAAAACCAAACATTTATTATATTGCAGCGTACCAATCATTTAGATGTGGTGGCTGCTGTCTGTTTTGACCTATTTCCCTGTTCCAATTGTTTACGGGAACGAGGTGGTTTGCCACAGTTAAACGTTAAAACTCATGCATTGTGTATTTTGGGATCATTACCCCCATTTCCAGCTTATTTGTTTGGTACCTTACCAGTCTACTGCATATACATTATATTCCTTGTCTAGAGTTCACTGTTAGGCTCTGTTTCAACAAGTGTGACTTGTCATGCGACTTTGTGTCCAAAGTCGCATGGCAAGTCACAGCCATTGATTAAAATGGCACCCAATCCAAGCTATGTGACTTAAAGTTGCAGCGACTTTGCAAAGGTTTGATGCGACTTTGTCTCAGAGTGTAAAGTCAGATCAAAGTTGCACCAAAATCGTGTGACTTTGGACTCGCATTAGTGGAAACCTAGCTTTACTGGAAAATCACTGTTCGGTTGTGTAGCACCCTCTAGTGGTACTAGGATGTGTACAGTTAGTATTTGTGGTGTAGGAAAATGTAAGCAGGCCTGGTAGGCAGCCAAGCCTGTGTGTGTGTTTTTTGATTCTGGGTTGGCAGGAAGCCAGGCAGGGCTGGGTGACTCACAGGCAGCATCACTGAGACCTGCCTTCTCCTTCCAGAATGTGCTGGAATCTTCTGAAAAGGAAGGAGAAGTGGAGCTGTCTGGAGTATTCTGAGGGCCTTGTCCAATCCCCAACTAGGATTAGCAGAGGGCAGGCCTCCTCAAATACTCAGGGTCAGCCCAGCTTGGGAGGAGTTGGTGATCGGGTGGAAGATGGAGATGGAGTGTTAGGCTGTCGGGGCCTTTGAGGGAGCTTCCCAGTCTGGTGGGGGGGGGGTGACCTTGGGCCTGGGCTCAGATGCGGATGGGACCCTCGTACAACCCACAGAGGTGTCCTGACCAAGAGGCACAGGAGGAGCAAGAGAGGACAGCGGGAGAACACACCCAGGCAAGTCTCCAGGAGTTCCACAGAGGCAGCCAAGAGGGCTAGCGAGTGTTCACACAGTCAGGAGGACTGGGGAGGCACACCTGAGAGGACTGGGAGAGTGCAGTCTGGGATGTGTGCAGAACCAGAGGAGTGGACTTTGGTGACACAGGCAGTGGAGGGCTGGCAGGGCCTGATCATGTGGTGTTGGGATCAGTAGCCATGTGGGACAGCTACCACTGGAACTACCACCATTTTTTGCTACACCAAAGGGGCCCGTGGTCCCTTCCTGCAAAGGGCATTTGCTAAGGCCTTGCTGAGTCAGTATCAGGCCTAAAACATAGTGCTAGCTGGTCCTGGGAGTGAGATCAGTTATCAAGTGATGTGTTGGACCTGGAAGTGAGGAGGTGTATATACAAGGAGTGTATATAGTTGAAGTACCAATTCTTTATTCTTCAATCAAGTGGGCATCCCATACTTGCCCTTACCCAATCCAAGTTTAATTCCCCTCAATAAAACAAAAAAACAAAGTTCACGGACTGCTTCTTGACTCCTGAGTGTCTGAAGATTGTGTTCCTGGCTGTGTAGGGTGAGAGATGGACCACAGCTACGGGGTACCGCTACAGTTGTGCTCTTCCGAGCTTTTGCTGGTTCTTTGTGGAGCTCCTGCTCACATATAATGTTGTTGTTGTTGTTGTAGTACTGGCACCGTCTTTTGTAAAATAAATGGTTACAAAAAAAAAATGTGATGGCTGCATCAGTTTTCTTTTCTTTGTTTCCCCTGTTGATCTGGTCTTAACACATCTACTGTATCAGTGAGACACAATTCTGGATGAATGAGCACAGAAGGCACAGCAGGCAGCAGCATTGTCTGTCTGGGGGGAGGGGTAGTAATGCTGAATGTATTAACAGATTTAGATATACTAACAAAAACTCCACTTTATAATCAGTTAAAACAAACTGTTTTCTTTTTTATTTTTTTTTTCCCTTTTGAGATAATGGTTTTGCATGAATAAATAAAGGCTGTCACCCATGTCAGTGTTAGGTAATTTGTCTCATCCATGTAAACTGATATGTTCTGCTGGAGAGCTTGACCTTTTTGAAAAACAGACTTGCTGGCTCACCCCGGATGAAAATGGAAGAAAGGAAGCCTGAAAAAGGAAACAAATGCAGCCATAAAGTCTAAAAATTGGTAAGCTGCAATATAATAGTTGTTTGCTCTTGGGTTTAATACTGCTTTAATGCTCTTAAAGAGCTACAGGCACAGCTGCTATTCCACACTTTGGGTGTGTCAGGTGACACATTTCACACTGGGTGCTGTGCTTCTTTAAATTGGTGTTTCCTCCTAAATAAAAAAAAAAAAAAATGCTTATAATTCCTAAAAAAATAAATAATTGCAAAAAAAAAATGTTTTACTTACCTCTAAATGCCTGTTGCTAGGGGGTCCCTCGTAGTCTGCCTCCTTCGGTGCCCGGGCTGGTGACTTCACTTCCCCTCAGCGCAGGAAGGGCTCCCTCCCTCCTGTCAGTCATCTGGGACACGTGACAGGTCCCAGATGACTGCGCAGCCAATCGCAGCGCCGCTCGCACATGCGCAGTGGGTGCCCACAGTTGCAATGCCGGCGCCACCGAGCAGATCGGGGGGCCAGCAGAGCTTCGACCCCCCCCCCCCCCCACATCGCTGGACCCTGGAACAGGTAAGTGTCTGATTATTAAAAGTCAGCAGTTGCAGTATTTGTAGCTGCTGACTTTTATTTTTTATTTTTAGGGGCACCCCACTTTAAGAATAACTATTGTTTCTTGTATTCATTTAAAGTGTAACTCTTCTTTTCTTGAGAAACGAGACAATCAGAGCTGGGTGATCTATGTACGTTAAACAAACTTTGTTGCAGATTCCTATCTCTGTTCTGAAGAAAAAAGCTGGCTGTTCCACTATGTCTTGTAAGACTTGTTTCCGAATGGGAGGGAGAGTCTTGGGGCAGTTTCAATGTGTTAACCACTTCAGCCCCGGAAGGTTTTACCCACTTCCTGACCAGGCCATGTTTTGCGTTATGGCATCGCTTTAACTGACAATTATGCGGTCGTGTGGCGCTGTACCCAAACAAACAAACTGCCCCCCCCCACAAATGGAGCTTTGTTTTGGTGGTATTTGATCTCCTCCTGTGATTTTAATTTTTTGCTCTATAAACAAAAAAAGACCAACAATTAATTAAAAAAATTAAATAAACAATATTTTTTACTTTCTGCTATAAAACATTCCCAATAAAAAAAATCTAATTTCTTCATCATTTTAAGCCAATTTGTATTCTGCTACATTTTTTTTTAGTAAACAAATCCCAATAAGCGTATATTTATTGGTTTGCGCAAAAGTTATAGCGTCTACAAACTATGGGATAGATTTATGGACTTTTAATTTTAAATTAAAGTGCTTTTACTAGTAATGGCGATCATCGATTTTTAGCAGAACTGCGACATTGCGGCAGACAGATCAGACGCCTCTGACACTTTTGACACTTTTTTGGGACCAGTGACACTAATAAAGTGATCAGTTCTAAAAATGCACTGATTTACTGTATAAATGACACTGGCAGGGAAGGGGTTAACACTAGGGGGCAATGAAAGGGTTAAATGTGTTCCCTGTCAGTGTTTTCTAACTGTGGGGTGTGCTGATGCACTCGAGGCAGAGAGACATCTGTGTTCCCGATGAGCAGGGATCACAGATGTCTATTCCTCACTGAGAGAAGGACGGTTTGCCTTGTTTACTTTCCACCAAGCGATCATGGGTAGCCGGCAGCCATCACAGACCCCTGACCCGTTGATTGTCTACCGCTGTATCCAGTCACAGCGGGAGTGCGGCTCCCACGGCATGCGTGCGTGCCCCAGAGCCATTCACGATAGTCGTGTACAAGTACGTGATTTATGCGCTTAAGGGCCGTCCTTCCGCAGTATATGTATGTGGGCGGTCCTTAAGTGGTTAATAAGTAAACTTGCAGTGTCAACATCCCTATTAGAATTATTTAACCTTTAGGGCTCTTTCACACGGGCGGACGGTATGTCCGTATTTCATCCATCCGTTTTCGGAGGAAATACGGACATGCATGCATCCCTATGGGATAGCGGGTGTCAGCGGATGAACATCCGCTGACACCCGATATCGTCCATGTCCGCTATGGTCCGATTCTGCGGATCGGATGAACACGGACAGACGGTCCGTGTTCATCCGATCCTCCCTCCATAGAGGAGAGCAGAGATCTGACAGGGCGGTCCTTGCACAGTGTGCAGGGACCGCCCTGTCATCCGCCGGCTCAGTGGGGATCAGCGGAGCGATCCCCGCTGAGCAGCGGATGTTCACGCGGCGGATCATTACGGATCCGCCCCCTGTGAAAGAGCCCTTAGAGAGTATCCAACCAAAATTAAATGCCTATTGCAGAGGATACTTGTATTTTTGTGCAGACTTCTGGGAAAATCGGTGAGCCAATCACACAAGCAGGAAATTAAATTTCTAAAGGGGGGAATTTTGTACACTAGTGGTGTACAGAATGCCTTTAGATTGCCATGTTGCATTGAAAAGTTCAACCATTTTTGTTTTACATTGCGGCAGCTTCAGATTGAAATAGAAAGGTAATGTTTAAAGCGGTAGTATAGTAAATTTTTATTACTTTTACCTGCAGGTAAGCCTATAATAAGGCTTACCTGTAGGTAAAAAGAATATCTCCTAAACCTGTACGGTTTAGGAGATATTCCCCTCGCAATGAGCCGCTGACTTCAGCGGCGCATGCACACAGAGGATTCTCGGCTGAGAGCCCGGCAGACTCCGGACTTTGCCGGAAAGAAGTCTCCCGTGCGCATGCACGGGAGTGGCGACATCGCGGCTCCAGCCACTCACAGCTCTGGAGCCACGATACCCGGAAGACACGCCGAGGTAACATGTCAGCTCCCTCGGCATGGACCAGGTGAGTTACTGACGCCTCGTTCTAAGGTAAGTATTTCATAATGAGCTAGTATGCGGGGCATACTAGCTCATTTGTGCCTTTTGCCTTACAAAAATATTTTTGGGGGTATACAACCGCTTTAACCAGTTAAGGACCAGCATACTGCGGCAGGTTGGCTCCCCTGGGCGAATTGCCGTAGCTGTACATTGGCCACTTTCAAACCACAAGGGGGAGGGCGCGCGCGACAACTGAGCCAATGCACGTGCCCGACAGGCCGTGATATCCACCGCGCACCCGTGATTACTCCTGAGAGAGACCGAATGGAGATCTGTCAATGTAAACAGACAGATCTCCTTTCTGTCAGGAGAGAGGAGACAGATCTGCTGTTCATACTGATTATGAACAGCTATCGGTCTCCTCCTCCAGGTAGCCCCATCCCTCACACAGTTAGAAACACTCCCTAGGACAAACATTTAACCTCTTTGCCGCCAGTGACATTTATACAGTAACCAGTGGCTATTTTTTAGCTCTGATCACTGTATAATTGTCAGTCCCTAAAAAGTGTCAAAAGTGTCCGATCTGTCCACTGCAATGTTGCAAAATTAATAATAAAAATGCGCAAATCAATCAATATATGATTATTGCAATTTTTTTTATTTATTTATTTTTTTATTTTTTTATTTTTTTCAAAATAGTTTTTTGTTTTGAAGCGCAAAAAATAAAAACTATTGACCAAATACCACCAATTGAAAGCTCCATTTGTGGGGGAAAAAAAAGGACATCAATTTTGTTTGGGTACAGCGTCGCACGACCCCGCAATTGTCAGTTAAAGCGACATTGCCGTATCGCAAAAATGGCCTAGTCATTGAGCGAGGCAAATCCTTCCGGTCCTAACATTCATTAACAAAATGGCTTGTATAGTAATATATGCTTTTATTATTTATCATTATTTTATGAAAGTGGAATTCCCCTGTTAAATGCGGATCTTGAAACAAACCCCTGGTATATTTGTAAGCACATAGGATGATCATATATTGTTGGCTAGAGATAAGGGGAACATATGGTAGATAACAAAAGTATTTAGATTAGGTTAAGATACTTAATCCCTAAAGGCGAAAATCTATTTTTAACAGTGCACCTGCCACATGTAATTCCTCCTTTTTGTCCATTAATGCATTATGTATGTGTTATCATCATAAATCATACTTATCTTGATGACATTCACTCGGATACAATGGGGTTTATTTACTAAAGGCAAATCCACTGTGAAAAATAAACAGCATTTTTGCTTGTACATGATTGGATGATGGAAATCAGCAGAGCTTCCCCTCAGATCTACAGCAACTTCACTTCCACGTGCACTTGTAGTGCACAGTGGATTTGCCTTTTAGTAAATCAACCCCACTGTCCTCTTCTGTTTTGATTTGTAAAAATCCTTTAAGGCCTCATGTACGCTAAAGCTGATAAACTCACATTTTTATGAAGTTGGGTGTTTTTTCAGCAGCCCCTGAACTGTCCTCTGTTATCTTATCAGTACATGTACACTGAGTCGTTTATATTCGTTTACAAGCTGTTGAGTGGCATTTTTTTTAAAGCAGATTTTAGTGTTCAGGACGAGAGTTTACCGGCATGCGCGTTTTTGTTTATAAGCGTGTTAAAGGGGACCGTTTTCTGATCATTTTTGAACATGGAAAATTATGAAAAAAAAACAAATTTCACCACATGCTGTTGCCTGCATCAATGGGTGAGTCTAGTAGCGATGAACTCTGGTCCTCTCACGCAAATTCCTACTTCTTTGGAGCCTCAGCAACATTAGGAGCATTTCCTCACACACGCTCATAATAAGATCCATAGTGAAAACACCAAAAAAAAGACCTCTACAAGCACACTGCTCTCTCTGCTGCTGCTCACTCTTCTCTCACATAACATCTGAAATAGTTAATAATGCTTATTTTTTATGCATTGTGGGCATTTGGGAGGGTCTCCTGATGTTGTCTGTAAAAAATGCATCCAAACGCAAAGGCGCATAAACACGGCACGTAAACGTGGCAAAACAGACGTTTTTAAATGTCAGTTACTAACTGTCAAGTTCCAGCATTCAGAAGATGTTTCCAAACGTTCCTGTGTACATGAGGCCTAACTGTATTTTGGGCGGATATGTGCTGTAAGTTCCCTTTTCAAACTGGCAGACCGATCTAGTTCCCCCAACAGTTTTTCAAGGGGACCTGATCAGACCATCTATTCACCTCTATGGAGCTGCGAATGTCAATGTTGACACCTGCCAAAATCCGTTTCGATCCCCATCCATCTGGCGGATCAGGTGACAGTCTGGTGTAAACGAACAGCAAACGGTCAGTTTACATCCGACCGCCCATAGAAGAGAGCAGGCTGTGTCTGTGTCCGCTCTGCAAAAGGGGAGTGGACACAGACCTGCCATCTGTTTTTTCATTCCAGATATGGTGTCACGAGTGCCTCCCTTCGAGTCGCAGTATGGTATTTGTGTCCGGGCTGTGCAAGGTATTATGGTACTCATGGTGTGTTGGGAGAGGGGAGTGTAAGTGGTAATCATTTGCATGCCTCACAGTACATCAGGAAGGTTGCCGTGCCATACAGCCAATCCCAGGACGAAGGCGTGATGACGAAATGTGTTAGGACCTGGTTGTACGACAACCAGGTCCTAACACATTTCGTGTTAGGACTGCATCTTCAGCGTGGTGAGACATTGCCTGCTATTTGTCGCTCATCTTCCACCTTAGCATTCTGGGTTACATCTTTTCCAATGCTTGCTATACATGTGAACTTTGTAAGTGCAATATTTGAAGATTTTATACAATAAATTGATCACCTTTTTAGACATTATTGCAGTAGTGGAGCTTTCTTTTATTTCCCCTCTATGTGAGTGTGCTACACCTTGATTGTACCTATTGAAGAGTGGTGTATTGGCGATTTTAACCCTATATGGGTAACTGCTCTGCTGTCAAACACGCGAGTGTGAGGCAACTACTTTTGGGGAGTTCATTACCGATGGGGAAAGGTGATTATGACAGTCACGTTTTTGTGTGAAGACTTAATTACTCTTTGGAGGATCGCTTACACTGGCTTCTTTTACACTGTTTATGTGACTTTTCCATGGACTTTCATTCACTGATTTTCCATCCCATACACCTTTTTTTGGTATTTTTTACATTTAGTGCTGCTGTTCACTTTTAGGTTTTCGAGTGATTATGCTTATTATTGATTTTTATGTCACACGCAGCGGCTGTTATGATGTTCTATTCATCTTTTTAAGTTTTTGTTTTTTCCCACGTTTTCTATAGCGCAATGGTGAATGAGTAAGTGTTTTTTGCACATATAAATACTTTTTGTTTGTTCGCAATAAATGTAACCACCCTCTAACAGGAAGTCAGATCACTGCACTAAAGCAAAGGAATTGGAGATTTGGAGGCCGCTAAAAGCAATAGAAGGGACATTTTTGAATGATTTATATACTTAAATAGAATTTGTTTTTTTTAAGAGTTTAGTAAAGATCTATGGTCACTGCATACAATTTCATTTTTAAACCTTAGCATTATACAAGAATAATACAAATGATAGTTCTATTTGACAATCTAGTATAAGATTACTTGAAAAATCTTGTTTTATGTTGTAAGTTTTGCTTGTCTGCTGGCCCTCTCGTTCCACAATTTCCTGAATGCTTTTCAGCCTCTCCTCCTGCGGTTTACTTTCCATTGCTAAGGACTACATATCCCATGGTACCTTGCTGCTTGCAAGCAATGATTCCTGTACCGACTCCACCTCCTGAAACTCCTCCTCTCAGCACCTCTGTGTGTCAGAAGGCACGCTCTGTGAAATGTGTGACACAGCAGTGCCTATTTACAGGGTATAGTGAATATGTGTCACAAAATTCAAGGTATTAAATGTAAAAGTAAATTTCAAGACTGGTTAGATTAATAGGAGTAGGCTAGAAATATTAGAAATACAATGTGAAAATGAATGCTGTATGCTTTTTACATGTTGACCACAGATCTGCTTTAAGTACTGTTTTAGATTTTTAATAAAACAGAATGAACCGTTCTGAAGTTAAATGCTACAAAGTAATATGGAGAACACAAATATGATCCCTGCATCCTATTGTCACAAGTTTAGGTTCAGATTGAAAATTCGCCATATTGGAAGTGTTACCTGATGTATTTTCCCAACATGTAAAGGTCTGCTTTAACACACTTTTACCACTGCTTTACTTGAAGTATCATATTTTTTTTTTTTTTTTTTTTTTGACAAAATATTAAATTATCCTTTTAAACTGACATTTTGTGATTTCTGTTTAGTGTAAAGTAAATGTCTGAAAGATGGTGCTTGCCAGTACTGTCTTCAGTGCAGCTGGGAGTGCTCATTATGTTATATATATATATAGAAGAACTTGGTTACATTCCAACTACATGTGGTATGGTTTGTTTTTTTGCTGGATGCTCACATGAGCTTGCCAGCCTCAGGGGAAAAAAAAATCGACTTTTTAAAATAAATAAAACCTAAAGTACAATGGAGTTCTTTAATTAGTAAAAACAATTAAAGAAATACAGCTATAGCATTTTTTACATAATTACATTGCTACAGCTTGGACCAATGTAACTTTGTATATACCATACCCGTGGGATCTCTATGAAATCTGGAAATCATTATAGTAAACATAGCTACTACAGTCATCTCAACTAGCTGGCGAGTCCCGTGCTGAGCAGGTGCCCTGCTACATTTTGAACACAGGAGGTTGGCCGCTTGACATAGGCACCTTTAAGAGAATGCTTTGAATGAATGCAATTCAATGAATGCAAAGTATTCTCTGATTGGACGAGGCGGAGAGGCAGAGCGGGGACAGTCACAGGTTAAAGTGGTTGTAAAAAAAACCTGCAAGACAAAGGCATAATGCGCTAGTATGCATAGCATACTAGCTCATTATGAGTTACTTACCTGAGATCGAAGCCCCCGCAGCGGTCCTCGTTCGCCGCTCCAGCGGCCGACATCTCTCCGGGGGTGGTTACTTCCGGTTATCGCGGCTCCGGCGCTGTGATTGGCCGGAGCCGCGATGACGTCACTCCCGCACGTGCCATTCCTTCAGTTTGCTTAAGTGCGCATGTGCCGATGACGTCAGCACATGCAAATACAGGGATATCTCCTAAACTGTGCAGGTTTAGGAGATATCCAGTGTAGCTATAGGTAAGCCTAATTATAGGCTTGCCTGTAGTGTATAAAGTGGTTGTAAAGGGTTTACAACCACTTTAAAGTAGGGGTGTCATATTTCAATTTCATCATGGGACACATTAGCATTATGGTTGCTCCAAAGGGCCGGTTGTATCTGTAAGACTAGTTGTTCAGAGCACCCCTCTCCACCTAACATCAGATGTCAAGAACCCCCGACCATCAGAAGTCAAGAGTTCCTCACCATCCCTTTCATCACAGTGCACTCCACTTACATTGTGTTGCTGCAGGGAAGAAGCTCACAGCGTGAGGAGAGAGTCTGTAACTGGCTAGTGTGAAAGGGTATGTCTATACTGATAATCGTGGCACTGATCATCAATGTCCTGATGATCAGTGCCCATCACTGCTACCTATCAGTGCCCTTCAGTGCCGCCTCATCAGTGCCGCCTCATGAGCGCACATCAGTGAAGGAGAAAAATTAGTTTGTTTTTTTCAAATTTTTCTATCTTTTTCATTTGTTTAGCAAAAAAAAACAAAAAAAAAAGTGGTGATTTAAATACCACCGAACAAAAGCTCCATTTGTGTGAAAAAAGGTGATTCAATTTAATTTGGCTACAGTGTTGCGTGACCGCGCAATTGTCATTCAAAGTACAAGAGTAAATAGCTACGCCCTAACAAACACATTTCCAATTGTTCTCAGAACTCGCTGACACCAGGAATTGTATCATTCTCATCACATAACTGCTTGTTTATGACAAACATTTGTGCTTTGGTAGGATACCACATGTGGCATTTATGTGGGAAGTGTAACATATTTTGGAACTTGACCAGCGGACCAGAATTAAAGTGTCTCAGTTTGTTTAGGGAACAAAGTCAGCTGGCTTTGTGTTTTTTAAAATATTTACAGTGAAATCCTGTTTGTGAGTCATTCAGTATGCGTGTTGTTTATTTATCTTGCCTTTTTAACAATGAAATGCCACTTAGGCCTCGTGCACACTGGACGTCATTAAAAAAAAACAGTAGCGTTGGCTGTAAAAAGCTTTAGCTCTAGAACGAGTTTCGCAGTAGCGTTTTCAGCGTTTTTTTTTTTTTTAATTTTTGTGTTTTTAAGCTTGTAGAGCACGGCCCCTTACCACGTGATCAGCTGTCAGCCAATGACAGCTGATCACGTGATGTAAACGGAAGAAAAAAAAGCCGATCACCGGCTTCTGTTGAAGGGACATCGGTCTCGAAGAGGAAGAGGCGAAGCTGCCTCATATGTGCCACCTGTCAGTGCCACAAATCGGTGCCCACCAGTACATAAGTGCCACCTATCATTGCCCACTGTGCTACAGTGGTGCCAATCAGTGCCACCTAGCAGTGCTGCCTAATAGTGTCACCTATCAGTGTTCATCAGTGTCAGCTATCATTGCCACCTATCAATGCCCATCATTGTCGCCTTATCAATGCCCATCAATGCAGCCTATCAGTGTAGCATCATCAGCAGACGTCAATGAAGGCGAAAAATTACCCGTTTGCAAAATTTGGGTGGGGGTATTGTTTTTTTTTTTTTTTTTTTTTTTATGGTAGGGGATCCCTGCCAGGAACATGTCTTTAAATTAAAAAAAAACACAGCTATTTTTATTTTTTTTTTTAAAAAGACAATAAATGCATTAAAACATTTTATATTATTTATTCAGTAGTCATTTCACTATACCTTTATTTTCTAATGTGGACACCAGAGCTGTGTGTGGTGTGGTGAAAGCTAAAGCATCCAACCATTGCCAGTGAAGTTGCTGTTGGTTTCAGGACAAATTCCATCAATTTAGTGCAGGCAGAGAGGCATTGCTGCTTGAAAATGGGAGTCTACAGTAAAGCAGTGCATTAGCACTATGTCCTATAGTCGCAATGCTGGGGCATGTACAGCGGGGTGACAGCGGCTATAGCATCACAAATCTTTTGTTAGTGCTGTCAATTATTCAGGAGAAGAGGTACATGCTGGCAGGATCAAGAGGAATATACAGTCATGGCCGAAATTGTTGGCACCCCAGAATTTTTTCCAGAAAATCAAGTATTTCTCACAGAAAAGTATTGCAGTAACACACATGTTTTGCTATACGCATGTTTTATTCCCTTTGTGTGTATTGGAACAAAACAAAAAAAGGGAGGAAAAAAAAGCAAATTGGACATAATGTCACACAAAACTCCAAAAATGGGCTGGTCAAAATTCTTGGCACCCTTTCAAAATTGTGGATAAATAAGATTGTTTCAAGCATGTGATGCTCCTTTAAACTCACCTGGGGGCAAGTAACAGGTGTGGGCAATATAAAAATCACACCTGAAAGGAGAGAAGTTCACTTAGGGCTCTTTCACACGGGGTGGATCAGTGCAGATCCGCCCCGTGGATAGCCGCTTGCTCAGCGGGGATCGCCCGAGCGATCTCCGCTGAGCGGGAAGATGACAGGTCCGTCTCTGCACTCCGTGCAGGGACGCACCTGTCAGAGCGCCGCTCTCCCCTATGGGAGATCGGGTGACGACGGACCGTAGAGTCCATCATCATCCGATCCACTCTGCAGACGGATGAAAAAATTGGGTTTTCCTCCGTCTGCAGAAACGGAGCATAGCGGGCACGGACGAGAGCGGGTGTCAGCGGATGCTCATCCGCTGACACCCGCTATCCCATAGGGATACATGTATGTCCGTTTTTCATCCGTAAACAAAAGGATGAAAAACGGACATACGGACCGTCCGTGTGAAAGAGCCCTTAGTCTTTGCATTGTGTGTCTGTGTGTGCCACACTAAGCATGGACAACAGAAAGAGGAGAAGAGAACTGTCTGAGGACTTGAGAACCAAAATTGTGGAAAAATATCAACAATCTCAAGGTTACAAGTCCATCTCCAGAGATCTAGATTTGCCTTTGTCCACAGTGTGCAACATTATCAAGAAGTTTGCAACCCATGGCACTGTAGCTAATCTCTCTGGGCATGGTCGGAAGAAAAAAATTGAAAGGTTGCAATGCAGGATAGTCCGGATGGTGGATAAGCAGCCCCAAACAAGTTCCAAAGAAATTAAAGCTGTCCTGCAGGCTCAGGGAGCATCAGTGTGGGCGCAAACTATCCGTCGACATTTAAATGAAATTAAACGCTATGGCAGGAGACCCAGGAGGAGCCCACTGCTGACACAGACATAAAAAAGCAAGACTACAGTTTGCCAAAATGTACTTGAGTAAGCCAAAATCCTTCTGGGAAAACCTCTTGTGGACAGATGAGACCAAGATAGAGCTTTTTGGTAAAGCACATCATTCTACTGTTTACCGAAAATGGAATGAGGCCTACAAAGAAAAGAACACAGTACCTACAGTGAAATATGGTGGAGGTTCAATGATGTTTTGGGGTTGTTTTGCTGCCTCTGGCACTGGGTGCCTTGAATGTGTGCAAGGCATCATGAAATCTGAGGATTACCAAAGGATTTTGGGTCGCACTGTAGAGCCCAGTGTCAGAAAGCTGGGTTTGCGTCCGAGATCTTGGGTCTTTCAGCAGGACAATGACCCCAAACATACATCAAAAAGCACCCAAACATGGATGGCAACAAAGCACTGGAGAGTTCTAAAGTGGCCAGCAATGAGTTCAGATCTAAATCCCATTGAACACCTGTGGAGAGATCTTAAAATTGCTGTTGGGAAAAGGCGTCCTTCCAATAAGAGAGACCTGGAGCAGTTTGCAAAGGAAGAGTGGTCCAAAATTCCGGGTGAGAGGTGTAAGAAACTTATTGATGGTTATAGGAAGTGACTGATTTCAGTTATTTTTTCCAAAGAATGTGCAGCCAAATATTAAGTTAAGGGTGCCAAGAATTTTGACCAGCCCATTTTTGGAGTTTTCTGTGACATTATGTCCAATTTCCTTTTTTTTTTTTTCCTCCCTTTTATTTGTTTTGTTCCAATACACACAAAGGGAATAAACGTGTGTGTATATAGCAAAACATGTGTTACTGCAATACTTTTCTTTGAGAAATACTTAATTTTCTGGAAAAAAAATTCTTAGGAAACAGATAAAGAATTGCACTGGGATATTTGGCAGATAAAGTGATGCACATTACAGTTCATGGTTTGGGTTTACATATGCTGTACATCAAACTGCAATCTTTTTTTTTTTTTTTTTTTTAAGGAGCAGAGGGAAAAATTAAACCAGACATAAGGAATTAAATTAACAAAATAATTGGTTTTCATATATTTGTATTACAAAATTCAAACAATAAACACAAGTTCTATTTAATTTAAATAATTGTCCCTTGCTGTACATATTATTGAAATATCTGTCCATAGATAGATTGGAATGTAAGTGCTTTTAACATGCATCAAGTGTCAGGTGATATTGGTTCCTCCATAAAATAGCAGTTGTAAACACATTTTTATTAATATAATAATATAATTAAAACGCAAAATGGAGGATTCCTACATCATGGCATTTATAAGGCATCAAATCTTTTTTGTTTTTTGCACCAGCAGAGAAAGGGATTAAAGTCATTGCACACATTTCAGGATGAGAGGACATTTTTCTGCACTTTATTTACTCATAAAATTACCAATTTTTCAGTTAACAAAATTGAACTTGAATTTCATCATGTAGACCTAATTAGGTGTAACGTGCTCTAAATTTTTTATTTTTTTTTTATAAAAATAAAAAAAGCTAAAGGCATCTAAGGCTGGCCAAACAAGGATCAGTTTTTTTTTTTTTTTTGAATTGGCAAGCAGGCTGATCGGAAAAAAATAAATAAATAACTGAACAGATCCCCACATCCAGACAAGCAAGGATGGAGGAATCCTCTCCACTAGACTATTGTATTCTGATAGCACAAACTCCTCTTCCGTCAGAATACACTGATTGGCTGCAGCGCTGATCGATAGAAATTTTTCCATCAAGCCAGTTCGAGAGATGTTGATAATTATTAGATCGACTTCTCTAGAACTGGAATAGCTATAGATGGATCGAAACCTAAATGCCATAGATGAATCGAGCCAAGTATTGATCCATCTAAGGCCAGCTTTAGGCTGAATCTTCTTTTTTTTTTTCTCCTTTTGGATGAAGTAGAGAAATGCATTTATTTCCTGTACTGTAAAAACAGCAGGATGTGAGAGTAAAGCAGGACATAGAAAATCGCTCGATTCCCCCACCAACACAGTCAGTGTTGATAGGGGAATGCCTACTGCAGCGCTATTGTGTTCTTCTGGCGGGGGGCACAGGGAGCCTTCACCGCTGGCAGAACACGATTTGGTGGACGGATATTTCTGCAGAATATTTGGCAAGTACAGAGTCACAGTATATATAAAATTATATGCAAAGTGGTTGGAGGGAAGCTTCAGAATGGTAAAGATGTTTTTATTACAAATTATGTGAGCAGACTGCAGTTCCTCTTTAAATTCCGGTTTTAAAAAAGGGCATGGATAGCAAATGTTGAAGTTAGTATACATTTTTTTGGGACCCTGTATGCTGTTTTTTGCTTGTTTTTTTTCACTGCTAGTACAGCAGGAGTGCAGAAATGGTTATAAAAGCAGACTCCCACATAGTGAGCTCTATAGCAGTCTCACAAGCCACCCCAAACACTGCTGCTCAGGGAGTGCTGTGATTAGAATATTCTTCAGGAAGGGGACCTGTTAGACCAAAAAAAAGTACAGCTTTTTAAATTTATTTTTACTGAGCTAAAATACAGTCCATTAATTGTAATGTGCCTATTCACACAGGCGTGTAAACAAGCGCCGTGCATTCTTCAGTAAAAAAAAGAGAAAATATGCATTTTTGGTCAGTAATTTACACTTCATGCGTAAAAAAATATATGTGATTGCGTGCAAATGCCCATTTACAAACTGCCAAACAAAAACACGAGAATACGTTTTTGTGCACGAAAACTGCGCAAACTCATGTGCACGAAATTGTGCGCAAATGCATACAAAAAAAGTCTGAAAAAGGCCTAAAAAGTTAAAAAAAAACTGCTTACCTGCTGTAGTATTGTCTATGCCTGATTGCATACAGTAACAAGTCATAAGGGTTCAGTTAGATGTTTAAAAAAATTAAGTGTATATATCTAAACCCGAAAGCAAAAAATTGTATATATTGCAGACAGTTAACCAATCCCTAGATGTGGTGGCTGCATTCGTTCTCTTTATTCATGATTTTTTTTATTTTATTTATTTGTTTTCATCTGGTGATCTGGCCGGGAAGTCTGTTATTAACTTTTTTTTCTTACCAGCCAAGCTGTCCAGCAAAAGTGGCATTTAGAGGGTTGAGACAAACCATATACAACTGACATGGGTGCTTACAATGGTCAGTCTTTATTCATTTATGAAAACTTTTATCCCAAAAGGAAAAAAAACTGCTTAGCTGTGGTTAGTTAAGTGGTTAGCTGGAGTTCTGCTTTAATTTGGTAGTCAAGTCTATACAAATATGCTACCCATGTTTCCCCGAAAATAAGACCTAGTGTGATTGTCGGTGATGGCTGCAATATTAGCCCTACTCCCCAAATAAGCCCTACCCTATTTTCCCGAAAATAAGCCCTACCCTGAAAATAAGACCTACAAGGACTTTAACTAGGGCTTATTTGGGGGGTAGGGCTTATATTGCAGCCATCACCGACAATCACGCTAGGTCTTATTTTCGGGGAAACGGTAGTGTATTTAAACACTACCCAGATTGACAATACCCACTTAAGGACTGAGCCTCTTTTTGAGATTTGTTGTAAGTTTAACAGTTTTTTTTTTTTTTTTTTGCTAGAAAATTACTTTTGGGGGTTCTAACACTCTAGAGAATAAAATAGTGACCGTTGCCATACTTTCTGTCACATTGTATTTGCGCAATGGTCTTACAAGCACACTTTTTTTTTGGAAAAAATACACTTTTTTTAATTAAAAAATAAGACAACAGTAACGTTAGCCCAATATTTTTTTATATTGTGAAAGATAATGTTACGCTGAGTAAATTTGATATCCAACATGTCACGCTTCAAAATTGCGCCCGCTCGTGGAATGGGGACAAACTCTTACCCTTAAAAATCTCCATAGGTGACGTTTAAAAAATTCTACAGGTTGCATGTTTTGAGTTAGAGAAGGTCTAAGGCCGCGGATAAAAGTGATCTTGTGGTGAATCTGCCACAGAGACCACTCTTATCGCAAAGCGGACCGCCGGCCGACGAAGAGGATACCAGGGTTATGGCAGCTAGCTGCTGCCATAACAACGATATTCCTCTTCAAACTTAAGAGGTATATCGGCGTGCGGCGGTCCGGAAGTGGATACTCCTCCATTTGAGTGAAGCCATCCTAAGACAGGAAGTGTGTTAGTGGCTGAATCATCAGATGAAAAAAAAACTGAAAAAAGAAAACCAGCTGCCTTATTCAAGGACTGGTAAGCTGCAACAGAGTTTTTGTTTTCGGGTTTAGATACCCATGAAGAAAAAAATTGAACAAAATGTGCCTCTATAACCCTGAGAAGACATTTTAAGCTCAATGTACCCTAAAAACCAACCAAAATCACCTTCATTCTTTAATTTTTGCCTCTTCAATAGATTTAGCCAAAGTGGTTATTTTTGAAGACTTTTTGGTGAAGAGCAATCTCTTAATTTCGCTCATCACTACTAGTTGTGGAAACAGCCAAGCAACACCATCATTGGGTAGGGTGCAGTACTGCTGTGTTTTTGGTGTAGCGTTAAACCATATGTCATGCACTCTCTTTATGCCACACTGTCCACAAGTATCCGCCGAGTAGATTCCATGTTTTCCTATCGCTCCTATACGGAGAATTTTTCAACAATTTGACCAACTTTAGTCAGAATCTACTTCTGTAAGTGCCCAAATGCCGTCTGAAGTGCTTTGCAGATGCAATTTGCATCTATCTTTTTAGTTCAAAAGAATTGTTTTTATGTGCCCGTTTGTTCACCCCATGCAATCTTCTCCCCATCAGCTAAAGCCTTCTCTTGAGCACTTCCATATGTAGTGTCTATATTTATCTTGGTGTTCGTTAGATGAGTATTGAGAGAGGGGAAGTTTGAGATGCTCTTGTTCTTGAAATCGGTCTGGCAGCATATAACTGAACGCATCACTCTGAGAACAGAGGGTCGCAGGACGGTGAAAATCCATGGGTCTAATATAGAATTCACAGAAAGGAATCGGAGCGCTAAAAGGTCCATTGTGTCTTCACCTTTGTCATCGGCAGCTCTGTTGATGTATGCCCTGATCTGCAAAACAAGTAAAACGCAACATTGGTATTAAAAATTGTCTGTCTGGACAGAAGACATAAAACTTTATATAGCCAATATGTCTGTGAAGGTTTCCATTTATGCATGTTATGGCATAGCTACCGTGTTTCCCCCGAAAATAAGACCGGGTCTTATAATATTTTGGCTACAAAAAACACATTTGGGCTTCATTTCAGGGGATGTCTTATTTAATTACGGTATGTACATAATAGCGTATATATAATAACAGTATGTAAAAAAGTTCCTGTGTCCCCTGTCTTCCCTCCTCTCTCCCCCCTCCCTCCCTGTAAGCTCAGGAGTCAGCGTTATAAAAATCCTGTAATCTCATAAAAGTCCTTGTAAAATCATGTAATCTGCACTGTAAAAGGATTATATAATGTCCAGTGTGTGTCTTTTATGTAACATTATTGTGGAAAATACCTTATTTACAGCACCGCTGGGCACTCACGTGACCCGCCGGAGTCTCCTTCCCCACTCCGAGCACTGCAGAGGGAGGGGCTAAGAACCACCACTGACCTCAGCCCCACTCTGAGCACTGCAGAGGGAGGGGCCAAGAGTCCCCACTGACGTCTTCCCCACTCTGAGCACTGCAGAGGGAGGGGCCAAGAGTCCCCACTGACGTCTGCCTAACTCTGAGCACTACAGAGGGAGGGGCCAAGAGTCCCCACTGACGTCAGCCCCACTCTGAGCACTGCAGAGGGAGGGGCCAAGAGTCCCCACTGACGTCTGCCCCACTCTGAGCACTGCAGAGGGAGGGGCCGCTGATGTCAGCCGGGAGGAGAGCTCCGGTGGGTCACGTGAGTGCCCAGCGGCGCTGTAAATAAGGTATTTTCCTTAATAATATTACATAAAGTCACACACTGGAAATTATATAATCTTTTTACGATATGGATTAGATGATTTTACAAGGACTTGGGGTAGGGCTTATATTGCAGCCATCCTAGAAAAAAACAATAGGTCTTTATTTTTTCGGGGTAGCTCTTATTTTCAGGGAAATATTGTAGTAGTAGTAGCTGGTCACATTTACCTGGACCTGTAAAGTGTCTATAGCCAAAACTTCTTCCTTTTTTTTTTTTTTCTATTTTTTTGACTAAGAAAGGGAAGGCCCCATCATGTGTGGTGTTTTTTTTTTTTGCTTTTCTTGCTAGTTAGGTTTTCCTTCCCTTCCTGACTTGGAGATGCAACAGGTTGTTAGGGGAAGTCTACCCAAAGTGACGGGAATTCTCATCTAAGACAGTTGCCAAAAGAATGTTCCCATTGGAAGATTCCCCCTCATCTTTAACTCTCATTACAGTTCTAAAACTTAGGACTTTAATGAACTTTCGGTCTTTGGTACTATGGTCAACAAGACAGATGGTAAATCCAACCAGTGGGGCTATAGATATCAGTAAAAACTTGGCAGAGAGTCTAGCCTTTCTCTCCCTATCTGCATGGTAAAATGGCAATTTTTGCTGTACAGATAGTGTCAGTTATGGGTGTGGTTCTTGTCTGTGGTGCCTTGAGCTGTTAAAGCACAGAGCACCGTTCACTTTTTATTTTATTTTTTTACATGACATTTCATTTATTCCTATGCACAGCAGATTAACCCACCTGCTAAACTATATTAAATCAAAATAATTTTCTGTATATGCCCATCCAACTTTAGGATCATTGGCCTAAGGTTAGTGGGGGTCATGTTGTGTCTGGGCCTGCCTTTCTATTAGCGAGGAAGAACGACTACACAAAGTCTCAAATTTGAATTTTTTCACATCTGTGACTTGACTACCCGAACTTCACAAACTGTTTTTTTTTTTTTTATAGGAAGGTATAATTTTTCTAAAATTACATTATAGCTGATATATTTTTTTGTTCTTTACCGTTTTGCTTTTTTTACTACCTATACGTGTAACATTTCCAGTGGTATATGTTTTGCAGGAAATCGCAAAAATAGCATATTCCACAGCCATCTCTGTAAAGCTGGAATTTGAAGATTATGCAGCAAAGAGCTGGTGTTCGGGTCTCACTTTATCATGAATAAATAACGAGAGTGATTTATTTTTCCTACTTTACAGCATCTGCACAAGAACCACTTTGCAGTCCTAAAAGCACCATTACCAGCCCTAGAACTGGCCATAAAGCTAATTCTGGTCAATCTTTAAACCACCTACATGATCTCAGGATGGGGCTTTCTGTAACCATTAGATAACTTTTGTTAAACTGATGTCTGAAAGAAGATAAATGTTATCGCTAATGGACTGACAAGTAAAATATACTTGTGGGTTAGTCGAGAGTGAAAAAAACATCTAAATGCAATTGACCTCATGTATGCATTAAAAGGATTATAACCTACATAGATGGATGGAGTTTGGTTTCCTTAGAGCAACAAAAGAAAAATTTCCATAAAAAAAATACTGCAATCTTCAACAACATAGACTTCTATCCATCATTACTTTGCTATAGAACATCAAGCCTTTCTTGCATTGATTGCAAGGTATTCCTAAATTAAATGTTGACTGGAAAAATGCAGCTCCCTTCTCAATGTTATATGAACATTGTTATAATTGGGTGCCCGGTACCCATTAAAGGCATAGTCTACCCAAAAGTAATATTCTCTGTGTATAATGTCCTTTATAGATGGGGGAGCACTGCCAGAGCAGGCTAAACAGAGGTTGGAAACACTGGGAGCTGTACGCTTTCCTGTATTTAGCATCCATTAGAATGCATACCTACATGTACAGTATCTCACAAAAGTGAGTACACCCCTCACATTTCTGTAAATATTTTATATCTTTTCATGTGACAACACTGAAGAAATGACACTTTACTACAATGTAAAGTAGTGAGTGTACAGCTTGTATAACAGTGTAAATTTGCTGTCCCCCTCAAAATAACTCAACACACAGCCATTCATTTCTAATGAATTTTCCAGCACTGCCTTAACCCTCTTGGGCATGGAGTTCACCAGAGCTTGCAGGTTGCCACTGGAGTCCTCTTCCACTCCTCCATGACATCACGGAGCTGGTGGATGTTGGAGACCTTGTTCTCCTTCTGTTTGCGAATGCCCCATAGATACTTAATAGGGTTTAGGTCTGGAGACATGCTTGTCCAGTCCATCACCTTTACCCTCAGCTTCTTTAGCAAGGCAGTGGTCGTCTTGGAGGTGTGTTTGGGGTCATTATCAGGTTGGAATACTGCCCTGCGGCCCAGTCTCCGATAAGAGGGGATCATGCTCTGCACCAGTATGTCGCAGTACATGCTGGCATACATGGTTCCCTCAATGAACTGTAGCTCCCCAGTGCCGGCAGCACTCATGCAGCCCCAGACCATGACACTCCCACCACCATGCTTGACTGTAGGCAAGACACACTTGTCTTTGTACTCCTCACCTGGTTGATACCATGTGAACCAAATAAGTTTATCTTGGTCTCATCAGACCACAGGACATGGTTCCAGTAATCCATGTCCTTAGTCTGCTTGTCTTCAGCAAACTGTTTGCAGGCTTTCTTGTGCATCATCTTTTTAGAAGAGGCTTCCTTCAAGGATGACAGCCATGCAGACCAATTTGATGCAGTGTGCGGCGTATGGTCTGAGCACTGACAGGCTGACCCCCCCCCCACCCCTTCAACCTCTGCAGCAATGCTGGCAGCACTCATACGTCTATTTCCCAAAGACAACCTCTGGATATGACGCTGAGCACGTGCACTCAACTTCTTTGGTCGACCATAGCGAGGCCTGTTCTGAGTGGAACCTGTCCTGTTAAACTGTATGGTTTTGGCCATCATGCTGTAGCTCAGTTTTAGGGTCTTGGCACTTTTCTTATAGCCTAGGCCATCTTTATGTAGAACAACAATTATTTTTTTCAGATCCTCAGAGTTCTTTGCCATGAGGTGCCATGTTGAACTTCCAGTGGCCAGTATGAGAGAGCGAGAGTGATAACGCCAAATCTAACACACCTGCTCCCAATTCACACCTGAGACCTTGTAACAGTAACGAGTCACATGACACTGGGGAGGGAAAATGGCTAATTGGACCCAATTTGGACATTTTTACTTAGGGGTGTACGCACTTTTGTTGCAAGTGGTTTAGACATTAATGGATGTGTTGAGTTACTTTGAGAAGACAGCAAATTTACACTGTTATACAAGCTGTACACTCACTACTTTACATTGTAGCAAAGTGTTCTTTTTTTCTAGTGTTGTCACATGAAAAGATAGAATAAAATATTTACAAAAAATGTGAGGGGTGTACTCACTTTTGTGAGATACTGTAGCTAGGGGAATGTGTCGACGGGCTTTTGCTAGCATCAATCCAGTTTTAATCCTTGAATGCAAAACCCACTTGAAGGAGTAGTTTGCGCTATATAAAAAAAACAAAAAATACTCCCCTCAATGCTGCAGCTGTCCACCGCCAGCTCTAACCCTGAGAACTGAGCATGACATGACCGCTGATCGCTCAGTTCTGGGTCAGCTCAGAGCAGAGTGGTGACTGTTAGTCACCACTCTCTGTTATGCCCCTCCAGCGCTCACTGAGAGGGGCAGGGGCAGACTGACAACTCATGGGGCCCCCGGGCAATAGGAGATTATGGGAAAGAACAGCTACTAAGCACAGCTGTATAGCTCCACGCCACGTGGTAAATTATATAAAAATTATGAAAAAAACTATCTATAGCAAGCTGCTCCCATATAAATCGTGTGATTTGTAAGTGAGAAAAATTATGTGATAGGGGCGCTAGTATATAATCTTCGATCGTGTACAAAAAATGACATATATACATTTATTTTTTTTTTATTTTTTTTGGTGCTACTTATAAGTGCAAAAAAGCTCTCTCATTTTTCTCAATAGGAGATTATGGGGCCCCCGGGCAATAGGAGATTATGGGGCCCCCAGGCACTCAGAGATTATGGGGCCACACAGTATACAATCACACAGTATACACATACATGTACACACCGTATACACAGACATGTTTCTATTGGCTGAGAAGGTACTGGAGAGGTGGGGCAGCTATAATCTTGGGATTTTTAGACCAAAAGGATGACGGTAAGGGACATTTCAGAAACAGATGTAAAAAAACACAGATTTTTGCATACTGTCCATGGTTTTACTGAGGCTGGCAACCCTGATAGGGCCCCCTAGTGGCCCGGGGCCCTCGGGAAGTGCCCGAGTGGCTGAATGGTCAGTCCGCCCCTGCATGGAAGCTGAACAAACCGTACCAATATACATATTTACTATAGCATGTGCTGTTTTCCTATCTTAAGAACTTCCTCTTGAGGGTACTGCCCGAGGCTTTATAAATTGCCCTGTGATAAGAACAGTCCTGTTTTTCTTGAAGCAAATCGTTCAAATTAAATTGGAAAGACATGTTGCCACTCTGTGAAAACATGCAGACACGGCTTTTTGAAATTTATTTGGCCTGTTGCATTGGACAGGAAATTGGACTATTTGAAGAAAGCAATGCAATTTTAATATTCATCTAAATCTTCGTTTTTTTTTTTTTTTCTTTGTGTTGTAACTTGTAAAAGAATGTTATATATTAGTCAGAATTGTACTTTGTCCCATGTAAATATTGTCCTTAATGACTTAAAAAAAAGTTTACAGAAAGAGCTTAGCCGACTCATTTGTTTCCAAACCACCTCAATCCTTGCAGATTCACAGCGCAGCTTTTCTCCGAGATATCTGCACTGGGCCTCATTTGTCCGAAGTATGTGCTACAAAAATTCTGCTGCTGTAGCATCCAATCAGAACCTCCATGGAGCTTAGTGTGGCCAGAGACGGGTGGGTGTCTTTCTGAGCTACATCTGGCAATCCTTGGCTAGGCTACAATCTACAACTATAGTGGTTGGTTCTCTAAACTGCCTTTAATTATCCCACATGCCTTTTGTTTCATTTCTCAATATTTTTCTCATCAGAATGCTCAATTTACAATGCGTATTAAAAAGCATTATTTCTCATTATTTTTTATTCTATCACCAGCTCAGTTGGCTCCTTTCTGCTGTCCTCAGAAGACACCTTATAAAACCTCTCTATTAATACAGGCTGTATTTAAAGAGGCACTTCATTTTTTATTTTTTTTTACCGCTTGGACTCTGGAAGGTTTACCAGCCCATTTTATGCTATACTGCACTGCGGTACCTGACAATTGCACGGTCATGCAACGCTGTACATAAATTAAATTTGTGCCCTTTTTTCCCACAAATAATAATTTTATTTTGGTGCTATTTGATTACCACTGGATTTTTTTTTTTTTTTTTTACTATAAACAAAAAAAGGCAGACAATTTTGAAAAAAAACAATATTTTTTACTTTCTGCTATAAAATATACTCCATAAAATCGAATTTCTTCATAAATTTAGGCCAGTTTACGCAAAAGTTATCAAGTTTTATATATACACTGGAATTTTAGTGGCGATAGCGACTTGTAGTGGGACTGAGAGATTGCGGTGGACAATCAGGCACGAACTGACACTTTTGAGACTTTGTGGGAACCAATGACACTAATGCAGTGATCAGTGCTAAAAATATGCACTAATGACACTGGCTGGGAGGGGGTTAAACATCTCGGTGATCAAAGGGTTAAATGTGTCCCTAACCAGTGTTTTTGTGTGTACCATGTGCTGCTTTCACTAAGGAATGTGCTGGATTTTATTCCCTGCTTTGGAAGGAAACAAAATCCTGCATATCTCCACTGACAGGACAGAGCTCTGCCTGGTTTACATAGGCAGAGCTCCATCCAGTCTGTCTCCTCTCTGATCAACAGGTGCCAGTGGACATACATTGATTGGCACCCGCTGATCGGCTTCTACTGTGACTAATCACAGCAGAAGTGGTATGCCCCCTAGCCTGGAAGAACAGAATCGTTTGCGTGTGTGTGTGTGTGTGTGTATGTAGATATAGATATATATATTCTACAGTATCTCACAAGTGAGTACACCCCTCACATTTTTGTAAATATTTTATTATATCTTTTTGATGTGACAACACTGAAGGAATGACACTTTGCTACAATGTAAAGTAGTGAGTGTACAGCTTGTATAACAGAGTAAATTTGCTGTCCCCTCAAAATAACTCAACACACAGCCATTAATTGTCTAAACCACTGGCAACAAAAGTGAGTACACCCTTAAGTGAAAATGTCCAAATTAGGCCCAATTAGCCATTTTCCCTCACCGGTGTCATGTGACTTGTTACTGTTACAAGGTCTCAGGTGTGTTAAATTTGGTGTTATCGCTCTCACTCTCTCATACTGGTCACTGGAAGTTCAACATGGCACTGCATGGCAAAGAACTCTGAGGATCTTAAAAAAAGAATAGTTGCTCTACATAAAGATGGCCTAGGCTATTGGGATTACCAAGACCCTGAAACTGAGCTACAGCACAATGGCGAAGACCATACAGCGGTTTAAAGAGGAAGTAAAGCCTGATGGGCTTTACTTCCTCTTTATTCCCCTGCAAAGTAAAAGCACAATGGGCTAGTATGCATCGCATACTAGCCTATTATGTGGCACTTACCTGCAAACAAAGCCTGCGGCGTCCACAGTGTCCCACTGGTGGAAGCATCCATCTTCGCTTCTCTTCCTTTTGGGGCCACGGACTCTGGCTTTGTCACTGGCCAGAGCCGCATGACGTCACTCCCACGCATGACTGTGGGAGCCACCAGTCACGGCACACATTTGGGGAAGAAACGGCACGGAAGTCTTTCTTCACTGCGCATGTGCTGATGACATAATCGGTGCACTACAGGGTAAATATCTCCTAAACGGCGCACGTTTAGGAGATATTCAGTACATATAGGTAAGCTTTATTATAGGCTTACCTATATGTAAATGTCTCAGGGGGGTTTACAACCACTTTAACAGGACATGTTCCACTCAGAACAGGCCTCGCCTTACCGCTGAAGATATTTGGCACTGCCATCTTGGATAACGGAGCTGGCTGTAGGGACGGCGGCTTCCTGGGGAGCCACAGATGCTTCCCCATTGTGCATGTGTGAGCTCGCACGGTGGTTTGAGAATGGTCCTGCAGGGCAACAGACATTTAAACGAGGATTGCAGAAGTGGAAACCAAATACTGATAAAATCAGTACTTGCTCCGCCAAGTAATCATGGAGCTAAATACCTTCTTTCACATTGCCAATGTGCGGTCACATGACCACTCGCTGCTCTCCTTCCCTGATCTCAGGACTACAGTGGGAGAAGCTGAGATTCCCCTCTGACGTCGGTCGGGAGGTCGCATGACCGCACACCGGCGATGTGAAAGACTGTATTTAGCTGCATGATTTAAAAAAAAAAAAAGGAGCTGCACAGTATATCCTTATTACAGAGGGGCTGCTAGTAATTGTAATTATAATAGCGGCCGGAAGGAAAAAGCGGGGAGGTGATGGCTCATACACTAGGAACTGAAAAGGAGGGAGCGAAGGGGAGAGACTCTGGACACAGCTGGATGACGGAGGCACGTAAATTGACCACGGTATCGTGGATCAGCAGCCTTGATTACCGTGGTGAGCACACACAGGGGGACACATGAACAGGCAGGATCAACAAAGTATTTTACAGCATAGAAAGGCACAAATAACACTGCAAATGCACTGCTGTTTAACATGCTTTAATCACTTGCCGACCAGCCTCTGCAATTATACTGCGGCAGGTCAGCTCTATTGCACAAATTCTGTATTGATAGAATGTTAGGAACCCACAAACTGCAAAGTATGAAGAGGTTAGATTGGCCTATCTAAATATCAGGAAGCAGATTGTCTTTCTCAAAGGCTTACAAAAAAATGTCTATACAACTTACTATGTTTGCCTATCTAAAAACCCATCTGAACAAATCTGTACTGGTCACTGTGAACTCACTGAGCAGCTAAGGTTGCAGGTGCTCGCCCCGATTAAAAAAAAAAAAAAAAAAAAAAACATAAGCTAAATGGGATATTTTAACAACCACCATGATGAGCTTGCTCAATGTGACTGCAATTAAAAGTCAAAAAGGTAAGATTATGTGATTTTGTGACTTTTTAGAATACATGTCATATCTGGTTAGAATTAGCTTGTCAGGTCTCAGGCTGTGGCCACCCACCAGTGCAGCAGATGGCTACTATAAATTACCAAGGCAGCGTCTTCTTCACAAACAGATCGACTCTATAAGCCTTAAAGTGGATGTTTTCTTTTTGATGTCATAATGTAGAGAATAAGATTTTCTTTCATTTGAGCCCAATCTTGCCACACAAATTTACTCGAGGCCTGAGCATCCTCTTTTATTGTTCAGTTAGAGAAATCTTGACAAAGTCTTGAAAACTTTGTCAAAAACGCCCCCTTGCTGTGAGTGACAGGTGATTTACATATCATGCACTAGCCTGAGACAGGTTATCATCAGATCATTGGATGTTCTACTCTGCCCAGCTCTGACTACATACATGTCCCCTAAATCACTTGTCTGTCTATAGTCTGCTGACTGTTCACTGCATCCCATGATGAGAAACATCCAGTCAAAACACAGTAAAGCTGGGAGACCTGGAGGGGAGGGGGATGTGAATTGTGAACATTTTACACAGGATGTGCCTGTCTCAGGCTAGTGCATGATATGTAAATCACCTGTCACTCACACATACATACTTCTATGATCACAGGAGTGTGCAGTTCGTTCTACATCCCTGTGACATGACCCATTTTCAGCAAACAGCGGACTGAAGCACGCTGTCGTCTGACGTCGCAGAACTGGTCCAGGCTCTCTGCTCAGGCAACTGTGAAACCGAGCGATCGGCAGTGTTAGACTGCTCAGTTCTCAGTGTTGGAGCCAGCAGAGGACAGGTGCAGCATCCACCTAATTAAGTAAGAAAGAATCTTTAGGATGAATTCTAGGCATGAATATTTTATACATGGCTACATTGGTCTGGCTTGGACCAATATAACTACGGTATGTATATACCATATATGGCTGATGCCCCTGGTAGCCAGAGATCACTGAAGTAGACACTACTCCAGTGATCTCCACTAGCTTTCTGAGCAGCTTTCCTGCTGCATTGTAAGAACAGGCGGTCAGCCGCTTGGCATGGGCACCATCCAGAGATTGCTTTGGTTTTCATGAATGAATGCAAAGCATCCTCTGATTGGATGAGTTAGAGAGGCCTGAATGACACCTGTGTTTTCAGAATGCAGCAGGCCAGCCTCTCGGCGCAGGACCCAGAAGCTGGTGGGGACCACTGGAAAAGCGATATCAACTTCAGTGATCCCCAGCTTCCAGGGGCATAAGCCAGGTATGGTATATACATAGTTATATTGGTCCAAGCTGGATCAAAGTAACTATGTATAAAATATCCATACCTGGAATTCTTCTTTAAAGTTGGCAAATGCAAAATTTTATTTACAAGCAAACCCCTAAGAGCCGGTTCACACAGAGACAGCTTCAAAGTCGCCCCGACTCTGAAACCGCCCAGTACAGCGTGACTCCAGCGTTGCTTGCAAATTGACCTCTGTATAGAAGTCAATGCAAGCCGCTCTGAAGTCGCCCCAAAGTAGTACATGAATCTTTTTCTGAGGTGGAGCATCTTGAGTCGCTCTGATTAGAGCGGTTCTATTGTACAAAAATTAAGCGCGACTTCTGCTATGTCGCCTGACAAGTCGCCCCCGTGTGAACCGGGTCTAACACATAATTGTTTCTGTAATAAAGCTGCATTTTTTTGTATAGAATTATAGAATGGTTAAAACATGTTTTGTTTTTTCTTTCTGGGAACACAAGAAGAAGAGAGAGGGAAAGTCTAAAAAGATCGCTGTCACTGGAACAGGTGTCCCCCCTTCAGAAGATCCCCTTCAATCTCATGTGTTCTGTTGACAATGGTAAAACTGAATTTCCCATGACATAATTTATCCTAATGGCCATTGTTACCGGAACATAGTGAGTGTGATTCTCCCCTGATAGCAGTAAATCCCTGACTGTAGCCAAGGCTAAAAAAAATTTTGGCTTTAAATATGCTTTAAAATGCCGAAATCCAGGTTTGCTGGCACTTTAAATGGTTAGTTTGGGCCAAGCTGGCAAACAAAATCTATTTCCATTACTAAGTTATTCTGCAGCTGTGAGAACTGGATCAGGCTGTAGTAGCATCAGCTACTGATTTTGTTCCAGCGGCAGACAGGAAGTTGTCTGTACTGTTGCGGAACACAGCACTGCCTACTGTATGTAGCTGATGCTACTACCATATGATAACCGTTTTCACAGTCGTCAAATAACTTTGGGCCAGCTTGGCACAAACTAACTACTTTTAAAGTGACAGGAAACCCAGTCTTGGACTTTTAAGCTGAACTTCAGGCTAGCAACATACACTGTTACCAAAAGTATTGGGGCGCCTGACTTTACACGCACAAATCAAGGTCCATAAAGACATGGATGAGTGTGCTTTGGGTGGAGGAAATTGACTGGCCTGACTGGACCACAACTGGATAGAACACCTTTGGAATAAATTAGAGCGGAGACTGCGAGCCAGGCCTTCTTGTCCAACATCAGTTCCTGACCTTACAAATGCGTTCCTGGAAGAATGGTCAAACATTGCCATAGACACACTCCTAAACCTTGTGGACAGCCTTCCCAGAAGAGTTGAAGCTGTTATAGCTGCAAAGAGTGGGCCAACTCAATATTGAATCCTACAGACTAAGACTGGGATGGCATAACAGTTCATGTGTGTGTAAAGGCAGGCGTCCCAATACTTTTGGTAATATAGTGTATATGAAGGCAGTATTTCTGTAAACTCATCGTTGTGATATACATGGCTCTGCCACACAGATCAATCAGTCTGGGAACCTGATTCTTCTCTGCTTCAGTAAAGTAATACAACTATTTCTAGTCTATGCAAACCAGGATAAAAGGTACCTCTCCTGCGCTCAGGTAATCTGCTCAATGGAAGGAAATCTGTATCTCTTATGCCCCGTCCACACAGTCGGATATTCTGATGGAAAAAGTCCCAATCGGATTATGTTGTCAGAAAATCCGATTGTGTGTGGGCCCTACCGGGCTTTTTCCGTCGAAAAATTTGAGAGCAGGATCTAAGATTTTCCGACCACAAAATCTGATCTGACTTTTCCTGATCGTGTGTAGAGAATTCCGACGCACAAAGTGCCACGCATGCTCAGAAGAAATTTGGAGACGAAAGCTATTGGCTACTGGCCTCTACGTAGTCCCGTCGGACGTGTTGTACGTCACCTCGTTCGGAACGATCGGATTTTCCGACAACTTTGTCCGACCGTGTGTATGAAACACAAGTTTCGGACAAAATTCATCGGGAAAAATCAGACGGATTTTGTGGTCGGAATGTCCAACCGTGTGTACAAGGCATAAGTTCTTAAATCCACACTTTGAGTCTTGCTGCCCTTTCGGGACCAAAAGTACTAAAAGACGACGAAAAAACGAAAAGGGGTGCACCGACCTAGTGCAATTCCTTTAAAAATATTTATTAAAAAGTGACACATAAACATACTCACAAACCTAGACGGTAGATATGCATATCAAAGCACAATATGAACCGAATGCCTCCAGGGCTGCTGGAATACTCCAGATGTGCAAGGGGACCAGAATGTCGGTGATGTCTAGGCTGACACGTTTCCAGGGAGAACTCTCTTCCTCAGAGCCCTACCATCTATGTTTGTGAGTATGTTTTGTGTCACTTTTTGATTAAAACATTTTAATGGAATTGCACTATGTCGGTGCGCCCCTCTGTTTTTCGTTGACTTCTAGTCAGACAGACGAACAGTAAAGGAAAAGCAGAAGGCTGATAAGCTTGTCTTTCTGTCACTCTGCCCTCGCCTCCTGTCAGCGTCTCTTGCTAGTGAATAAGCAATGCAGGACTTGTGATTGGCCCCGAATCCTGCCCCTTTCAGCTTTAAATATAGGTTTACTGAAAACGGCATCAGGGCAATCAAGGTCTTGTATAAAAACGTACCCTGTTTGAATTTTACTCCAGGGTTCTACTGCTTTTACTTACGCCTCTGCTTATTGTATGGGACAATTTCCAGATTACATGGAACTTGTTTTTTAAGGTCAGCAAGAGGATACCGTTTAGAAAATGAAAGGGTTTATAATCACACCAGAAAATGGCAACACATGAAGGATTGATTTGTCTCCAAGAAAAATCCCCAAAATGATCCCTGAAATAAAAGCATGGAAATGAAATATGCAGATGGAGGAGAACTGAATTGCAGCCAAAGTGGGGCGGCTTCAGTCTGCTCTTTCTCAATGTGTGTGTAGTGACACACAGGAAGACGTGTCATGTTATTCGATGTCCCAAGGTTAAGTAATAGAATATTTGAATAAACCATTTTCTGCCCAAAGGAATTTTTTATTCATTTCCCAAATCTAGAAACTACAGTGCTGTCTTTAGAATCTGTGTCTTTGGTGATATAATACCCAGAAATATCAGCTCTTGCTCAGGCAAGATATTGATGTGCCTAAGACTTGGCGATGGGTCTTATTGGAGGTTATCCAGGTGGTACTATGGATCAGGTCAGAGTAATGAATGAAAATATTGCTGACATGTCTGGATGCTGATTGGAGGAATACTTCTTAACCAATCAGCTTTCAAATGACAATCCTGCAACAGGTCTATCAAAATGGCCATTCAGCCTAGTTACACAGGTTTCAATGTGTATAGGAGCGATGTGTGCAGCATCTGTACAGCTTTCAGGAACCTTTGATAGTTTTCATAGGCGTGCGCATGGGGTGTGCCTGGGCACACCCTAATCCTGGAGTTGGCAACCCATCAATTGTGGGCAGGTGACAGGTAAGCCGCGATCCTTACTTACCGACCCCCAGAACCTGGACAGAATAGACGGCTGGAGTGGAAATTAAGGGACCAATCTGTATTTTTTTTCTGCAGCAGCTGAAAGTAGGCTTCTCCACCTCCTTCTCTCACCGATATTCAACTGCCACGGGAGGAGAATACAGGGGATTGGTACCAATGTATGCCACCCCTCTTGTCCCAGTTCCTTTTTTTTCTGCTTCCCAGGTCCCCATGTTTTCACCTGCTCCCCCCCCCCCCCCTCTTGTTTTAGGATGACGAGTGGGGGAGAGGCCGGTTAATATGTCACAAAGGCATAAATGTTGGAGCTTTGAGGTGCACACCGTAATACAATAGGCTGCACACACCTGTGATAGTTTTGTTGTAAAGCACCCTCAGCTCTAGTTTGAGGATATTAAAGTAAGATATTATTGAGTGTGCTGATTGTCACTTTAAGTAAGTGGCTAGCATAGGGTTGCCACCTGTCCAGGATTCACCCGGACAGTTTGGGTTTGGAAACATGTGTCTGGGTTTCAGACTGCCTGAAACCCGGACACATTATTCAGACTGGACTATGGCTTCCCAACAGGGTTGCTGGCTGCAGTTGTCTAAGCTGAGAGTGTCTGTTACACTCTTTCATGCTGCCCAAAGCCAGCACTAACATCCCCCCCCCCCCCAACACACACAGACAGGTGGGAGAGGAGAGAGGGCTTCATCTGCACCTCTTCGTCCCACCATTTCCCCTCTGTATCTGTCCACACTTCAATCCCCAGGGCTGTGCCTCAGAAAAGAAAAGCGGGGGCCGGAAATTTGAAGTCCAGCAGCCTCAGATACATCTGGATGAGAGGCGCTGACTACCAAGGGGTGAGTGAGCTCACCATCCATCCCTGTCTATGACTGAAGTCTCCCCCCTTCTCTCTCATGCCTCTGAGTGAGTACACAAAGGTATATCAGGGTTCTCAGAGCACCCCTTACATCAGAGTTCATCTTTACACCAGAGGCCACATTGTTCAGATCTGACAGCGTTATAGACGACCAGGTCCTGGCAGTCTAGGAGCACATTTCAGCGCAAGGAGGTGTCCATAAAGGGTAGAGGAGCAGTGGAGGAGATAACCAATCCAGGAAGTGTGCATATACTTGCAGTATTTAAAGAATAATTGAGGTGAGAGTTCTGGGAGCATATCTTAGGATTGCATCTGTTCAGCATTTTTCACCCCTCAGGGATCATTATTAGAAGAATGCCATCCAGAACATTTTAATTACACATCCTTACAGAGACTGTTTTGTTATATTTTCTGGGATTATATTATTAATCTCTGGCACGGACTTGTATATCTATTTGGCCACATCCATCATATTTGATTTTATTATACTTATTACTCCATTGGACACGGCCTTATTTTTACTTTTATTTATTGTATTTATTTTCTCACGTGGGACATTATCCTACAACTTCACTTACGGTCATCACGTTGATCATTGTTGTTTCTATCTGTACTATATATTATTATCACTTTGATTGATATCACTTTGTTGTTTTTACTTATGCGCAAAATCACTTTTACGTTATTTAACACTGATAGGCAGAATTGGCTGAGGCTCCATTCACACCTGAGCATAGCGCAGTGACAGCTGCTGCAGCACATTTTTTTTTTTTTTTTTTTTTAGCCTTCTTTGTTTTTTAGTGGAGCATTTTTGCACCATCCATTTGAATGGGCCTCCCTCCGCTCCCAGAACGCTCCAAAGAATCTTCGCACAGAGCACAGAGTTTGCAGATGCGTTTTTTGCTGTGATTGTAGCGCATTTTGTCGCACAACAGAAAAGTTTGCTGTTTGACATGGCTTTGTTTATTAACAAAGGAGTTTCACTGACATGATTTTATATATATATATATATATATATATATATATATATATAAATTATTTTTTTTTTATAACAAAGCTGTCACTTTATATATTTAACAACAAATACAAGGAATCTCCCTAGCCTGTATTTTTACCTTTTGCCATACACCATAATGATGAACTTCACCCAAACTTTCAGTTTTCTTATCCCTAAAATTGTTTTCTAATACAGTCAGATAGCCCCGGAAGATTTGGCTACTCAATGACCAGACCATTTTTTGCGATTCAGCACTGCGTCGCTTTAACTGACAATTGCGCGGTCGTGCGACTATACTCAAACAAAATTAACGTCCTTTTTTTTGCCCACAAATAGAGCTTTCTTTTGGTGGTATTTGATCATCTCTGCAGTTTTTATTTTTTGCGCTATAAAGAAAAAAAGAGCGTCAATTTTGAAAAAAACACAATATTTTTGCTATAATAAATACCCCCAAGATATATTTTTTCCCAGTTTAGGCCGCTATGTATTCTTCTACATATTTTTGCTAATAAAAATCACAATAAGTGTATATTGATTGTAAAAAAATAATGGCCAATAAGTTCTGCGCACCTCAAAAATATATAAATCAAAAATACACAAACAACAGAAAAATAAATAAAACTAAAGTCCATGCAAGTGATATAATTCAAATAATTGACTTGGTGAATAATCTTCTTATACACTTCTAAGTTTCCTTCCACCACACCGATTGTGATCCACTCCCTTTGAAAACCGCACTCACCAGAACAATTTGCCTTGCACTCTCATGCTCGGCATACAAGCTGTTTAAACCCAACAGAGTTAATCAGACTCTCTTGAATCCCAGCAGTGCTCAACAAAGGAAGACGATATTTCCATAAGCCAGCATAGAATGAAAAAATGCCTCTAATAGCGTGACCACAGTATACCGCTGCTGCTGGTTTTATGGGAGTACTCCCTAAGGCTCCATTCACACTAGCACGTTTTTTGATGCATTTTGCAGAAATGCATGGAAATTTTTTAACATGGGTTCCTATGCAACATGTTCACATCAATGCATTTTTGTGCCTCTGCGTTTTTGGAAAGGGTCAGGGACTTTTTTTTCATGCAAAATGCAGCGTTTTGCATGTAATAGAAGTCAATGGACCCGCATCCAAAACGCAAGTGCCGCGTTTTTGCCACGATTTGCGTTTGTTTTTTTTTGTTTTTTTTTATTATTTTCTTTTTTTACACTGTATATAGCTGGTTGCTAAGCAACCACAGTGTAAAAAAAAAATTATTTAAAAAAAAAAAAAAAAAAAATACAAAAACGCAAAACACAAATCGCGGTAAAAACGCGTGTCCAAAAACGCGGCAAGCACCGCAAAAAGCACTGCAGAAACGCTCAAAAGCAAAATGCATAGATGTGAATCGAGCCCTAATGCTGTTGTTATATTGAAGTGATGTGAGTGCAATGGTTGAGGATTTTGTGTGTCTATTTTAATAAATGTTTTTACGGAATCGCGCTATTAGAGGCATTTTTTTCATTCTATGTTGGCATATGGGAATATCGATATAATATCGAATTATATCACTTGCATGGACTTTAGTTTATTTTTGTATATTTTTGATTTATATATTTTTGATACAGTCTTATGATTTTTCAATTTCACTAGTTTTGGTGTCATTGTAAAGTTTACTGATCATTTAAGTTTGGTATCACCTCACATTGGTGAGCACAGCGCCACTGTTTTTTCATTAAAAAGCGTATATTGATTGGTTTGTGCAAAAGTTATAGCGTCTACAAAATAGGGGATAGATTTATGGCATTTTTATTATTATTTTTATTTTCTACTAGTAATTGCGGCGATCTGCGATTTTTTTTTTTTTTTTTTTTTTTTTTTTTTTTATCGAGACTGCAACATTATGGCGGACACATTGGACACTTTTGACACATTTTTGGGACGATTGACAATTATACAGCAATCAGTGCTATAAAAATGCAGTGATTACTGTGTAAATGTCACTGGTAGGGAAGGGGTTAACACTAGGGGGTGATCAAGTTAACTGTGTTCCCTAGTGTGTGTTCTAACTGTAGGGGGAGGGGACTGACTATAGGAGATGGCAGATCGTGGTTCCTAGCTATTAGGAACTCACGATCTGCATCTCCTCTCCTCACAGAACAGGGATTTGTGTGTTCACACACACATGTCTCTCTTCAGCCTCTCGTGCCCGCGATCGCGCATGGCAGGCGGTCATCGCGGCCACCGGTCACAGCATCGGCACCCCCGCAGTGCATCAGGCCCGTGCCTGCTATCCCACTTAAAGGAGCCAATGTATAGCTACGACGGTTCGCGGGATCGTGCCGACCTGCCGCAGTATAATGACAGTGGCTGGTCGGCAAGTGGTTAAAGAGACGCTGGGGTAGATTTACTAAAATTGGAGCACTTAGAACCTAGTGCAGCTGTGCATGGTAGACAATCGGCTTCTAACCTCATCTTGTTCAAATAGGTTTTGGAAATAAAGCCTGGAAGCTGATTGATTTCTCTGCAGAAGTGAGCCTGATTTTGCACTCTCCAGCTTAAGTAAATTAACCCCATTGTCACCTTGACCATGCAGAGCAAAGTGACTATTTTTCTGCAAAGGGCCCTCTTTGAGAAGAGATGCTTGAGAGGGGATATGATTTCAATGTACAAATATCATACTGGTGACCCCACAATAGGGATAAAACTTTTCCGCATTAGGGAATATAATAAGACACGCAGTAGTTCACTAAAATTAGAAGAAAAGAGGTTTAACCTTAAACTGCGTAGAGGGTTCTTTACTGTAAGAGCGGTTAGAATGTGGAATTCTCTTCCACAGTCGGTGGTCTCAGCGCGGAGCATCGATATTTTAAAGAAACTATTAGGTAAGCACCTGAACGACCACAACATTCAGGGATATACAATGTAATACTGACATATAATCACACACATAGGTTGGACTTGTGTCTTTTTTCAACCTCACCTACTATGTAACTATTAGACATGTGCTATTCGTTTCGTTTTTTTTAGTTTTTCGTTTTTTTTCGTTATTTACGTTCGTTCGTTTTCGTACGAATGATTCGCTAAAAATTTTAACGAATCGTTCGAATCAAACGAATCCGAAAAACAACGAAAATCCGAAAAAAACAAATTGGAAACAACGAATGTACGAATGAAGAAAATCCGAACAACGAAAATCCGAAAAAATTCGTACATTCGTAACTTTTTTTTTTGTTGTTGAATTGGTAATTTTCCATGTCCCTTACAATGGTGCTGCTTAACGTGCCTCGAATGGATTGAACGAAAAAATTCGTAACTTTTTTTTTTTTTTTCGATTCGTAATTTTCCGTGTCTCTTACAATGGCGTTTAACGTGCTTCGAATGGATTGTACGAAAAAATTCGTAATTCGTAACTTTTTTTTCGATTCGTAATTTTCTGTGTCTCTTAAAATGTAATAATAGCATACACATTACATAAAATTATGAATTATGCTCCGATTACAAATGTACGAATAAGTACGAATGCGTCCGAATTTCGAATAAACTAAAATTAAACTAACGAAAAAACGAATCAACGTAAAAATAACTCTTACGAATGTACGAACACCGACGACTTACGAATGTACCAATCGTTACGAATCAACGGAAACAAAAAAAAACGAAACGAAAATAAACAAATTTTTTTGTTGTGCACATGTCTAGTAACTATGTGACCCCCGGAAACTCACTTTACCTGCGTCCCCTTCTCGATCAGGGCCAGCATTAAGACATCAGAATTAAATGTAAGCAGTCACTTAGTTGTGTGACTCTGCTCATACTTAAAGTGATACTAAAGTCTTGTTTTTATTTTTCTTTAAAAACAACAAACATGTTATACTTACCTCCTCTGTGTAGTGGTTTTGCACAGATCAGCCCCAGTCCTCCTCTTCTCGGGTCCCTCACTGGCACTCCTGGCCTCTCCCTCCTTCCGAGTGAACCCATAGCAAGCTGCAGCTCTGTGTGTCCATTCAGATATGGAGCCTCGGTTCGGCCCCGCCCCCGCTCTCTCCTGATTAGCTAACTGACTTTGACAGCAATGGTGAGTGGCTGGAGCCGCGATGTCGTCACTCCCTCGCATGCGCACGGGAGACTTCTTCCCGGCAAGGTTCGGATTCTGCCGGCCTTTCAGCGGAGAATCCCCCGTCCGCATGCGCCGCTGCAGTCAGCGGCGCATTGCAAGGGGAATATCTCCTGAACCAGGTTTAGGAGATTTTTTTTTTTCCTACAGGTAAGCCTTTATTATAGGCTTACCTGTAGGTAAAAGTCCATTTTTTAACTTTACAACCACTTTAACTCATAGGTGAAAGATCCACTTTACAAAGGGCCTGTCCTGATAGACAGGTGGTAGATGATATCGCTGATCTATGCGGCTTGTATGTGCTGATCTGTGCGGCTTGTATGTGCTGATCTGTGCGGCTTGTATGTGCTGATCTGTGCGGCTTGTATGTGCTGATCTGTGCGGCTTGTATGTGCTGATCTGTGCGACTTGTATGTGCATGCTCGTTTTAGGTAGGCACGCAAGCATGAAGATGATTCACCTCTAAAAACAAGCCCAGTATGGCAGCTTGCATAGTTTTAGCCTGACAGGTTCTGTTTTTAAAATGAATCCCATGTGTAAGAAATTTAAAAGAAAAAACTTTTCTATATATATTCTTTTTTTGCATATGACTAAATCAGATTATGTAACCAGATAACTGTCTTCTTCACAATTGTTGGGTGGTTCGCTGGTACACATAATTACAGAAGAATGGCAGGTTTCCAAGAGCCTCCATTATAAATTCCATTTCCAACAAATTGCAACACTTTAAATGATTGCAGTTTTATACAAAGCTATAGAAATAAATAACTCCAGTACTTAAATAGATCTGTCTGCCCTGCTAAAAATCACCACAATTTCCCATTGGCACAGCCCAGCCTTTTAGAGCCAACACCGCTTTAATTTTAGTTCCAGCTCTATGGTATCCAGTAAAAGGAAAGCAGCTATGTATTGACATGGGGTGGAGTCTGTACCAGGAAGACTGCCATCCTGGCTTAGGCCTGATTCACACCTAATGTATTTTTAGTGCTTTTTGCATTTTTCAGCTTTGCACTACAGAACGTGTTCCATAGGAAACCATGTTAAATGGACTGTAGTGCAAATCTGCAAAATGCAAAAAGCAAAAAAATGCATAGGTGTGAATCAAGCCTTAGATCCCACATACAGGGTTTGAGAGTGCAAAATCTGGCGCAGCTGTGCATGGTAGCCAATCGGCTTCTAACTTAAGCTTGTTCATGTAAGATTTGACAAAAAACCTGGAAGCTGATTGGTTTCTATGCACAGCTGCACCAGAATTTTGCACCCCCCCCCCCCAATGTTTGTAAATCAACCCCACTGTGTTCTTCCTAGCACCTTCCTGGCTGTTATTGAGCCATGTTATGGGCATGTTCACAACCTTTCATGTGTGTAAAAAGCTTAAGGCATCCCATCAACTTGGAATGGACAATAACCAAGCCAACCTTGAATGGCCAATAGCCATGGACAATAACTACGCACAAAAAGATTTACCTGACCTTTTTTTTTTTGTCAACACCACAACACACACAGCGTTCACATCTGTGCATTATAGTGCTATTTCAAAATACATGGCAACACACGTTTGCCATGCGTAGTGTTACTGTGCATTAGAAGACTGGTCATTTCTAAATATACCCAAGCTCTGATACTCTATATACTACTCGGGGCATAACTCACGATAGCCTGTGCTTGGAAGAGCTCTACAGTTTCCTTCTCACTGGCCAAGCGCAAAATTTCATGGGTAATGTCCCAGGAAAAGATTGTAAGCTTGCTCCAAAGCACAAATGCCCCGTACACCTGATCTGACTTTCTGACAACAAAACCATGGATTTTTGTTCGAAGAATGTTGGCTCCAACTTGTCTTGCATACACACGGTCACACAAATGTTGGCCAACAATTACGAATGTAGTGACGTACCAGACGTACGTGATATCTCCATTACGAATGCTAGTTTTGCCAGACCGAGCGCTTCCAGCTCGTACTTGATTTCGAGCATGCGTGGACTTTTGTCCGATGGACTTGTGTACACACGATCGGAAAGTCCGACAACAAATGTTCGATGGAGCATACACACGGTTGGACTTTCCGCCAACAAGCTCACAATCCAATCGTGTGTACGCGTCATAAGGAGAGGTACGAACTGACATGGGAACCTTGTGCCTCCTATATGAAGGTGCCCCTATAACTTAACATACCTTCTTTTTCTTTCAGGTTGCTTATACTGAATTGGCATACTTCCCAAAGATGTCTATCCTTTAATCTCCTCCATTCTTAATCCCCTTTTCTTTCTTTCCTTTCACCACTTATAACCCCTTTTCACCACTAACCTTTCCCTTCATTTCATCCTCCATATAGGATTTCCTTCATTCCATATAGGCCTCTTTGACCTATATCGCTGACAATCCAAAAACATGTACTCAACTTAGATTTTCCATAAGTAAAAGAGATTGGCGGTCTGATATACCCCTCTATGGAGATCGGTACATCACCCTCCCCTAGATAAGAATCTTCAGTACCACATATCAGCTAAACATTCGTTTTTATAGGCTGCACCCTAGGATTACGGTTTACTGAATGGTCATGTGGAGAACAATATTCTAACATTTAGTATTTTGTTAGTGAGCATATTGATATCCTTTTGAGTTATTCACTCAGTTTGAATGTGACACTGTTAACTTTTCATCATAATTTATACTTATTTTTTATCTTTAGTAATGAGACTGTAGTATTGATAAGCTATGTTATCCTCCACTTTCTGACACAGCTTGATCCCAGATGAGGTGTCTTAGTGGTGTAGACATCACCTTTACTAGAAATTTAGAGTCAATACTTTTTCCCGCTCTCAAGTTTAGATGAGAAATTTACCTTGTTAAAGGTAATCTTGTAAACACCTTTCGATTATGAGTCCACAGATACATGTGAACAACTCAATGTTTTTTTTATCGCTTTGTACCTTTTATACATGGAAAAATTCAATTAAAATTGTGGATGTAATGCACAGGTGTGAAAGGGCACTAAACTGGACAAGGGTGCATACAGATAATTGTAGAAATCCAATTTAAAGGTTTCCCCTTGAAAAGTACCAAAAATAAAATATATGCCTGCCTCTGCCTTCCTCAGTTGATAAGGGATCTAAAGCTCCATTTTGTTTTGGGGATAAGTTAAAAATGGGGCATTCCTTCCCTTATTTGAGGGTCCTGTGGTCTTCCTCCTCCCTCCTTCCTTCCTCCGGTGCCGGTGGTGATGATTGGGGGGTATAATGATATGCTTAAGGAAGGCAGAGAATTTACTAACTTTGATACTTCTTGGAGTTGAGCTTTATTATTATTTTATTTAAATAAATTGAAATGTAAAATTAAACTGCATGCATCTGGCATTACAGTCTAAGACTGAATATTAGTATAATGATGGAAAAGCTGTTCCCAAGATATTATTTCCTGTTTATAAGTCAACAGGGCTGTGTTATGTGTTGGTGATGATATTTCCCAGACTGTGCAGTTATGCGTTCTCCTCGCTCGGTGATAGCCCCTCACCTCTGACTTCGTTCACTGATATGTATCCCATCACAGAGCCAATACATGTAAATTCCCGTTGGATTCAAATTGAGCCAAAAAAATAAAAATTGCCATTTCACGTACAGTATCATGTGTATGGACACCAGTGATGTAAGTAACTCAGTTAAAATAAACAGAGTTACTTAACTCAGTTACTTTAGAGGGTAACGAGTAATCTAACTGATTACTCTTCCCCTCATGGTAACGCAGTTCCCATTACTTGGGCGGCGTTACCGCAATTACATCTACCGCCCGGGAGGCCTGCCGTGGCCGCGCTGCCTGGCCGTTCGTTACGCCACAGGGAGGGGGCTATCGCCCGCATTAAAGTGATACTAAACGCACCCTCTTTAGTTTACATTATCCCTGCTTTATATGGATGATGGCACTGTAATTATTAATAAAGTATTTTTTTTTCTAATCGATATACAGCTGTTACATGACCTAAATCTTTCCCAGCCTGTCTGCAGGGAAACAAAAGCAGCAGGAGCGGCTAGTCCTCTGCTGCTAGTCACATGTTCAAAATAATAAAATAAAAAAACACATTTGGGATACAGAGTAAATATAAATAATATCAATAAACTGTTTTAAATCTTCATACAAATCTATATTTGAAATCCAGTCTTTAATATTTTTGGCAATAATATGGTTTGGGTGGATTTCTACCAGTCACAGGCTGTCACAACCCTACAACCTGTCTTAGGAAGGGAGGTGAAGCCTCCAACAATCAAGATAGAATATCCCACCCGCACTGTGTTAAGCTGGTTAGTGGGCATGGAGGAGGAGGGAGGGAGAGAGTGGGCTGTGTATACGCCCACATGTGTGACTCTATAGTCACATGATATAAAGAATAATAATAGTGTATCCCTCAAAAGTGGTAAAATGAATAAAAATGAAAGTGAAAAATGAAATAAATAATTGTGACAATTGATATAGAAAAAAGTACATGGCATATCAGTCCATCTTGATTAAATATACCATGACAGTGTGAATAAATATCAACACAAGTATAAAGTAAAAAAATTGCAAATCTTGAAAAAAATGCTTGATCATGAAGTGCAGTCAAGGAAAGGAAGGTTGGCACGTTTACCAGATGAGGTGGACACATGTACCTTACAGCACATGGGTCAAACAGGCATGGTGAGGACTTGGCCTCAATGTAGTAATCTGTGAGTGCAGCAGTAGATGGAAGGTAGACCTCAAGGATGGATGATGGAAGATTGTACTTCAGACAAACAAACTGAACATTGAACATGAAAAACAAATGGGTCCACATATAGCGTAATACCAGAAGATCTTTTTTTTTTTTTTTTTTAAAAGAGGGGTTTACACTTAGGCCCCATGCACACGAGACGCTGTTAAACGCGCGTTCAGAGGCATTTGAACACTTTTTTCAACTGCACCTGAACGCATGCAATGTTATCCTATGTGTCCATGCACACAGTCTCGTTTTTTCCCGTTTTTATGCAGTTGCGTTTAACCTCGTTTTTCCAGAAGCAAAAAATGCGTTCAGACAGTTTGCTTTTCCACGTTTCAGACGCTAAGCGCGTCTAAACGCAGCTAAACACGGCACCCGCGTTTAGCCGCGTTTGCGTTTATAAGCCTTTTTAAAGGAACCCAATTTTTTGGACCAGAAAACTCAGAAATATGATGGTAAACCATAAAAAATACTAGAAAAATGTTTAAAGCATCGCCTATGGAGAATTTTAAGCACCATAGTTTGCTGCCATTCCATGGCCAGATGCAATTTTAAAGCGTGACATGTTGGGTATCTATTTACTCGGCATAACATCATCTTACACATTATAAAAAAATATTGTTAACTTTAGTGTTTTTTTTTTTTTTTTTTTTTTTTTTTTTTTTTTTTTATTCATGAACGTGTTTTTATTTATTTTCCCAAAGGGAAGGGGAAAGGGCATCTGCTTAAAAAAAAAAAATATATATATATATATGTATATGTTTGGGGGTTCTAAGTAATTTTCTAGCAAAAAAACGATTTTTACATGTAGGAGTGAAGTGTCAGAATTGGCCCGAGTGGAAAGTGGTTAATGACACCACTTCAAGACCAAGCCTATTTCTGTTTACAAGTTAAGTTTAAATCCATATTTTTTGCTAGAAAATGACTTGGAACCCCCAAACATGATTTTTTTTATTTTAGCGCCCTGGAGAATAAAATGGCGGTTGTTGTAATATTTTATGCCGCACTGTATTTGCGCAGCAGTCTGTCAAACTCAATTTTTTTTGGAAAAAATACACTTCAATGAATAAAAAAGAAAACGAAACAGTAACGTTAGCTCAATTTTTTTTTGCATAATGTGAAAGATGATGTTACACTGAGTGAATAGATAACAAACATGTCACGCTTTAACGGTACTTAAAATCTTCTTTTTGAATACTGAATTTTTTTTAACAAACAAAGCCGAATCTGGCTTTGTTTGGGTCTCCGGCCAGTGGAAGTGCAGGCTGGTGGCTCAGGTCTCCCAGTGGGACGGGTGACACGGGTGGAGCAGCAGAAGACTTGTAATAACAGCCGAGCGGATGCTTAGCCGCCTTGGTTGTTATTACAAAAAAGCCAACCGTCGGCTCGAATTAACGGCAGCTGCAGGCATCACCCTCTTTAGCAAAATAACGTACAGGCAGGGACGTTGCTAGGTCTACAAAAGATCTGGGGCTAGCACCCAAAGCAGCGAAATAAAAAAAGTCATACGCTTGGGCGGGCATACACATGTATATAATATATATGTGTGTGTGTATATATGTGTGTATGTGTGTGTGTGTATGTATATATATATATATATATATATATATATATATATATATATATATATATATATATATATATATATATATATATATATATATATATATATATATATATATATAATATTATAATCATTACATCAAGGTCCCCAGAGAGCCCTCCACTTAGATCAGGGTCCCCAGAGAGCCTCCCCCTTTCTTCAGGGTCCACAGATAGCCCCCCGTAATCAGAGTCCCCAAAGAGCCCCTTCCTTACATCGGGCTCCCCAGAGAGCCTCCCCTTTACATCGGGCTCCCCAGAGAGCCTCCCCTTTACATCGGGCTCCCCAGAGAGCCTCCCCTTACATCGGGCTCCCCAGAGAGCCCCTCCTTACATCAGGCCCAGGTCCCCAGAAATAGGGTGGGCAGAGAGAGATAATGTCATCTCTCTCACCTGTCCGGCTCTCCCGTGCTGCCCACCGAACTCTCGCGGCCTGGCTGCAGAGAGGCCACGGCCGTCTCGAAGAGACTCGGGGCTATAGCCCCAAAAGCCACCCCCTAGCGACGCCACTGCGGTAAGCCAGCATATATTACAAAGTGGCTGAATTCCTGAAATTCAGCTTTATGATATTTTGTATTTTTTTAGAAATGGTGAAAATGAAATACATCTGTCTACAGTGTTCCCATGCCTGTAGCTATAGGGTACTTTATAAAAAGTTGAAAACCTAAAAATGTAAAAATAGGACTTGTTTCTCCCTATCTTGCTAAGGCCAAGCAAATCTAAACCAGATAAAAAAAAAAACCTCTCCTTTACCCATCATGAAGTAGTAGGTGTGATGGGGACAGGCACAAACTTCCAGAAGTCAGACAATAGAAATTCTATCCTCTCATTCATTCAAAGGAAAGTGATACCTGCATTTGTGTAGTATTTGGAACAGATTCTTGGGAACATCCATGTTTTGTTATATAGACCGTATTTGTGTCGTAAGAGGAAATAGCCTTTGACAGGTCAAGTGTTTTATCATCTATGACATCCGGTTTGTCATATTGCCAGATGGCTGCACGCAAGTCTGACTGGTTGTAATTGAACAGACTGCAGTTTGTAGTTTTGTGTAATTTGCAAGTTTATACAAGCCTGTGCAGTGTCCAGAAAACTTACTGTGACATCTGTCTCTTTTATCCAAGAATGTAACTTGGTACATGTGAAGGAGCCCAATACAGGCAGATACATGCCCTTCCCTGCTGCCTGAGAAAAAGGAAAATATGCAGCTAACTTTGTAAAGCAGAACCCCAGACAGGATATCAAAAACCAAATGAATGCAGCTCTATTAAAAATAATTCAATTTATGGCTTTTAAAATCAAGTCGTTATTTTTCACCTTAATGCATTCTATGCGATAAGGTGAAACACCTTCTGTATTGCAGCAGCCCCCCCAGAGCCCCGCTTTTACTTACCTGAACCCGATCGTTCCATCGACGGGGACGAGCACAGCAACTCCAACCGCTGTCTCGGGTCCTTATTGGATAGATTGGTAACAGTAGGATCCATTGGCTCCTTCTGCTGTCAACCAAATTAGTGACACTGGAGCTGGGGGGCGGGGCCGAGTCCTGCTGTCTGTGTCAATGGATGCAGCAGCAGGACTCAGGGGCGTGCCCACATGAGTGCACTGGAGAAGAGGAGGAGCCAGGATCGCCGATGGGGGGACCCCAGAAGAGGAGGATCAGGGCCGCTCTGTGCAAAACCCTTGCACAGAGGAGGCAAGTATAACATGTTTTATTTAAAAAAAAAAAAAAAACTTTTTTACAACTCCTTCAAGTACCCAAATTCGACTTGGTATCAGCCTCTTGCAGTATATGCACAGCAGAGCTCAGTCTGGGAGAGGGAGAAACAGCATAATGAGCCAATCAGTTGGGATGCATTGCTCTTGTGATAGCAGTGAGCATGCTGATAGGAGGAGAGAGCATAGATGAAATCTTAAATCTGCTGCTTCTCCTTTCATTGTCCAGTCACATGTTTAGAATTGATTGTTTTAAATGCAAGCTGTGTAAGTACTTAAATTTGACTTGGTATTGGCCTCTTGCAGTCTGTGTACAGCAGAGCTCAAACAGGGAGAAGGAGAAGCAATATTAGGAGACAATCAGCTGTGCTATAGTGCTCATGTGCTAAGTAGGAACATGCTGATAGGAGGAAAGAGCAGAATGACAGAATGATGAACACATCAATCTGCTGCTTCTCCTTTAATTGCCCAGTTACATGTTTAGAATTGATAAAGGAGCCTGCAGGATTACTAAAGTTAAGGAATATTCTCCCAGTGATGATTAAAGGATAAGTTCACTTTCAGTAACATGTTATCTCATTATTCAAGGTATAAGATGTATAATGTAACATGTTACTAAAGCACCTGCCCACACCCCGACCCGATTTCCCCACTATGACAGTGAACGCAGGATCCTCTCCCTGGGCCCGCTGTCACAATGTAAATATAGTGTTGTCTTCTACCTCGGGAGATGGCCTGCAGTTCTCACTAAACTGCGAGGGTGCTGGTGAATGCTCTCATAGTTCATTGATCTTCCTGGACTTCAGTAATTGCCTGTCCATATGGGAGGTACGGACAGACAGCTGTACTGAGCGTCTGCAGGCGCCTGACATTGCACTTCTGATCTGCTGATGGTGGGTGCAATGCCCTACAGGCTTCTCAGAAAGAAATAACAAATGCACATTTTTTTTACCTGCAAAAAAAGAGTGGTGTTAATTTTTCATTTCATGCAGAATGTTTGTTTTTTTAATGCACGTCAAACATAATAAAAACTTAGAAAAATTGTGCACATTTACGATCTTCTCTTGAAGGTGGTTGCATTGACACGTGGGAGACGTGCAACGCACTTCTCTAGATGGAAGGATACTTCGAAAGTACACAATGAAAGAGGAAATGATGGTAGCAGTTCTCATAAACTTTGCGCAATTTACAGTCAATTTACAGTAAAACCTGTCTGACCTATAGTGTGTAGCAGTGCAAAGTGGAGTAACCCTTAGAGCCGGTTCACATTGAGGCAGCACGACTTGCAGCGCGACTGCCTCAGGCGACCTGCAAACGACTTCAGCGGTTACTTGCAAAATCTATTAGATTGTAAGCTCTTCTGAGCAGGGCCCCCTTAATCCTCTTGTATTTTATTGTATTATAACTGTATTGTCTCCCTTTTTATATTGTAAAACGCTGCGTAAACTGTTGGCGCTATATAAATCCTGTAATAAATAAATAATAAATAAAACGACTTCTGTATAGAAGTCAATGCAAGTCGCCTGAAGTCGCCCCAAAAGCAGTACAGGAGCCTTTTTCTAAGTTGGAGCGACTTGAGTCGCTCCTATTAGAACGATTCCATACTACAGAACGGGACGCGACTTGTCAGGCGGCTAAGTCGCCTGACGAGTCGCCCCTGTGTGAACCGGCTCTTAGAGCCAGTTCACATGGGCGACTCTTTAGGTGACTTATCAGCCAATCAGCAGGTCTGGCATAGCACTGATCACTGAATTAGTGTCACTAGTCCCCAAAAAGTATCAAAAGTGTCAGGTGTTTGATTTGTCCACTGCAATATCGCAGTCCCGCTATAAGTCGCTGATCTTCGCCATTACTAGTTAAAAAAAAATTAAAATAATAAATAATATACCATAGCGGTTACTTTTTGAGCAAACCAATCAATATTCACATATTGGGATTTTTTTTACCAAAAATATGTAGCAGAATACATATTGGCCTAAATTGATGAAGAAATTAGATTTTTTTTTTTTTTTTTTTTACATTACATTTTATTTTTTATTGGGAATGTTTTATAGCAAAAAAGTAAAAAAATCTTGCACGCCCTACAGAATTTTTTGGTAAATCAAGGCAGTGCCGTATCACAAAAAATGGCCTGGTCATGAAGTAGGGTTAAACCTTCCAGGGCTGAAGTGGTTAAATACGTTTCTATTGAAATTGTTAAAGGTTATAGACGTATGGAACCAAACAGAAATGTCACAATCAGTCTAATCAAATGTAAAGAAGAAATAAGTCTGGCATTAATCCTCAAGTCACGGTTGAATCAACTGGCTGCATTGAAATGTGCCTTAGTGGTTCGCACTACTGCCTTTCAGGGCTGGTTGAAATCCCAGTCAGGACACTATAGAGTTGATTTACTAAAGGCAAATAGACTGCACTTTGCAGTTGCTGTAAAGCTTAGTAATTCATGTGCAAGCAAAAATGCTGTTTTTTTCTCCCTTGCACGTGATTGGGTAATCTTTGCAAAGTGAGCTTTACCTAATTTACTAAAGTTTGTAGCAACTGCACTTGCAGAGTGCACTGTCTATTTGCCTTAAGTAAATAAACCCCTATGTTCCCCCTGAGCTCCAAGTACTTTTTTCCCACACTTCAAAAACATGCTGTCTTAACTGTCTCTCGCATGTGTGTGTATTTTAATGAGTCTTAAAGTGGTTGTATAGTAAAAATTTGAACTTTTACCTACAGGTAAGCCTATGATGAGGCTTACCTGTAGGTAAAAAAAATCTATCTCTTAAACCTGTATGGTTTAGGAGATATTCCCCTCGCAATGAACCGCTGACTGCAGCGGCGCATGCGCACCTGGGATTCTCGGCTGAAAGCCCGGCAGACGCCGGACCCTGCCCGGGAGTGACGACATCACGGCTCCAGCCACTCACAACGCTGGAGTCGCGATACCCGGAAGACACACGAGGGAAAATGTCAGCTCCCTTGGCGTGGATCAGGTGAGATGTCGGTGGCCTAGTTCTAAGGTAAGTATTTCATAATGAGCTAGTATGCGGTGCATACTAGCTCATTATGCCTTTTGCCTTACAGGTGTGTAAAAAAATAAAAATAAAAAAATTTCAGCAGGTATACAACCGCTTTAAGACTGTAAGCTCCTTGAGGACAGGGGCTGATGTTGTGTATGTACATTATGCAAAGCACTGCATAAATTGCTGGCGCTTTAGAAATACTTATAGTAAATAAATATTTTATTTCTCATCTGGGTCCGCAAGCAATGCAAAAAGATGGCCATAACATGTTGAAATACAATTCTTCAATTTTGATTCAATGTATCATAATTATTTTTTAAAAAGAACCAAACATTGAAAATCCGAACACTTTCTATTATATCGCTTCACAAAACTTGACTTAAAGTGTATCTCTTGGCAAAACCATTTTTTCTTTTTCGGATGGAGTGCGGAAGGGTTAGACCCTTTTGTCAAGCCTTTGGTGCTGTATATGTCTCCATTGGGGTGACTAGCCCCTCTCTATTGGTGGCCATTGTCAACGAGACAGAAAATTATGCATATGAGTTAACAAAACACATCTGTTCCATTGACAACTATCGAAGAGTGTAGTTTCCCCATACCTTTGGGAGACGTTCACTAACTTCCTGTTATGTTTCTGGGAAAGGTAGTAAAGGGAAATTTCCCCAATGGTACACAGACAACAACTAATAAGCTGCAATGGGTTTTAATTCTACTCTACTCTATTTAAAACTAAAAATGTTTGGACTATACGTTTTAAAATGCTGGTGTTTGTAAGTTTCCCTTTTTCAATAACTTTCAATAGTATTATCAATCTACAGTTGTTTAAAAGTGTTTGGAATTACCTGAAAACTGATACATATTTGGTCAGAATTAGAGCCCACAATGGATCCCTTTCAGTACTGTCTACGCTTAGATAAGCTGGCATTGGAGGTGTTGGCAGCATGTACATGCATGTTTGTTATCACCTCTAATAAACAAAGACTGCTGCCAATCTAATCGCTCCCTTTAATGTCTGCGCCCAGCTTTGATGCCATTTTACCCTTTATTAGATCACCCAATTATCTAGTAACCCCCTGCACACAACTCTACACTATAAAAATGGTTTAGTTAATCCTTTTAAATTTTTATATCTGTACTGTTTGAATTTTAGAACAATTTCTCTATACTTAAAAGGTTTATAATAAGTAAATAAAGGAAGTTTAAACTTGACACATTACGTGTGCAAGTGTCCCTGGAGTGAAAAGCGCATATAGGAACCCTGGCAGATACACTTTTTCAACTGGCTCTTATTGTGTTATATAAGGTATTTTTGCTGTAATGCTTTGATCCAGATCCATACACAGAATGAAGGTTAAAGCGGTTGTATACCCGCAAATGAAGGAAAAAAAAAAAAAAAATGTAAGGCAAAGGCATAATGAGCTAGTATGCGCACCGCCTACTAGCTCACTATGAAATTACCTTAGAACGAAGCATTGGCATTGCATCCCGGCAACCACCGAGGGAGCTGACATTTTCTTAGGGATTCAGAAGAAAGATGCTTCCGGGTTCGCGGCTCCGGCGCTGCGAGTGGCCGGAGCCGCAATGACGCCACTCCCGCGCATGCGCACGTGAGCCCTCCGTTTCGGCAATTTCCGGCACGATACGACGGACCTTCACTGTGCATGCGCTGCTGACGTCAGGTAAATATATCCTAAACCGTGTAGGTTTAGGGGATATTCATTTTACGTACAGGTAAGCTACCCTTCCAACATTTTTGACATGGGAATGAGGGACACCTACTAGCAAACCTATGTAGGCATAGGACCCGCCCCCTGTCACACCCCCTTAAAGGAGACTTAACCAAAAAAAAAGGTTAATTAAATCCACAAGTGCTTTTTTTTTTTAAACACTACTATTCCTTTATATTGGATTTTAAAATTTACAAATGCAGCAATTGAGAAAATGGATGAAAGGTTTAGCCGTGGGAAACACTTTTTGAAAGATATAAAATGGACTTTTTATACAACCCTATAGAGCAGACCAAAATGAGGGACTAATGAGGGGGAAAGAGGGACATTGCCCCAATTCAGGGACAGTCCCTTTGAAATCAGGGTCAGTTGGGAGCTATGGAAGCCTTATTATAGGCTTACCTGTAGGTAAAAATGTAAAAAGGGGTATATAACCGCTTCAAATGTATTGCCCAAAGGTATCTTATTTGTTGCTCTCTATAACCTCAACTCACAAAAGTGCTTAACTTGCTTTATATATTCTGTTCTGCAAGGGTCCTTTCCCAAGAGTGATCTCAACATATCCATCTATCAGCCTATCACCTTTCAGGCAGACCTGTTTGGAAGCTCAATGTTAGTCTAAAGGTAGTCGGATGCAAATGGATTTGCATCCACTTGCATCTGATTACCTGCAAGTCCATTTAGGTTTAAAAAAAAAAAAATAGGTTTGTACCCTTTTCTGTTTTTTTCTAAACATAAGTGATGGATCAGATGCTAATCCGTGTACTGTGCCTGCCTATAGACCTAACTTGGGTTAATTTGCCTCTCACCACAAGCTGTTGGAGAAAAACCGACACAGATGTCACTCTCTTGTGACAAAAAAAGTCACATCCATTATATTCGCCTCAAATTCAGCGAGGAATCTGTTCATGGATCCTTTGTTGATCGGAATGGAGGACAGCTATTTGAAAGGATCTTGCATTGTAGTGTTTTACACTGATAGTTCTATTCTAAGAGATGTTTTAACTGTAGCTACAACTGTGTTAAATGGCATTAGATTCAGGTTGGGAATAAATGTGTGTTTAAGAGGTGTAAATGAGGTGTTTGGTCATAAAATAACCTAAATAATACTTTATGAGAAAAAGACGGTTAAACGCCCGTTTCAGTCAGAAAAATAACAACGACAATAATCTAACTGAAGTATGTGTACCGGACATTTGTAGGAGGAAATTATCGTGACATAAAGTAGAGTAGATTTAAGAAAACTCAGCTGTTGTAGTAAACTGAGCCTTGTGGTTTGCTATGCAGTGCTGAAACCTCTCACTTTCCACCCTATAATTCTTTTGAAAAATATCATTGTTGGCAACATGGCTAACGGAGTGTAACCCTACAGGTGTGTAGAGCTGTGTGGACAAGTAAAACAGAGAAAAGGAAGCACTCCTATCTATAATGGTTATCCCTTAGCAAATAACTTTGCATCTTACCGTAAAAGGTAGCGAACAGATAGTGAAGGCGATAGTCATGATGGACAGCAGAATAAGGTGGTCAATCTCCTCAGACATGGAAATCCTGTCCCGCTTATTGGCAGTAATGGAACCAATCCTACGGGTCTTCTGCCTCTTGTGCATCCTGACCAGATTGACAATGACCACAAGGTTACAGGTCAACACCGCAATGATGAGGATGAGAAGAAGGGTGGCGTAAAGCATGGAGTAGACGTTGCTAAGATTGGAATTATTTCGACCCTTCATGTCAATGAAGCACCATGTCCCGGGACAATATTGGACAAATTCCCCAAAGTTCATTACTGGGAAGAGACAAAAGAAGATTGCGAAGCCATAGATTACTGGGAAGGTGAGGACCCCGCATCGCTTCTTGATGTACTTCTCATAGAAATAAGGGTGCCCAATGGCCAGGGCTCGCTCTAATGCCGTAGCAAATAAGATCATCATGGTGGCCAAGCTGAAAAAAGTCATGGCAAATGCAAAATAATTACAAAGTCCCATTTCGACTAATGAAAGCCCCCTCGCATAAGAGGCCATGACTACAGGGCTGATCATACAGGTGCCGAGTAAGTCTGTGACCACCAGTCCAGACACCATAATAAAGAATAGAGAAATATTCCCTCGAAATTCCCTGCGACGAGTCTCCAGCAGCACCAGGGCAATCACGTTTCCCACCACGCCAGCAGAGAACATCACGGCGGCGATGGTTGGGTTATCGGTAGGGCTTAGGTGGGTAAGGTTTCTGCAGTCCGATTTCTCCGTCATAGTCCAAAGAGATGCAGGGCTGAAAATTCAGCCCTCGAAGTAAGACACTGCTAGATCATTTGGTCTCCCTTGATCGACACATGGCAGCACATGCAGAGTGAAACTTCACTCAGTCCGGCAAAGAGGGAAGCCTGTGACATCATACAAAATCTCACTCCTCCCCAGAGCACACAGGGAGGGAGGAAAGGAAACACAAAGAGACACAATATTAGATGGACCACTTGATCTGTGTATGCTTCAATATCCTAGGACTCTACAAGACGGAAAGATTGAAAATGTCTTAACCAAGGACACTTACACTGCTCATAGTCAGATTTCCTGGGTCAGCAAGCCTCTGTACAGCCAAGGTGTTGCTTCTCTGTATATCCCTTTGTGACATGTGAAAACTTCAGCAGTTGAATGCGAAACAAATCCATGCTGCTCTAGTCCCTCCCAGATCCTTACTCACAGCAAGTTCCCTGCCTATAGAGTGAGCAACATCAGCCTGGTCTTTATTCAGAGCAAGCAGTGGATGGTAGCAGTGGTTTATGACTCTGTGACCTGGGAAAGTCTATAGCTGGAGGCAGCTGAAAAGAGTCATTTTCAGGATTCGACTTTCCCGACAAGTTACGGAACTTTGATTTGGAGAGATTTAAATCACTTAGTGCAATTCTATTTTGCACTTTTTTTTTTTTTTTATTTTTTTTTTATATACAGGTTCTGACCTACAGTTGCATAGCTCCCAACTGTCCCTGATTTCGAGGGACTGTCCCTGATTTCGAGGGACTGTCCCTGATTTCGAACAAAGTCCTCCTATCCCTCTTTCCTCCTCATTTGTCCCTCATTTTGGTCTTATTTATATAGTTAGATAAAGCATTTTATATATATATCAAAGAGTGTTTCCCAGTGCTAAGCCTTTCATCCGATTTGTAAATTGCTGAATTTGTAAATTTCAAAAGCCAGTGTAAGGGAATAGTAGTGATAAAAAATAAAAAGCACTTGTGGGTTTACCTTTTTTTTTTTTTTTTTGTATAATTTTTTTTTAACCACTTAAGGACCGGAAGGATTTACCCACTTCCTGACCAGGCCATTTTTTGCGCTACGGCACTGCGTCGCTTTAACTGAGAATTGCGCAGTCGTGCAACGCTGTACCCAAACACAATCTACGTAATTTTTTCCCCTTAAATAGAGCTTTCTTTTGGTGGTATTTGATCAACTCTGCATTTTTTATTTTTTGCGCTATAAACAAAAAAGCGCAATTTTGAAAAAAACATTTTTTTATTTCCTTTAATAAATATCCCCAAAAATGTTTTAAAAAAAAAAACAAATTTCTTCATCAGTTTAGGCCAATATGTATTCTTCTACATATTTTTTGTAAAAATCGTGATAAGCGTATATTGAGAGGTTTGCGCAAAAGTCTACAAACTATGGGAAAGATTTGTCATTTTTATGGCATTTTTTTGTATTTTTTTTTTTTTTTTTACTAGTAATGGCAATGATCTGCAATTTTTAGCGATACTGCGGCAGACAGATCGGACACTTTTGACACATTTTTGGGACCTTTGACATTTATACAGCGCTATAAAAATGCAATGATTACTGTGCAAGTGTCACTGGCAGGGAAGGGATTTACACTAGGGGGCGATCAAGGGGTTAAATGTGTTCCCTTGTTAGTGTTTCTTACTGTGGGGGGATGGGACTGACTGGGGGAGGAGACCTATTGCGGTTCGTAATTACTACAAACTGCAGATGTGTCTCTTCTCCCCTGTCAGAACAGGGATTTGTGTGTTTTACACACACAAATACCCATTCTGGCTCTCGCGCCCACGATCGCGGGTGGCCGGCAACGATCGCTCCCACCGGCCACGTGCATCGCGTCCCCCACCGTGCAGAGGGCGCGTGTACGCCCTTTTGCGGTAACTTACCACTTTTGCCGGCGTAAATGTGTGTGCGCCGGACAGCAAGTGGTTAAGGGATGTGGCAAGGGGGGTGTGTCTTATGCCTACATACTTTTGCTAATAGGTGTACCTCGTTCTCATCTCAGAACGGGATGCAGCTGTCTATAGAGATGAGACCGTACAAAAACTGCAATTATACAAAATAATGTAAATGAACACATAACATGATACAAATATATGTATTTTTGTAAAAATGTTGATGTTATGGATATACAGTATGTATTTATACATGCTAGGAGCCTAGCATACTGCAGCTGCTAAATTTTAAAATACGGACACTTACCTGACCAGGGCGCCCGCGATCTGTCCCTCCGGCTTTTGGGTGGAGGCACCGCCATCTTCGGTAAGGGAAATCAGGAAGTGAAGCCTTACGGCTTTACAACCTGGTTCCCTACTGCGCATGCACGAGTCGCGCTGCGTGATTCCACTGGTCCCTGCTGTCTTCTGGGACCTGAAGATACACATTTTAACTACCTCCTGTTCACCGTATAGATATGACGTCACCCCAGTCTCACCACGCTTGCGTGTAGCACGGCGATTGCTGGTGTGCTGTGTCAATGGGACACGGCTCGTCCCCAATCTCAGTAAAGAGCCAATGATGCGTCTCTTTACCCATGTGATCAGCTGTGTCAAATCACAGCTGATCGCATGTAAACAAGGAAATGGCAGTTATCGGCTCTCCTCGCCTTACATTGACAGAGTGTGAGGAGAGGAGAGCCGATCAGCAACATTTCCTCACAGGGGAGACCTGTACAGATAATTGGTGCCCTGGTTATCAGTGCAGCCCCAACAGTGCCCATCAGTGATGCCAGTCTGTGCTTATCTGTGATGCAAGTCAGTGCTGCCTTTCAGTGTTTATCAGTGCCACCTATCAGCGCTCATCACTGCTGCATATTAGTGCCGCCTCATTAGCACACATCAGTGAATAAAATACCCAGTGGTACTTAAATATCACCAAAAGAAAGCTCTATTTGTGTAAAAAAAATAATACAAGTTTAATTTGGGTACAGCGTTGCATGTCTGTGCAATTATCATTTAAAGTCCAACAGCACTAAAAACTGGCCTGGGCAGGAAGGGGGATAAAGTGCCCTGTATTGAAGCTGTTAATATTGCAAATTTATTACATTTTAAAAAGCAGATCTTACCAAAATGAATCTTTTTGTGTTGGGAGGTGGTGGACTGAAGTTCATCTTTCAATGTCTCCTGAATTTTCTCTACTCTGTGGACCATATAATTCAATGGCATAGCTACAAAAGTAGATTCCCTGGTGTAAAGTTTAGACCTGGGTTTCACCTTGCAAAGCCCCATTTACAACCCCCACCCTCTTTTATCAACCAAATGTCTGCTCTACTGGAAGTTTTCCATCAAGTTGAGTGAAAAGGCACTTTCAGAAGGATGTCCCTGGAAGAGTGGCACAGGGATGATGCTGAAGGTGTGACTTTGTTGTATTTTGTCACTTTTGGAGGATCTTTGGCTAACCTCTATTTGGCAGCTGTGATTTATGTGAGGGCAACAAAAGGTGACCAGGAACTCCTGTGGAGTCGGGGGATAATCATATGCAGACAAGTAATGTGTGGGACAACCATGGCATTCCCACCCTTGACAGTTGTCGCTGTAGCACGTGTCGTCCTGAGGAGACATCCACTTTCGTTCTGTTAAATTAGATTCCCCATCACTTTCTGCCCTGGTGATGGCAATCGGGGGATCAAAAAGTAATGTTAAAATTTCTCCAGCAGGAACACAGACGGCAGTAAAACATTGCAGACCCTCTAACCCTTCCACACTGTATCCAAAAGCTGAAGAAAAGCTTTGGCAAGAGTCATGTTCAGATACAGCAGGTACAGTTATCTTCATATCAAAGCAAAGGTGTGGGTGATCAAAGTTCAGAATTCCTGATTGGCTTTGTTCCAGTAATTACAACCGAGTGGTCAAAGCAGAAATGTAGCCAAAAAAAAACAAGATAAAAAAAGTAATAGCACATTAAACAAATGAGAAAAACAGCTTTTTCTGTAATATTCAGCCTCAATACAGATATTGCCCCTGCAATATTTACTCTGCCACTAGATGTCCTCAATCTGATGGGCAGCATCATTTAACCCACAGCCTAGGTCATTCTCAACCTGCTATTTAGAAACAAGAGGGGAAAATGGATAGCATCGCAACTCCAAAAAAAATTACAATCCTATATTAATTTCCCTTTGAGGGAAATTATTATACATGATTGTAATTCAGCCTGGATGAGCCCCAGCCTGTGGCTAGCATCCTTGTCAGCTAAACTGATTGGCAGCTTGTGCTGCTTCTTCCTCTCACACCAGTGCTATGCTGTACAAGGACTGCAATAAGCTGATACCAAGTCGCATTCAGGTGCTTACACTGCTTGTATATAAAAATAAATGTAATGATGTATGAATGATTACATTATGAATTATTAAATTATTGTGGACTAATACATTAATTTGTGCCTTTCATATCTGTCCAAAGATGAGCTTTAATGCAGAAGTTGTGTTAGGGATATTACCTGTTATTAGTCTTATACTATGACTTGAATAAAGAGCGTAATCTCGTTCATCTTATGGAAGCGCAAAAGATTCTACGTGGGCGTCACAGCTGCAAGAGGGCTTTTCCTTATCATAACAAATCGCACATTTCATAAACCATATGTGTCACCTATACTGTGTGGGCGAGACTCCTTCCTGCAATCATTTGCATAGGCTGACTGTTGGGGTTCGTACAAAGCCTCACCTTTTCCCTACAGCTCACTTTAAGGCTGAACTCCAGACAAAGTACAAAATACACAGATGAAATATATATATATATGAGAACAGTTGTACCTGCCAATAGGATTTGTTCTGTCTATACAGTCCTGAGATTTGCACAGCTTGGACATAGCACAGACCTGTTTGTCCGGGTAAGAAACCTGAAATACTGAATAAGATTGCAGTGCCCTTAGGTGGCAATCAAATACCTAGTATAATATTGTGCCACATCCTGAATAACCTGTGTAGCGCCGGGCTCCTGAAGAGCACACGCTATATTTTTTGTCAATTTAAATGTTTCTAAAATCACAGTTGGATTTTAGGCTAATTGTTTTAAATTATGGACTCAGTACCAGTTTGGCTGGACTGTATTGTGTTCTGCTTGGCCATAGGTGTCGGTGTCACCTCTGGCAAGCATGGGAACGCAGTTCAGTTAGACGCATTAGGTGCCAATCTTTCTCGGAACCAACCAGTGAGTGAGTGGCCTCGCTGTGCATTCTGGGAGAGGGAACTTAAGGTACTGAGGTCACGTGATTCTGGGTTCCGGTCCAGAAGATCTGTCTTTTTTTTTATAAATTTGTATTTTTTTTTATTTTTTTCGAAACAAATAGTTTAATCATGTATTACAGTTAACACTGAACACAGATGTTAAGGAGTATAACAGAAACAAGAACATTTAGGAGCTAGAGGTATACGTCCAAAAATGCAGAGCACAGAAGTGGACTGCATAATTTATCAGGAGAGAAATTAACGTACAGTTCTCAGAAAAAATACATTAAGCATCAGGCCAATTGGCCAGAGTGAGGTAATACAGTTATAGGAGGCTTATGGCTAATAATGGCTACTAGGTGGGGGGGATCCCATAGTCCGACTGATCCCAGGGTCCCCAGATTTTGTCAAACTGGGGGACAGAGTCATATACAGTGGCTGTTAGGAACTCCATTCTCCGTACCTCTGCTATCAGTTGAAGAAATCTGGGCCATGGAGGGGGGGAGCATTAGACAGCCAGCACAACGGGATAAGCCTCTTTGCAGCTAATAAAATATAGGAGATCAATCGGTTAACATTTTTAGTTATGCCTGAGACAGGGAGACCCAGCAGGCAGTTTAAGTGATCAACCGGGAGGGGCACCCCCACCACCTTCTGTACCAATAATACCACTTCATTCCAGAAGGGCCGTATCAGGGAACATTTCCAAAAGATGTGAAATAATGAACCAATTTCAGTTCCGCATCGCCAACAGTGCTGCAAAACTGAAGGATCAAATTTGTGGATGATATCAGGGGTTCTATACCAAAACATAAGGATCTTTATAGACGTTTCCCTTTGTGTAACATATTTAGAGGACTTGAAGGTGGAGGTCCAGATCCTATCCCACATCTGGAGTGTGATAGGTTTACCTAACAAATGGGCCCATTTACTCATGTACAAGTGCGTGGTTTTATTTAAGGGGGCCGACTCATGGAGGATTTGATGGATGTAGGAAATTAAATGCAGCTGGTGGGGACCTTGAGCACAAAGATGTTCAAAAGAAGGGGGTTTGTCAAGGGTTAGGGATGAAGATTTGGAATTAAAGAAGTGTCTTACCTGAAGATAAAAATAAAACAGTTGATTGGGAATGTCAAAGATTTCACGCAGGGTCTCGAAAGCATAAAGTCTCTGTGTAATGGGGTGCACCAAATTTCAGAGTTGAAAAGGGGGGGGGGGGGTTGAGCCACGTAAAGACTATGCCCAGGGACAGACCATCTGGAATAATCGGGTTAAACAATACATTCGTAAGAGAGGAGCAGGGTGCAGCAAGGGAATATTTATTTTGGCATTTTTGCCAAATATCCAAAGTGAAGGACATTGGAGCCGTACACTGGCCCCTAAAGATGGGATGAGGGGAGGATGGGGAACCCCAGATTAAAGAGCATGAGTGAGTCGGGTAAAGTACCCCCTTCTCAATGGCAGCCCACTGACTAGTGGCATGTAAGGAGGACCATGTGGTAATGGCTCTTAAATGGGTCGCATGATAATATTTAGCAATATCCGGAGCTCCCAAGCCACCCCTGGATCTAGGCGCAAGTACCACTGAGTTCGCTAAACGATGGGATTTGCCAGCCCAAATGAATTTTAAAAAAAGTCTCTGAAGTGTTTTCCAGAAGATCTTTCCGACTGCTTGGTCCTGGTCCTCCTGACCAGCCCTCAGGGGCCCTCATGGCCTGGGGTGCAGATCCATCCCTTTCCGAGTCTCGGGGCTGGCTAGCCCGAGGCACAGTAACTGGAAGGAGGGTTCCAAGGTGGTCCGGTGCCGTCTCGGCCCAGCAACTGAGAACGCAACCAGGGGAGGACTCTTCAGAAGAGGGCCACGCACAAGGCTGGCTGCTCAGCAAGAGCCTGGAAGCTAAGTTGAGAGGACACCGAGTGAATCCACGCTCATACAGTATCGCCAGACCGGCTGCAAGATACTGGTACCGTGTGAGGGTTCTCTAAGTTCATTTATCCTTCAGTTCCAACCAAGTCTGTGGCAGAGACTTTTCATCCTAAAGTTCTACAACCAAGTCTGTGGCAGAGACTTTGCTTTATCTGAATCACCAGTCGGTTGCTAAATTCACCAAAAGGGTATTCATCCGGTAGCTGTAATATCCAGCTGCGAATGGCTATTCCCTGGATTGTATAGTGAGAGACATTCAAGTGTCAGCAGTTCCAAGAGTACCTGAACTTCCTACCCATACCCACTATTCCTTCATTAAGAGACTGCGTTTTGTTCAACGTTTTGCAAATAAAAATCCCTAAAGTGGATCCAGTCTCCGTTTCTACAGTTCTTTGGGCCATCTACCTCGGGAAACCCCTAGGCGCACACGAGGTCGCGAAGGTAACGGTAAGCCCAACTAAACCAGCAGCTCCTTTGGGGGTTAGTGCTACATCTGAATAGTATGCTATTCCGGGTAAGAAACCTACCTGTTTTATGCTGCAGTTCATGAACACTTACAGGTCTTGTACACCCACCCCCCCCCCCCCCCCCCCCAGCCCTCTTCTCCCAGCAGCTGACTAACCAGCTGATGAGCTTTATCATTTGTCACTCTGTTCTCTCCTCCAGGCAGAAAGCGCCTTACACTGCAGCACTACTGATTGGCTCCTTGTGCTGCTTTTCCATCCCCCATTCTGAGTTTTATTGTACACAGACTGCAATAGGTTTATACCAAGGCAAAATCGTGTAAATGATTAAACGCCTTGAGGACCCTATATCTGAAGATAAGGTTGCCAAGGCTGTTGCAAGCACTCCCACTGGAAAGAGTTCAGGTCCCAACGGCTTCCCTTCTAAACCCTTCTAAACTCTTTAACAGAAGGCAATGGGTCCCCTTCCTGAAGGCCCCTTTTACAGACTTTCCGATCAGGTCTGCCTGTCAGTTTTTCAGGATTACCTGATCAGACCCTGCACTGTCTTCTATGGAGCGGTGAATGTCAGCAGACACATGTGTCCACTGACACCTGTCGCCATTTGATCTGATCCTGTCTGCCAAAAACAGACGAATGGTGGTCCTATTTTCAATTCGTCTGGCGGATCGTATCAGATGACATCAGATGGTCCATTTCCATTCGATTGCCCCATAGAGGAGAGCGGGACTGTGTCCATGTCCGCTCTGCATAGTGGAGCGTGCATGGACCTGTCATCCGCCTGCTCAGAGGGGGATCAGCGGAGAGATCCCCCGCTGTGCAAGTGGATTCCACATAGCAGAGGCACCCATGTGAAAGGGGACAAACACTTGAGGCGCATATCTCTTATCCCGTAACCTGGTAAGGACCCCACTAATTGCGTGAATTATAGTTTTATATCCTTGATTAGCGTTCATTTGAAAATCTTTGCCAAGGTGCTTGCCAGTAGATTACAGCTATTACTACCTTGTTTGATTGTTTGATCCATTTAGATCAAGTGGGCATTATGAGTGAATGAGAGGCCAGAGATAACACATTGAAAACCCTTTTGCTGACGGATTATACTCGCACTCAAGCTGTCCTTCTGTGCTTTCTTGCGGGTTGATGCAGAAACGCGTACACACAAGCGGATTTTCCGTCAGAAAAATCTTGGATGTTTTTTTTTTCCGACGGAATTCTGCTCAAGCTTGGCTTGCATAAACACGGTCACGATCACGCCAAGAACGCGGTGACATACAACACTACGACGAGCTGAGAAAATTAAGTTCAATGCTTCCGAGCATGCGCCAAATTGTTTCCGAGCATGCATAGGAATTTTGCGCATCGGAATTGCTACAGGCGATCGGCATATCCGATCGGAACTTTTTCCGACCGAAAAATTGAGAACATGCTCTCAATCTTTTGCTGGCTGGAATTCGGCCAGCAAAAGTCCGATGGAGCATGCACATGGTCGCATTTTCCGACCAAAAGCTCTCATCGGTCTTTTGCTGGCCGAATTTCTGATTGTGTGTACGCGGCATTAGTTGGCAGTTCCTACATCTATCCCTACAACAGATAGGTTTAGGCCCACACATGGTCTTGAGGATAATGTCCCTCTATTCGGCACCCTTAACTAGGATTGGAATGAATGGCTTATCACCAGCTTTCTGTATCCACAATGGTATGTGACAGGGATGTCCCCCGTCACCCTTTATGTTCTCACAGTGGAACACCTAGCTGTGGCCTTGCGTCAAAACCCAACTGTGAGGGTTGTTTCGGTGGGTCCCCTATACAACAAACTAGCTTTATTTGCAGATGACCTGCTTTTATTTGTTACGCAACCCTTAACCTCCCTCCCTTCGATATTGGCAGAATTCCAGAGATTTGGAAAGGTTAGCAATTTAAAAAAAAACTACAACAAGTTGGAACTTTTAAATATGTAGAAATGTGGACTACAATTGCAAAGCACAGTGATCCTCGAGTTTCTATGGATCGCATGTCCCTCTAGTGCCCAGTGTTATCAACTGACATCATGCTTGTGAGCCAAGCTAAAGGGATTGTGGGATGAGTAGTTCTTTAGACTGATAATTGCTTTGCATGACTATGCACTTGGACTACATATCCCAGAGATCTTTGCTACCATTAGAGAGATTGCTGGGAGGAGCTATAAAAGAAGCCAAAGTCTCTTTTCTCCTGGGCCTGATGCGAGACGGACCTCTCCGTGCATAGGGAGAGAGGTCGCGGACTACCACACAGTGTACAATGTTTCAAGAGGGGCCTAGCACTGCTTGCTGTCTGTCAGACATCCATCCAGCACCACTTCGGTTCCCCGCCAACCTGTGTTCTGAGCGTCGCATCGGGATATCGATACAGCGGATCCGCTGCACATGTGTCGCTACAGGAGCTGCTGTCCGGAAGGCATTAAATCAGCCTCGTCATTGGTGAGAAGGAAATCGCCCCCACCTTTACAAACCCTTTCTTGCGGTTTCACTGGGACACTTTGCACAGACCTCTTTACCTTGGAAATACTTATCTGAACCTATCTTGAACACTGCGCATACACCTTTAGCCTCACCTGACGTAGCTCTTCTGTTAATACTCCCTGGACCCTTTAAATGCATTAAAAGAGACATTCTCTGTCACTTCTTACCCGCCACTAGGCAATTATTCCCTGTACTTGGAAATCGACCAACAAGCCTTCACTTGGGAGTGGGCCACAGAGTTGTACTCTATCGGGGACCTAAATGTCTGTTGGTGACTCTTTTTCTTGCTATCGTGACAAATTATCAAATATGTGTGTTACTTCATAGTGATCCCCATAGTATACTCAGGAATTTCACTCCAGATCTGAACATCAGAAGATTTTTACTTATGTCTAATGATTTTTGGGTAGTCACTCTATACCTTATACTGTGTTATTATTATTATGATCCATTTTTTAAATTTGAAGATCTTGGTACACTCCTGCTATATGCTTTATACCCGTATTTGTAATGGTTATATGTTTGTATCCATATTTTGTTATACAATAAACTAAGATTGAACTAAACATGTACAGTACTTAAACCGCTTGTATTAAAAAAAAAAAAATGAATGCAACATTTAATGAATACAGAATTGCATACATTTTTTCCTCTTCTTCCTTTTATTTTGTTCTTTTATATTTAGGTGGATTTCAGCTTTAAAGGGGGACTGCTGTGCATTTTCAGTAAGTTCACATTACAGTAACATTTACTTTTTATGAAGATGTTTACATTTTTTAGTGTTCCTTATTTTAATTATTGCATTTTATCTACACTTTTTATAGGTGCTGCCTCTTGTTTTCTAAGATCATAATGTTTCAGTCATAACTGCAGCTTTTACCTTCCATATTTTGGCATTGCATTAAATTTAGACATTTGTAATGTTAGCCATTAGACCATGTTTATACTAATGGCAGATTTTAAACCCCCTCTGGTCTGTGTTGTATCGCTTTTCAGAGGCATTTGACTAGTGGTGAGGAGGCAATGTCGCCTCCCCATTGCCAGTTTTAAAGTATAACTAAAGGCAAACCCTTTAGTTTTCGATAGAGTGGAGAGGGATTAGAACACCTGTCAGTTTTTATTGCTGTATGTTACCCCATTGGGGAGATTCACCCTTTCTATTTATTCTGTTTGCCGTTATCACAGAGAGTGAGAGTGAAATAGAATCCAAAATTCTCAGTTGTCACCAGTGAGAAGCAGAGGGAAAAAAAATGACAACAAAAACCCACCTTTACTTTATCCAAAATGAAAAAAACTTTTTTGTCTTTATTTCTACCTTAACCCTCTTAATGCCACACCACCATGCCAAAACCACATGGAGTCATAGGGGTGGGTTTGGCATGGACCCATTAACTTGGGAAATACTGCCACTGAAAGCGACGGGGTGGGGGGGGGGTATTTTAACTGTGGCATGGAAAATATACAACCATGCCTTGTTGCTTTTATTGGGTGGGGGTGGTAAAAATGCTGCTCAACCTCCTATTTTTTTTCAGTCTCCCAACCACAAGTGTCTACTAGTCCTTTCGAGGGCGCCCAGTGTTTCAATGTAACTGTATATTTCCTTGTTTACAGCTGCTAAGAAATCAGCCAAACAGATTGTTGCCACCTGTCTGGGATTGACCCGGACAGTCCGGGTTTTGAATCGTGTGTCCGGGTTTCAGACTGCCTGAAACCCGGACGCATTATTTAGAAGGGACTGCAGTTCCCCAAGTAACTGAGTACCACGACCACCAAGTACATAGGTGTGTGCATGGGCCCCACCCCCATACATGGACACCAGAGGAGAGCGGGTTTAATCTGCTCCTCCACCTCCCACTCTTACCCCTCTGTCTGCCCATCCACCCTCCAATCCCCACTGTTCTGTGCCTCAGGAAAGGGATGGGTGAACTAGAAATTTGAAGCTCAGCAGCCTTCAGATACAATGTGGATGAAAGTTGGCGATGCCTGAGCGTCCATCCAATGTCCCCGCTCCCTTCCCTTCTCTCTCCTGCCTCTGGGCGAGTGAGTACACTAATGCCGCGTACACACGATCGGAAATGGCACCAGCAAAACTCTGATGAGAGCTTTTTGTCGGAAAATGCGACCGTGTGTATGCTCCATCGGTCTTTTGCTGGTGGAATTCCAGCCAGAAAAAGATTGAGATCTATTTTGCGGCCCGGAAAAGTTCCTATCTGAAAATGCGATCCTCTGTATGCAATTCGGACGCGCAAAAAAATCACGTATGCTCAAACAATTTGACGCATGCTTGGAAGCATTGAACTTCAGTTTCTCGGCTCGTCGTAGTATTGTACATCACCGCGTTCTTGGCAGTCGTAAGTACTGAGAACTTTTTGTGCGACCGTGTGTATGCAAGATGAGCTTGAGCGGAATTTCGTTGGGGGAAAAAAAAAAAAAAACATCCAAGTTTTTTCGGACGATAATTCCGCTCGTGTATAAGCGGCATTAGGAAAGGTGGACTCAGATGTAATGGGTGTCCTGTGGACTCTGATGTAAGGGGTCTTTGGGAACCCTGATTTAATAGGGAATGCTGGGAACTCTAAAGTAAGTGGGACCTTTTGCTGAGCAGAAACACCCTTACACCAGAGTTCACAGCATTCGCTGCTGCACTGCCAAAGTGTTCACAGAGGCGGCTCTCTAATTAGGCAAATTAGGCGGTCGCCTAAGGCCTCGCACTCACAGGGGCCTCGCGGCCTCCTAATTTGCCTGTGCTCAATCACTGATTCTCTCTCTCTCCCCCCTCTTTATCACACCCTCTTTTCTGTGTGCTTGTATTTTTTTTCCTATTACGGGCGTGAGTGGGGCCTTGTGTAATTTTTGCCTAAGGCCTCACAAAGCCTAGAGCCGCCCCTGAGTGTTCAGGTCTGGTTTGAAGAAAAGGTGGCAACCCTACAAGGCACCTGAAAATGTAATGAATAAATTGATGACAACATGTAAATAGCTGTGGGCATTAGGCTGCAAAAAGATTCATAAAAGACTTGAGAAGCAAGGAGTATTTCAGTACATTAGACTGCAACTCTGCGCCCAGACAACTACTGAAGGTCCGCACACCGGTGAAGCCCATCCTGAGCTCTCATGCTGCTGAAAGGCCACCTAAGTCAGTTCCTTGTATATGTGTCTGCTTACATGCTCAATGTAAGCTTGATTTCAGTTGTAATTAATGTAATTATATTTGGTTAACTTAAAATGGATACAGTATAATAGAAAGGTGTTCCATATACATAGCTGGAGTTTTATCTTGGTGAAAGTAGGCGTCCGTGAGTAAGCATGAAAAAGAGAATTTACTGCCATCCAACAACATAACCCGTAATGACAATACACACCAAAGCAAACAAAGTCAGCTCCAGGAATGCCGTGAAGCCAGCGTGTGACATATTTTAAGGACTGCATGTCCTTCACTATAAACACAATCATGTTTCTGACTTTTACCCCTATTTTAAAGCTTTGAGCTTTTCCTAAAGAAACTGTTAAATTTGTATTTCCGCATACTAAAGGATGTTTTACGGTTAACTTACACGCAATAAAAGCACATATGCAACCGTTTTTTATAGTTTTGTGCTAAACTGACATAGTCAAGTAATATCCAGCAGACGATCTGACATTAGACTTTCCCAGGTTTGATGCCAGTTATATTTATCAAAAAATGTTAGGGATTTAGGCAAAATGTTGTATTCATCAATGCAAGGGCACATAGAAAACAATTGTTCTCTATGACCTTGTTTCCACAGACATTGTGTACACAGGCCCACGAAAGGCTTAAAGTGGTAGTAAAGTCTGTTCTTCCACTTGTACCTACAGGCAAGCCTATAGTAAGGCTAACCGGTAGGTACTGTCAATATCTCCTAAACTTGCACAGTTTAGGTGATATTCAGAATTAATGCAGGAAGTGACATTACCGGCGCATGCACTCTAAAGGTCCGGCATACAGTGCCAGGCCTTCAGAGCCTGTGCCGTGAACGGCAACGTCATCAGCTCCAGCCACTTATGTAGACAGAGGACACAAACCTGGAAGGAAGACCGGGGGGAAGATGTCAGCCCTGTCAGTGGTGACAACGCAACGCTGGAGGGGTTAGTAATAAGTTAAGTCTCTCATAATGTGCTAGTATGTGATGCTTTCATCAATTGCAGTTTACTACCGCTTTAACAAGGCATCTGGAGGGGATCATACATATGCCACACTCCATTTAACAGCAAATTTAACTCTGCTCTTTGACTGGTGGTAACGCCTGTCAAACTCACCCATGAAGAAAATGGAACTGCGCTATAACTGCAAGCCAGACCCTTGGGTTGCGCTTGTGGCACTTCCGTTCAATGCAATGTTTAAAAAACAAAACAAAAAAAAACAAGCTTTCAGGTGGTGGCAGCATTGCCACCTGAGCCACTGCTCTACCACCATTGATCGCTTTTTAGAATCTTACCACCTAGCTAAATATTGTTGGTCAGGTCACCAAGTACAACCCTATACAGAAGTGGTATTCCTTGATGGCAAAGGCCCCTTTCAGCAGGATAATGTGCCCTGCCACACTGCAAAAAATGGTGCAAGAATAGTTTGAGGAACACAGCCAGAAAAGGAGGTTTGGGGCTGCTCTGTGCAAAACCATTGCACAGAGCAGGTAAGTATAACATGTATATTAATTTTATTTTTTAACCACTTCACCCTTTATGACCAGGGCATTTTTTTGCTATTCAGCACTGTATTACTTAACTGGCAATTGCAACACTGTAGGCAAATTAAATTGATATCCTTTTTTTTCACACAAATAGAGCTTTTTTTGGTGGTATTTGATCACCACTGTATTTTATTTTTTAATATATAAATAAAAAAAAGACAGCTTTTTTTGAAAAAAAAATCTTTTCTACTTTGTTATAAAACATATCCAATAAAATAATTTTTTCTTAATTGGTTTGTGTGAAAGTTCTAGCTTCTGCAAACTGGTATATATACTGGAATTTGCTCAGCTATAGACTGTACACTGTAATGACCGTGATCAGCAACTTATAGTATAGTGGTGGGATATCTGGTGCTAACAGACACTGACTGGGACCCTGATGATGTCAGAGCGTGCCGACGAAACGCATAGGGTGACGTGATACGTCACTTCTGACGTTTGCAGCTCAGCCTGGAACGCTAACGGTGTCTCCAACACGTAGATAAGTTAGCTGCTATGGACACTTGATTTTAAACCTATTTTTAACTTACATTTTTGGAATAAATTGTGATATACTTCACCATGGAAGCCCTTTTTCTTTTTATTTTCCACTAATCCTTGGATACCTGCTGTGGTTATGAAAAATCTTTCACCTTGAGTTTTCCCACAAGCGTAAGTGATTACCTGTTGATCAATTCCTGATTGATCATTTACTTGTACCAGAGCTGTGGCGGTGAGGAATTTCCATTGGTATTCCATTAGCGCATATGACTACCTGTAATGGGTGTCGTGGGATTCTGGTGAGTAGGATGTGTGGCGGGTAATGGTGGTGGAAAGATCTATTTCTTGTTGTATACCAAGATTCGGAAGATTCACATGAATTGAATGAACTTTTTGGATATCAATTTTTTTTGATCACTTATTTTGTTTGTAATTTTGTGGTTGTCATACACAATTTTACATAATTTTCACATCGCATGCTTGATTATGTTTGCTGATTTTGGTCTATGCAATTAGAACATTTGCACTTTAAAACACTTTGAAATATTATATCTTGGAGAGAGCGCGGTTCTAATTATTTAATTTTAATTCATTTCCTTTTTTTTTTAATTTGCATACAACGAGCTGCACTTATCACTGTTTTATTACTATTGCAATTTTGTCATTTGCGCAGATTTAGTGGTATTTTCACTTATATAAAACTGACTGGGAGGGTCACTGACATTGATAGTGACACTAATACAGTTATCAGGGTTTAAGTGGTTGTAAAGGCTGACGGTTTCTTACCTTCTTGCATTCTATGCATGAAGGTAAAAAACCTTCAGTGTGCAGCTCCCTCCTCAGCCCCCTCTAATTCTTACCTATGCCCGATCTCGATTCAGTGATGTGCACGAGACCCGACGCTCCCCTGGGGTCTCCCGCTAGTGATTGGCTCAGATGCATGAGCCATTGGCTCCAGCTGCTGTCAAACACAACCAGAGAGGTGGGGGCGGGGCTGAGCCACGCTCTCTCTGTCTTTATGGATTAAGAAAGCTGCCTCGGGAGTGAGCACGCAAGAGTGCCCCCACAGCAAGCAGCTTGCTATGGGGGGCACTCAGTAAGGGGGAGGGGCCCAGAGCGCCGGCAGTGGACTTGAGAAGAGACGGTTCAGGGCTGCTCTGTGCCAAACCATGGCACAGAGCAGGTAAATATGACATGTTTGTTGTTTTTTTTTTTTTTAAATAAATTTTTCCTTTACAATCAGTTTAATACTGTACACTGTACTAATGACACTGGCTGGGAAGGAGTCAACATCAAGGGGAAATCAAAGGGGCAACTGTGTGCCTAACAAATGTAATGTGTGCGGCTTTTACTGCTTTTCAGGGAGAAGAAACAGCCACGTTTCTTTTCTTTGTACACAGAGTTCTGTCTATTTGTAAACACAGAAATCTGTGCTGTGATTGGACAGAGCCAATCAACAGGTTTCAAACTAAATCATTGGCTTAAACCTGCTGACAAACTCATTGGACACAGCACGGGTCAGCAGGGGGTGTGCGCATGTGCACCCCAAACCTGGAAGAAACCTGGCAACACACATGTACGTTGCCGTGCCTGCACCTCCCGCCCCCTTGCAGTATATTTATTGTGAGCGGATCGACAAGTGTTTAAATCATCTAATTAACTTTCCAAGTGTATCAAAACAAAATATGTTCAATGTCTTACATTTCATTATCTTTTTATAGCAGACACAGTACCTGTTTTCTGCAGAAAAGTACCCTTGCTCTCTCTGTGACACACCCTTTTCCGTCACGCCTATAGCTCTGTAGTCCGCAAAAATTGTGCCCCCACCCCTGTGTGGAAAGCTCCATCTCCGATTCATCAGGGGCGAGTGTCGGACCTCTACAAATAGATTACTGCTTCCGTACAGAGATCATGGGTCCTTTTCTAAAGCATGCTGGATGGGAACAGGTTTTTATACTCAGGATGTGGCTGATCTCTAAAGATAACCGACTATAAGACTTGGCACAGCTTTTGATTTGATGCACAAAATATGTATTTTACTTAATTAAACTGGAACTTCAGTTGGGCTTTAACCCCTGCTTAAAGCAGAGCTCCATTCAAAAGGGAAAGCTCCGCTTGTCTGCCTCCTCCCCCCCTCCGCTGGCACATTGGTACCTTTCGGTATATTGACAGGTACCCGCTCCCACTTCCGGGTGAGTTTGCCGCTGCGAGCCAGAAGCTCGGCCCCAATCCTCCTTCCCCTGCCGACGTGCCATTCACAAAGCTCAGTCCGCTTAGCTCTGCAGGACTTCACTGCAGGGTTAACTTAGCCGAGATGGCGGCAGCAGCACCCAAGAGGCGTTTTGAATAATCCGCTTGAGTGAGGACACCGCTGGATTTGTGGACAGATAAGTGTCCTATAAAGTCAAATAAAGTCCAGTGCTTTACAATGAAAAGTAGTAAAGTAAATGCTAATAAATTCTGCAAACATATATAGTCCCAAAAAAAAAATGTGACATGACCAAAGGAATCTTCTCTAAATCCAAAATCTGCTGTATTAGTGCAGTGTGCCTAACCACTCACCGGAACGTGTCGGGTGGCCGGTGTGCGGATTCGGTAGGATGGCCCGTGGGCAAGCCCTGGGGAATGTTGGTGGTCAGGCTCGGCCCAGGCCTAAAGCTGTGTAAGGGGCCCAAAAATTTCTGATGGCTGCCCTGATTGGGTTTCAACCAGCAGTGGTGTTTCTCATGCATGCAGAAATATAGTGTGGCAGCAATGGAAGGACTGGCGCTGCCGACTTTTTTTATTAGGGCAGCTATGGTGCTAACAGAAGGCGTTTTACCAGTGGACACTTGGAGGCTCGATCTCCTTATCTTCTCCCCACAATCATGACTGGTATATGCATTTTCAATGGGATTCTGTGGGTATTACCATTGGATTGTAGACAATGTTGGCTGACTGAAGACATTCTAGAAAAGTCTATTCTGGCCCATTAACATTATGGTGTCTTAGTAATGCACGGCAAAATATAAAACATGCATTTATGCAATGCTGTGCCCATTCATTCTAAATGGCACCCCAGTGCATGTTTCCAATCGATGTGCGATGCAGTTCAGCAAAGTAATGTGCAGTGTGATGCAATGCTGGATGCACAGTGCAGCAGACCAGGTGTGGTAATGCATGCACACCCATGCACTACATTGGAATGATGTGAATAGGCCCTTAACCACTTCAGCCCTCGGAAGGATTTACCCCCTTAAAGCGGAGTTCTGCCCCAAAAAAAAATAATTAAAAGCCAGCAGCTACACATACTGCAGCTGCTAGCTTTTAATAATAGGACTCTTGCCTGTCCTGGACTCCAGCGATGTCAGCACCGCAGCTGATGTTTCACGCTGGGCACCCAACTGTGCACGCGCGAGGCCCCGCTTTTCTTTCCTACTGGCCCGGCGACAGGGAGAGGAGGAGGAGGAGGAGGAGGAGGAGGGAGCCCCGCGGTGATGTCACGGGCCGCAGCGCGGACTCCCGGAAGTGTGAACAGGATACCTGTCAAAGACAGGTATCCTGTCCCCTCTCCCCCCGAAAGGTGCCAATTGTGGCACCAGAGGGGGAGAGGAGACAAATGAGCGGAAGTTCCACTTTTGGAAGTTTCCACTTTTTTGCAATACGACAGTGCGTCGCTTTAACTAACAATTGCGTGGTCGTGCAACGCTGTACCATAACAAAATTTATGTCCTTTTTTCACACAAATAGAGATTTCTTTTGGTGGTATTTGATCACCTTTTGCAGTTTTTATTTTTTGCACTATAAAGGAAAAAGAGACAATATTTTTTACTTCTTGCTATAATAAATATCCATAAAAAGAATGTAAAATACAGATTCTTCATCAGTTTAGGCCAATATGTGTATTCTAATACATATTTTTGTTAAAAAAAAAAAACGCAATAAGCGTATATTGATTGTTTTGCGCAAAGGTTATAGCGTCTACAAAATAGGGGATAGATTTATGGCATTTTTATTTTTATTTTTTTAACTAGTAATGGCATGATCAGTGATTTTTAGCGGGTCTGCGACATTGCAGTGGACAGATCGAACACTTTTGACACTTTTTTGGGACCAGTGACATTTATACAGCGATCAGTGCTATAAAAATGCACTGATTACTGTATAAATGACACTGGCAGGTAAGGGGTTAACACTAGGGGCGATCAAAGGGATAAGTGTGTCCTAGGGGGGTGCTTTTTAACTGTGGGGGGATGGGACTGACTGGGAGATTGCTGTTTTTAATCACTAAGAACAAGCGATCACACTGTACTCCCCTAACAGAACGTGGATCTGCTTTGTTTACACTGGCAGATCCCCATTCTGCCTTTCTGTGGAGCGATCGCACGTGGCTAGCGGACATTGGGGCCGCCGGCCACGCGCATCGGCTCTGGCGCGACGGGCGCATGCTGTATCTATTGCACGAAGCGTTGTACCGGTATAACTGCGGCGGCTGGTCGGCAAGTGGTTGAAGTGAATGTAAACCCTCACATATACCCAGTGAATTGAACAGCCTCACATGATACACAGGGATGAAACAAATCTCCCTACATCAGTTTTACATGTATATCTGCTGTCTTCAGCTTTATATATTCTTTAGAAAGTGCACATCGTGTTACAGATTTTCTTTTCCTGTTCAGCACTGGGAGTGGATTATTGGCCTACAGCCAAGACAGCGGATTGGTGGAAAGGCACACCCCCTTCTCCACATAGGCAAAGGAAGGAATATGCAGAGCTCTGCTGTGAGATGGCAAGCACTCTGCTAATCTATTTATAGCAACCTCTCAAGACACAAAGTCAGGCTGCTTTTATTTCCCGTCTCAGAGAACTTGTCAAAAGTTATCAGGCCGATAACATAGCAACGGGACAAAAGAAACAAATGGGACATTGCTTTGGATAGAGATAAGAAAACACTACAGATATATATGCCCAGCTCAAATTTCGTGAATCGAGTTTACATCCACTTTAATGTTAGTTCATGTCCTGGAGATTAACTGTTCTTTTGTCATTCCACATGTTCTACTTTTAATTTTCCTCTTGCCCAGATTGATCAGTAAATGCCTCCTACTGTTTGCAAACTCTTGTGTAATACTGTAAAATCTGCAATTCAGCCTAAACATAAACCATAAATAGGGTAAATCAGTAGCGCTAGTGTAAAAAGTAATAAATATGTACTATACAAATAAATACATAATGTGCAAATATATAAACAGTGCTATATAAATATCAGAGTGTATAAATAGTACTAAATAAATAACTCAACGTATAATTCAATAGCAACAGTGTGTCTGTTTCACCCAGTGACAAGTGAAAAAAGTTCATAAATGTGAAGTAAAGTCCAGACTGTAAATAAAAAATAGGTGATTTTCCAAATGTCTTCAAACAAAGTTTCAAACTTGAATCTTCAAACTGACTTGAATCTGCCACCACACCACGTGTTTGTGATCACACTCCCTCTGAAAGGCACACTCACCAGCTCGCAATGCCTCACACTCTCGTGTTTTGGCAGCAGCGTGTTTTACCCACTTCAGGGGTTAATGTAGGTCATCAGCTTGCTTAATCCGTTTAGCTCTCAATGCGGTTCCATTTGCTCTGTAGCCTCGTTCCCGACATGTTTCGTCGCATGGACTTATTCATGGGTATCTGTGTAATACTCACTGGGTCTATACACAGATCAGCCACACCGTTATGATGACCAACAGGTAAAATGAATAACATTGATTATCTTGTTACAATGGCATCTGAAAGTGGGTGAGATATATAAAGCATCAAGTGAACATGTTGTCCCTGAAGTTGATGTGTTGAAAGCTGAAAAAAAAGTGTAAGGATTTGAGTGACTTTGACAATGGTGAAATTGTATAGGCTGGACGACTAGGTCAGAGCATCTCCAAAATTGCAGCTCTTGTGGGATGTCCCTGAACTGCAGTGGTCAGGAGATATCAGAGGTGGTCCAAGGAAGGAAAACTCATGAACCATCGACAGGGTCATAAGTGGCCAAGGCTCATTGATGCACGTGGGAAGCGAAGGCTGGCTATGTAGTCCAATCCAATAGAAGAGCTACTGTAGCTCAGTTGCTGAAAAAGTAAATGCTGATTTTGATAGAAAGGTAACGCACAGTTTGTTGTGTATGGGGCTGCGTAGCTGCTGACTGGTTAGGGTGCCCATGCTTGACCCGTATCCACAGTAAAAAGCACACACAAGAAAACATCTTTTTAACCCTTTGAATGCCCCAGATGTTGACCCCTTCCCACCCAGTGTCATTAGTAGTGTGTCAGTGTATATTATTAGCACTGATCATTGTATTAGTGTCACTGGAGATGTCAGTGGCAGTTAGCCAGTTACCACTTAGTGTCAGATTGCTCGCTGTCTCACCGCCATTACTAGTATAAAAATTAGATTTTTACGATTTTTTTATTGGATGTGTTTTATAATCGTAAAAAAAAATTTTTTTATTTTTTCAAAATTTTAAGTTTTTTTCGTTTATAGCTCAAAAAATTAAAAAACGCAGTGGTGATCAAATACCACCAAAGGAAGCTCTATTTCTGAGGAAGTTTTTTTTCAAAATTTTGTTCGGAAATAGCACTGCATGACCGCACAGTGCCAAATAGCAGAAAAATGGCCTGGTCATGAAGGGAGTAAAATCTTCCAGAGCCAGAGTACATAGTAAAAGAGATCCGAAGGATTTACCAATGTTAAGACATACAAAACCTATAAAAATAGGAGAGCATTACTGACCCAAAATAGGAGCCACTGACCAAAAAGAAGAACCAATCGCTTACATAACTATGAGGGACTTCATCCGGTAGAAACCTATACAAACTCTTGTTTGTTGCTAACAAGGTGCAATGCGCAATGATGTATTGGAGTGTAGCCAGCTATGACGAAAGGAGGAGGCATTGTTGACAGATGAGCTATGTTTGCAATGAAGCAGATCATACACCTGTGAAGCCGAGTGAAAGTTCGAAAATTTGCTGCATAAGACAGCTGACTTTTTTGTTTTTTTATAGGCGTAGATGGAATGTGACTTTCACAAACATTCAATGGTGAATTGGTCACCCTCATTTAAAATCCATGGACCTGGATTGTTCTCTATCAGAGAATGTTTGTGAAAGTCAAATTCTCTGCTTTATAAATACACCCCAAAGTAAGTTGACTAATCACGGTCAGATCTAATTTAAAAAAAATAGTTTTTAGAACATTCATTCGATTTTCTAATGGTTAATGGGGACAAATTGACAATCATGTTCAACCATATGGATGAGAAAATTCAAAGGCTCAGGATGGAAAACTTCCTTCTTATCTGAGAAAAGGAAATTCTAAGGCTAGGCTCACATCTAAGCTGGTTTTGCTTGCTGCTTTTGCGTTGGTACAGCAGCCTATTAATTTGAATGGGCTGCTGTACCTGCATGAAAAAGATACCTGAACCTTGTTAAAAACACTGCCGCACAAAAACCAAAAGGTGCATTGGCACCATGCCTTTCCTTGGGGAGTGCCAATAAGAGTTATAAGAAAACATACCCCATCATGTTTTCTTAAAGCAGAGCGTGTTTTATGACAGATGTGAAGCTCGCCTAACTGTTAATGTCGTTCTCCGTCTGGATAAATTATTTGTAGTGTATTGGTATACATAAAGTTCTACATTGGCATAGCAGTCAAACTAAGTGATAAATGATCAGAATGTCTGTCTTACAAATGTTCAAAGAAAATCATCTAACCGTATACGGCCAGCTTTTAAAGCGTTTGTTAACCCCAAAAAAAATGGATCCTCCTCCTTTAAAGCATGTTATATGACACAGTGGTTGTCCTGTGTCATTTGGCCCCCTGTAACACCTGAAATACCTGGCTGATCCTGCCAGTTTCTGCCCTCCCCTATGTAAACTGACCGCGGTGTATCATGGCTGCTGAGACCAGACACCGTGGTCAGCTTACATGCCTCCGTTATCCGCAACCTGCTATCTGCTCTTCTCTATGCTCCTGTGTCCTCCTCCCCCCTCCCCTCTCTGCTCGTGGCAGTGCTGCCCCTCCCCCTCCTGCTGCTTTAATAACACTAAACCTGTATACACAATAAGCACTGCCTCCTATTGCAGTGTTCCCCTCTGTGTATGATTTATAAATATAAATGCTGCAAATACCTAATTTCTCAGCCGAGATAGCGATCACATGACCAGCCAGCTCTCTCCTCCCTCCCTCCTCCTCCCCTCCTCCCCTCCAGACTGACGTCAGCAGGGGAATCTCAGCCTGTCCCGCTGCATCTCTCAGAAGAAGAAAGGAGAGAGCTGGCTGGTTATGTGATCACAATCTCGACTGTGAAATTAGATATTTGCAGCATTTATATTTATAATAAAGGGGGACACTGCAATAGGAGGCATTGCTGAAGGTGTATACAGGTTAGAGTGGCTTAACAACCACTTTAACCTTTTCGCTGCTAAATCCCTTTCTGTGTTTTTTGCACACGTGTTGAAAAAATTATTTTGGCCCTAAAGATCATGTAAAATCCCCAGACATTGTATATTTTCTGAAAACAGACACCCTAGCCTAGAGAATATTTAATGTGGCCCCCTTTGTTTTTGAAAATAAAATAGTGGTAGTTTGAATTTTTTTGTCACACGATATTACTGTAAAAAAACACACTAAAGTGAGTTCTAGGGCAAATAAACGCAATAAATTGCCCACATTTTGGTAAAATGTAGAAGACGAGGTTGTGCCGAGTAAATGGATACCTAACAGGTCAAACCTTAAATTTGTGTAAGTCCGTGAAATGGCAACAAACTTCAAAAGCCTCCTATAGGTATCAGTTTGGTGTTATGGAGGAGGTGGTGCATAGTGATATGTAACGTGTATTGCAATCGTCCTTTTCACATGTAGGTGCCCCAGAAACATGCATTTACGATCGTATGTGTGTATATAAAAACATTTTAACTTTTTAAAAAAAAATTATTTTTCATCAAAAAAAAAACTTAATTTTTTTCCAATTCCCTTTTTTACCTTTACCTATAGGTTGCAGGGATCATGGGGCAGGACGTGCTGACGTGAGAGTAGCACGGAGGGAGGGGCTCGTTCCAGCCTATTCAAACAGGACTTACAGGTTGCATAGCAAAAATTGATCTCGCCAGTGTAGCTTGCTACATCTAGATTGAATCCTATTCTTTTCATAAGCAGAAAGTGAACAGTGTTTTTTTTTTTTTTCCCCAAGGAGGGGACTATAAACCTCCTCGACAGAGGGATAGGCGGGCCGTCGCTATCTACCCTTGAACCATCTCTCCCCAAGAGTGGGAGCAAAGTAGCAAACTGGGGAAAAGGATCAGAGGGCCCCGCAAAACTAATATGAGTCAAGCCCCAAAAAAAGGGCTACCAAAGACCCCTATAAAACAGCCTCAAGTACAATAAAACAATACCTGAAAACAGGGATAAGCCCACATTCTAATCGCTTGGAACAGACACAAAATCCCACTATGGAGAGAAGGAGGGGGAAGGAGAAAAAGGCAGGGGAGAAAGCAAGAGGATCCCCCCATAGGGGATAGCTCAATGGGGAGTGAAATGGACACTACCAGAGTAGAAGAACAAGCGGTAATTGCCCAACTGCCGACAAAAGCTGAGATGGCAGAGATGCTACTAAGAATGGAAAACACCATAAAAGGGGAGATTAAACTAGTAAGAGAAGACATAGGATCATTACTCACCCGGGTGGAGTCAGTGGAGGAGAGAGTAGAAAAACAAGACCAAGACATAAACAAATTGGACGAGAAGATCAAACTACTTCAAACAACTCTAAGGGAAACTCAATACAAGATCGAGGACCAAGAAAACAGGAATCGCAGGCAGAACCTAAGGTTGCGTGCGATTCCTGAGCAAAGAGGTGAGGATCTCAGGGAGATCCGTAAAATCATTTTTAGCCCATTTCTGAGAAACAAGGAGGATCCATTCCCGGGAATTGAAAGAGTTCATCGAGTGGGAAGACCTAATGCAACAGATCCTGGAAGACCACGTGATGTTATCATAAGATTTCGTCATTACGACGAGAAAGCAGAGATCTGGACAAATTTATATGGAAAAACACCTTTAAAATATAAAAATGCAGATATACAGATATATGCTGACTTGGCCCCACAGACACTGGAAAGAAGAAGGTTACAAAAACCCTTACTGGAGGTGATGCGCGCTGCAAATATCAAATATAGCTGGGGGTTCCCAGCCTGCCTGATAGGAACAAAAGAGGGGAGATCAGCCAGACTGAGATACCCTGAAGAATTGATGAGCTTTTGTGAGAAACTAGAAATACAGGCACCTGAACTTCCGGGATGGGCCCCCTAGTGGGGGGCGTGGCAGGGGCGGCGGGGGGGGGGGAAGAAACCAAAAGAGGCCGGGGGAAAGGTAGGACAGACCTCACATAAACACCTCATGAGACTCGCCTGCCTACCCCATACTCCCCACATTAAAGGGGAGGCTGGGTAAGGATAGATCTAGGGGACTGAGCCCCACCTCACCTGGGAAGGTAGGAGTTACGAAGCGGGCCATATTAGGTTATGACCCACTCCGACTCAGGGACCCGAACAAGGGTCAGGGAGGGAGGGGGAGGGGGGGGTAGGACATGGAGATAGGGAGGGATGGAATAGAAGGGGGGGGGGGGTACAAAAAGGGGGGGAGATTGGGAGGGGGGGTGGGGGGGAGGGAGGGAAGGGGTGGGAGGGGTGTGAAGTACAAGGTAAGGGAGGGAGGGGTAGGGAGGACGGGAAATCTCATCGCTGTCTACCTGAAATCAAGAGATCCTGAAAAGTGCCCACCCGAATATGAGGACAGCAACTAAATTCATAACTTACAACGTAAAAGGCCTTAATACTCCTCAAAAAAGGCACAAAATTCTGGAAGAACTAAAAAACTATGGGGCAGAGGTGGTCTTCTTACAGGAGACCCACCTCGTTCATGAGTCGAACACAAGGCTATCGTCTAGCTCATTCCCAGTATGGTTCTATGGAGATGCAATCACTAGTAGGGCTAGGGGAGTGGCGATTGGCTTTTCTAAAAAGATTGCTTTTGGCTTAGAGGATCGACTGGTAGACCCATTGGGGAGGTATCTTTTCCTGAAGGGAACTATAGGGGGGGGGAAAATTCACTCTAGCCAATATATATGCTCCAAATATTAACCCTATGAAATACTTGCGTGAGATTCTCAATAAACTAAGGGACTTCAGGGAAGGGTACGTTATACTGATGGGAGACTTAAACTTCGGCCTGGACCCGGGGCTGGATTCGTCGTCCGGTGCGGGGGGGACGGACAGGAAACAGCTGAAACTGACTAAACAAAAACTTTTTCTAAATCAGCTGGTTGATGCTTGGAGGATTCAACATCCTAATACAAGAGATTATTCCTTCTTTTCCCCCGCGCACGGGATGTACTCCCGCCTTGACTATGCCCTGGTAGACCACGGACTCCTGGACAGAATCATCAGTACGAACATTGAGGTATTGTCACTGTCTGACCATGCCCCTGTTGCCATGACTTTAGATATCGCGGAAGGCGGTAGTTTGCCCTCTACTTGGAGATTAAACGAATCCCTACTTCGTAATAAAGAGGTTGTGGAATACGTAAAAGAGGAACTGGAGCACTTTTTTAAACAGAATGACAATGGAGAAGTAAGCGGAGCATCGCTTTGGGATGCTCATAAAGCATTTATTAGAGGGATCCTAATTGCAAAAGGGACATGGCTAAAAAAAGAGAGAACAAAGAAACTAAAAGAACTAACAGAGGAGCTAAATCGGGTTGAACAGGAACATAAAGCCTCTCCGGAGGAGGACAGAAACCTATACCTTAAATTAGTGGCAATTAGAGAACAACTAAAAGAACTTATGGAGCAAGAAACACAAAAGTTTTATAATAGAATAGCGAAGGAAAGATACATATGGGGCGACAAACCGAGTAAACACCTAGCCAGAACCTTACAAAAAAAAAAAAACGATTAACTACATAGAAAAAATACGAAATAAGAGCGGAGAGATTAAATACACCTCTACGGACATAGCTGACTCCTTTTAAACAATACTATGAAGATCTCTATACAGTGGAACAGAGGGGAGCCCATAACAGGGAAAACGAAACAAGAACAAAAAGGAGGGACTACCTAGCCAAAGCAGGACTTAAAAAATTAACTATAGAAGATAGGGAGATACTAGAGGAACCATTCTCTGGAGAGGAGGTAAGGCGGGCATTGCAGAGCACCCCGGCAGGAAAGAGCCCTGGGCCGGATGGCTTTACGGCGCTTTATTATAAAACTTTTCAAGATGTACTTGTTCCAAGACTCTGTAACTATCTAAATGGCTTGGGATCAGAGTACAGAATGAGTGAGGAGTCCCTGACTGCCAGTATTACGGTGATTTTGAAGGATGGAAAAGATGGATCAGTGTGCTCAGGATATAGACCAATCTCATTATTGAATGCAGATACTAAAATCTACGCAAAAATTATGGCGGAAAGGGTCAAGGCCCACCTGAGCACACTGATCCATCCGGACCAAGTCGGGTTTGTGGCAGGCCGGGAGGGCAGGGACAACGGGGTCCGGGCGCTCCTGCTTCTCCAGAGGATTCGGGAGGTGGGGACCCCCGGTCTGCTCCTGTCAATAGATGCTGAAAAAGCCTTTGACGGGGTAGACTGGGGGTTCATGACAGATACACTTGAGTTTATGGGCTTCGGCCCTAAGCTAATTCAACGTATCAAGGTATTATACGACCACCCGAAAGCGAAAGTCAAAATCAATGGCATTTCATCACCTCTGTTCGAGATGAGGAACGGGACAAGGCAGGGGTGCCCATTGTCCCCGATGCTGTTTGTCCTGACGATGGAACCCCTGCTGGCCACAATTCGAGCTAACCCAAAAGTGGAGGGGATTGAAGCAGGAGGGGACACGCACAAACTATCCGCTTTTGCGGATGACATCCTGTTTTTTATAGGGAACCCGCGGTCGTCTATGCCGCACCTACTGTTCGAACTCACACGATATGGGGAAATGTCCAACTTCAAAATCAATCGTACGAAATCTTTTATCCTGAATGTTAACATAGAAAAGCTTGATCGGCTCTCACTACAGGAGAGCTTTGACTTTCCTTGGAGGAAGCAGATCAAATACCTGGGAATTAACTTAGCTAGTTCGATTAAAAAAATCTATAATATTAATTATCTCCCGCTCCTTGATGAGGTAAAAAAGAAATGTAAAGAATACACCAATAGACCCATCTCCTGGATAGGCCGTATAAATACAGTCAAAATGATGGTTCTCCCGATAATTACATATAAATTTCAGATGTTGCCTATCCCACTCTCTTCGGCTTACCTAAGAAAATTAAAGTCCATAATCATAAACTTTATTTGGAATAATAAAAAACACCGGATCGCATTAAAGATATTAAAACAAGAAAAAAAACAGGGAGGTCTCGCGGTTCCTGACATAGCTAACTACTATCAAGCGACTGTTCTGTCCAGGATTCCAGAATGGGGTAAGGAGGAGACGGATAAAAGATGGGTCATCCTAGAAAAAGATATTAGCCAAGCACAGTTGGGTAGAATTATTTGGAATCCACCGACACATAGATCCTTAGATGCAAACACACACATTATCACATTAAACGCACTAAAAATATGGGATAAATGGCACAAAAAAGTAAATAGGAATTATAATTCACTATTAATAACACTAAAAGATAATGAATTTTTTCAGCCCGGTAGACCAGAGATAGGGGGGGATTGGATATTGAAAGACGAAACACGATTAAAGGATGTAATGCACGATGGGAAATTAATACCTTTTGAGGAACTACAAGGTAAGAGGGAAATTCTCAGGTTGGACAGATGGCGGTATCTCCAAATATACCACTTTGTTAAAAGCCTGCCTCAGCCTATGAGGCCGGAAGGAGACATCACATGGCTTGAAAGTGTATGTATGGAACCTAATACAAAAAAAATGATCTCAAGGATCTATAAAAAGATGATTGGGACAGAAAGGGAGGAGATCCCGCCATATGTTCATAAATGGGAAAGGGAATTTGGAGTTTGTTTAGACACAGGCACAATAGGGAAAATTATTAGGATGACCCATAGGTCGGCGATTGACAGTAGGACGGCTGAGGCCAACTATAAATGCCTTGCAAGGTGGTATATTACCCCTGACAAAGCAAGCCGGTATCAAGAGGGATCCTCTCCTGATTGCTGGAGAGGGTGCAAAGAAAGAGGGACTATGGCCCATATATGGTGGGAGTGCAACAAGATTAAATCTTACTGGACAAAGATTTTAGGATATATAAAGGAGATCACTCGGAAGACTATAGATAATGACCCGTGGGTGGTCTTGATGCACGCCACAAGGGAAGAGATAAAGCAATATGAAAACTCATTGGTACCACATTTATTAAATGCAGCAAAGAAACTGATTGCAAAAAGGTGGAGAGAATTGGAGGCCCCTTCCATGTGGGAATGGGTGGACGCCGTCGAAAGTGTTCGACTCATGGAGTCACTTAAAAGGAACTCTGATGGGGACAACAAGGAGTTGGGAGGGTGCTGGGACAGCTGGAAAAGCTTCAAGAGAACATGGAGTTATGCTGAAGCGATTAGGCCTTAGACACAAAAGCAGGATAAGGACGAGCATAAATAAAGTATAAATTCAGGAAGCAGCGATGAGATTCTGGTGGGGGTGGGAGGGTGGGTAACATTAGGATAGTTGGTATAAAAGGAATCAGGATACAAATAAGTGGCATGGAGAGAGGAGAGATAAAAATGGTACTCTGAATAGTCATTGGATGCCTGCTCTGCTATGCCTTATGTACGTGATTAAATGATGGTTCCACAAATATGCCACAATGATGTGACGTAAAACAAATTGGACAAAACTTGATCGGTGCAAACCGTCCTAGGTCCGCTTGGAATGCTGAGCTGAAGTGGCAAAAAAAAAACAAAAAAAAAAAAAATGTTTAACTTAATTTTTTTCCAATTTAGTTTTGGATAAGTGGGGTAATGCATGATTCTTCATAGTGTTATTGAAGTGTATCTAAATCCAAAACTTCTTCTCATCTCCTATTTCAGGGGAAACTGTAATTTCGGATTTGCTCTCGCTTTCTTTCACCACAATGGTCAGCAGGACAAACCTGGAAAAGTGAATCACATGACATAGTAAAGGGGTCTAAGACACTCCATCTGAAACTACAGAAAGAGTTTTGGTTTGACATGTCCTTTAGGACATGAGCCCTTTCCAGTAGTCCCAATGCTGAGCACGTGAAACGTAAGGTCATTGCGTTTTGCAGTTATTCTTTTCCTTCCCATTGTCATCCTCCCTCCCCTCCTTCTGAATGTACTCTTTCCTAATTCATATAGAGCTGCTGTCATATTCCAAGCAAAAGATACGGCAGCATTGCTACAATCATTCTTCTAAAAAAAAAATGAGAAGAGAAAGGTACCAATATATTAATTAATAACAATGAATAACAATGAATATCCACTAAAGGTTATCGCTAACAGGTTATTAAAATGCCAAAGTAGATCGATGTTAGTCCAAAACTTAATAATAACCAATGATAGAATAGCATGGATCCAAGTTGCATAACCACTGGGTATCAGATGTATAGGCCAAAGAAGTGCTACAGAATCAGCTCCTAGATGAAAACGGGGCATTCTGTCCTCCTCAACCTGACAGATAAGAATATGGCAGTTGTCATTGATGAATTGTTATTAATAGTATATACAAAGCACTCTTTCCTTTTTTTTTTTACAGATAAAGGTATGCTGTGTTATCTGGCACAAAAGCGTCAGTAGCAGATCTTTTATGTCCTGTAAGTTGCGAGGCAGGGCTTCCATGGATCGGTCTTGTATTACCAGCACATCACACAGATGCTTGATTGGATTGAGATCTGGAGAATTTGTGGGCCAAATCCACATCTCGAACTAGATGATGTGTTCCTCCAACCATTCTTGAATGCGTCAGACCAGGCCACCTTCTTCCATTGAGCCGTGGTCCAGTTCTGATGCCATTGATCACCTTCCCATTGAACACAATTAAGCATGGCCCCCCTGACCAGTTTGCAGCTACACAGCCCCATACACAACAAACTGCAATGCACTGTGTGTTCTGACATTTTTCTGAGAAAAATACATACCAAATCGCAGCCTTCGATCGACAAACCGAAACCGCCTTCTCATCCCCAAAGCTTGCTACAAATCGAAGGGAGAACGAAGATTCACAGTACAGGGACCCCGGCTATGGAATGCTCTACCAAACATCCGCTTGGAAGAAAACCATCGGGCCTTCAGGAAAAAACTCAAGACCCACCTCTTCTAATATAGCAGGACAACAAAAGCAGACAAGCGCCTTGAGGCAATTCAGTTCGCATTTGCAGCGCTATACAAATCCATTTATTCATTCATTCATTCTACTGGAACCAGCATAAATGTTTTCAGCAATTTGAACTACGGAAGCTCTTCAATTGGATCAGATTACACAGGGCATTCTTCGCTTCCCACGTGCATCAACGAGCAATTGTCACTCATGACCCTGTCAATGTGAGAAACAGCAGGTGAAAAGGAATTCCAAGAGTGTTCGGAGAATGTGAAGGAATGAATTGTCTCGTGCATCAGAGTGCAGGTTGCAGTTAAAGCGGTTCTGCACACATTTCATTTAGTAAATCTCTTTGCCTTCCAAATCAGGCAAAGAGTACTAAATGAAATGTGTTTTTTTCACTTACCTTGTAATCGATGACTTCCGGTCCTCTGTCTCTGCGGGGACGGGCATCTTCCGAAATCTCGCGAGATTTCGGCACATCTTCTGAAATCTCGCGAGATTTCGGCACATCTTCTGAAATCTCGCGAGATTTCGGACACATCTCGCGAGATTTCGGAGAACGTGAGCTGCCCTTTGCCGTTACTGCGCACGCGCGAGCTCGGCGCAGTAACGGCGATGCATGCTGGGCCATCTAAAGTGCCTGTGGGGTTTCACATGCCCACAGGCAAGATGGCCCCCAGCACAAAAGCAGCAAATAAAGAAGTTTATCGGAGGAAAACCGGCTGCGATCGCGATGGAAGATGGAACAGGTGAGTCCCCCAATTTAGTTATTAATACTTAGCATATTCCCCCCAAAAAAAAAAAAAAAACCCCCAGTGCAGAACCGCTTTAAAGCAGAGCTCCACCCTAAAGTGGAACTTCCGCTCATCGGAACCCTCCCCCCCTCCGGTGCCACAATTGGCACCTTTCAGGGTGGAGGGGGGGTGCAGATACCTGTATAATACAGGTATCTGCACCCACTTCTGGGCTTAGATAGCCGCAACATCTGCGGCTATTACGCCACTTCCTGCGGGGCCCCTGCTGTCTGCTGGGAAACACACGGATCCCAGAGACAGCAGGGGCCGTCATTATTGCGCAGCGCGACTCACGCATGTGCAGTATGGAACCAGAATGTGAAGACACAAGGCTTCATTTCCAGATTCCCATACCGAAGATGGAGCCGAGCGACAGATCGGCTTTGGGTGCCGACATCGCGGGCGTGCTGGACGAGTAAGTGTCCATATTTTAAAAGTCAGCAGCTGCAGTATTCGTAGCTGCTGACTTGAAAAAAAAAAAAAAAAAAGGCGGAACTCCTGCTTTAAGGGTGGAAACTGATGACAAAATGTGTGGAGTACAGATTTGTAGGTTAGGTTCAGAAGTCTAAAATCCAACTCCAGACAAGTTTTGTAATAAGTGGGGGAAGAAATGGAACCTCAAACTTGTACAGTTTAGTTTTCCTTAACTGCAAAGTTTGGGGTTACCTTCTTTATGTAGACCTTCCCAGCAGATTTAATGACCCTGGGCCATGAAAGACTTCAGTTCCATAAATCTAATAGCTGATTATTGTATAAATATAGTTCAGTACTTCAGTAATCATCTATGTTCTGTATCTTATCGCTGCTTTCCATATCTTTCACCACCACTAGTTTCTACAGGAAATTACTTTTTTTTTCTTACTAAGAAAAGATTTCTGCAGAACCTTAAACTATTTTCTTCTTAATGACTTATTTGTCATTCTGTGGACCATAATTACTAAGACAGGAAGGGAGGGGAAATCTCCCATCGGGAGATTTTATTTTTTTTTTTTATTTTTATTTTTTTACATTACTCAAGTAAAAGGAAACGTTGGGGGATTTACTCAACTGTTATGTATGTAATTGTCTGGCCATCTACATAGCACAAAATTGAAAGTGATCATGGCGATCTTAAATGTACCAATATTGTTGGATAAAACTGATACTCTTTAGTTCAGAATTTACAAAATAAGATGAAACATTTGTATAGCATTTGATGAGCTCAGAGCTTGTCTTCTTAGCTCTTTTTCATTTATAATATTTTAAACAATTTAGATTTGTTTTTAAAATAGTTTTGATTCCGTTTATTCTCAGCGCACTATGGGCAGTGACAGCCACTCCATTAGGGGCACAGGGGCGCCACCCTCCTAATCCATGCACCCGGCCCCTAATCTACATGCAGAGCGCCGGACACATGGATTTCAATGGGGTTTTTGTTTTTGAAGTGCATGATTAGAGCCTGAGGCTCTAATTGGCTTCACAAGGGGTGCGCGCCAAGCCCACCCTGTTGTCTGAAAAAAGATTATATTCGCTATTGTCTTCCTGCTTTTACTCCTGTCAAATCTTAAGGCTCAATTGCCCACAGGAGACGCAACCATTTTGGTCGGGAGCTTAAGCGAGGGGGGAAGCCGCCGAGGAGGAGATGCAGGGGGAAGCCGCCGAAGCTGCCCACAATCTGGAAGGGGTAAGTGCGGGGCTGGGTGGCAGACAGGCAAGCAATGGTATTGTTACCTGGGAAATTGGGGGGGTTTGATTGATCGACCGAATGAGGGGGGGTTTGTTTGTTAACAGCCCCCCCCCAAAATAATGGAGCACCAGCCGTCACTGACTATGGGTTAACTGTAGACACAATCTGGAAGATCCCACTTGCATTGAAGCTGATTGAAATTGAGCAACCCAATAGGAATGATGAGTCAATCACTTGTAGAAGTACATTTTAACTTAAAGTGTAACTTTAGGTTCTCAAGCAACGGTAACTATTTTAGTCCTTATGCTGCTAGCCTTATGCCGCGTACACACGAGCGGATTTTGCGCGACGGAATTGGTACAGACGATTGGAATTTCCGATCAAAACTTTTTCCTACCGAAAAATTTAGAACCTGCTCTCAATCTTTTGCTGAAGTAAAGTCCGATGGAGCATACACAAGCTCTCATCTGACTTTTGCTGGCGGAATTTCCGATTGTGTGTACTCGGCATTAGTAAATAATAGATAGGAAGGTATATTATATATACTTGTTTTTGTTTTTAATTTTTTACATTTCTGCAGTTACAGCAAAAATTATATAATACATCCAAGGGAGGGTTCATGGGCATTTTCTTCTGAATAAATCTGAATAAATGGAGGAGGGGCTTTCTTGGCTAAGCACTCTCTCCTGCCTGCATTATTGGCTGAGGGCAGCTGAATTCTAGAAAGTAAATTCTACATGAATCACCTGCCCTTACTCAAGATGGCTGCTATGGGGGTGTTTGTAAAAGTGATTTCTCAATAAATCAAGGCATGGAGACATGGATGAGTGGGGGAGTTTGCATTAACCGCTTCCCGACCAGCGCACACACACATGCGTCGGCAGAATGGCACGGACAGGCATAAGGACGTACAGGTACGTCCCTTTTGAATATGCCGCCGTGCCATCGCGTGCACGCCAGTCGGGACCCCCGTGAGTCCGGTTGCGGGTCCCACGGACTCGATTGCCGTGGGGATACCCATGATCGTCTCACGGGGAGGACGAACCTCGAGATGCGGAAGTAAACAGCATCTCCCCGTTCTGCCTGGCAACAAGTGACACTGATCTCTGCTCCCTGTGATTGGAGCAGAGATCAGTGACTGTCACACATAGCCACGCCCCCACAGTTAGCAACACGCCCCTAGGACACACTTAACCCCTACACTGCCACCCATTGGTTAGCCCCTTCACTGCCAGTGTCATTTACACAGCAATCAGTGCATTTGTATAGCACTGATTGCTGTATAAATGACAATGGTCCCAAAAATGTGTCAAAAATGTCCGATGTGTCCGCCATAATGTCGCAGTCGCAATAAAAATCGCTGATCGCCGCCATTACTAGTAAAAAAAAAAATTTATTAATAAAAATGCTTTAAAACTATCCCCTATTTTGTAAACGCTATAACTTTTGCGCAAAACAATCAATCGCTTATTGCAATTTTTTTTTTTTTTTTTTTTTTACCAAAAATATGTAGAAGAATACATATCGGCCTAAACTGAGGGGAAACTTTGGGGGATATTTATTATAGCAAAAAGTTAAAAATAATGCGTTTTTTTTTTTTTTTTTTTTTTTTTTTTTTCAAAAATTGACGCTTTTTTTTTTTGTTTATAGTGCAAAAAATAAAAACCGCAGGGTGATCAAATACCACCAAAAGAAAGCTATATTTGTGGGAAAAAAGGATCAATTTTGTTTGGGAGCCACGTTGCATGACCGCGCAATTGTCAGTTAAAACGATGCAGTGCCGAATCGCAAAAAGTGCTCTGGTCTTAAGCCAGAAAAATGGTCCGGTCTGAAAGTGGTTAAACATAAAATGAATTAAATATAATTTTTGGTTTGTGGTTTTGGTTTGTCAGATTTAAGTTCTGCTTTTAAACTAGTGAACTTTGCAAGCAGCTTGGCATCAAAGTGAGAGCATGGAAAGCATGAAAGATAGGCTAAAGCTCCAAAAAATGGAAAATATTAAAATGCAAATGCATAATTTTAGGTTTTATCTGGAAAAAAAAAAAAGAATAGGAAAACTTATATCTTGTAAATGTTAAGTTTTCTGTTCGGACCACAATCAGTAAAAAATTATGTACAAAAGCCACTATACATTCCATATAAAGCACCCTTCAGCTTTAGTCTAGGTATGCTGAAAACATACATCGTATCTTAATGGCAATGCTGTATGTGTCTATAGGGCTCATTCACACCAGTGGGTGTGCATTACAGTGCAACTGAAACCTGGTTTTGTTCTTGTTAAAGAACTTCACCCTCTTCATTTGTCCTGGTAACCATTATCGCACCAGGGGTAAAATAAAATCCCAAATTTTGAGTTGTCGCCAGAACAGGAATATTGGGGAAATCTATGAAATCTTCCAATGGACACACTAATCTGGTGACAATTTTTTAAGAGGGGATTTTACTCACTTTGGAGACAATGGGGGTTATTTACTAAAGGCAAATCCACTTTGCACTACAAGTGCACTTGGAAGTGCAGTCATCGTAGATCTGAGGGCGACATGCAAGGAAAATAAAAAAACAGCATTTTAGCTTGTACATGATTGGATGATAAAATCATCAGCGCTTCCCCTCATTTCAGCGCTTCCCCTCATTTCAGCGCTTCCCCTCATTTCAGCGCTTCCCCTCATTTCAGCGCTTCCCCTCATTTCAGATCTTCCCCTCATTTCAGATCTTCCCCTCATTTCAGATCTTCCCCTCATTTCAGATCTTCCCCTCATTTCAGATCTTCCCCTCATTTCAGATCTTCCCCTCATTTCAGATCTTCCCCTCATTTCAGATCTTCCCCTCGGATCTACAGCGACTGCACTTCCAAGTGTACTTGTAGTGCAAAGTGGATTTGCCTTTCGTAAATGACCCCCAATTTCTGTTGTAGCTATAAGAATTTGAAGGGAAATTTCCCAATGGGACGCAGATGGCAAACAAAAAAAGTTTTGGCTTCAGTTCAATTTTTAAGGTATGCATAACATGTGCTGGCGTGCATTGTGCACAGTGCTCAAGTCCTGCGGGAATGCATGGGAACGGAGTTCCTGTACTTTTTCCACAACAGGAACTCAGTTCCCATTAGCAGCTGTGTCCTGCAAGACTTTGAAGTATGCGAGCTGTGTGGCAGGTGCTACACCAGCAGCCGCCGACACAGCTCGCAATAGTAAGTGATGCACACCAGGGGTGGACTGACCATTTGGGCATTGCCAGTAGAGGGCCCCATGACAGCTTCCGCTTCAATCTACCTGTCAATCACAGCTAGCTGACAGGTAGATCAGGTCCCTGCTGCTAAGAGATTGTATTTAGTCAGACCTCTCGTGATGCGCTCCTCCCCGCCAGCCCCTCCTGATTTTCTGTCTCCTCATCCTCCCCCCCTCCCCCCATACTTGCTCTCTGTGTCCCACTAAATCCCCCCTCCTCTATCTTCAGTGCCATATGATGAGAGAACCCAGAGGAGGAGCACAGCTATTCTTCTCACAGGACATGCAGGGAGAGAGGTGAGCTGAGGGAGGAACATCCCGTTTGGGGTGGTAAGCTGAGCACAATACCTGGCAAAGTTTAATGCCAGGAGGGAAGTTTATGTGGAAATATGTGAAGGGTTGGAATAGCAGCGAGTGTGTGTTGGAGCCCTGCAGAGTTTGCAGCCCCCCAAGCTAACATACATCTCCTAAGCAGGAACACATCACTATCTCCCCAAGCATTCTGTCCAGATAATGTGTAGTTCATTTATGACCTTTCCGTTTAACCCTGTGTTATCCAAACTCTGTTCAATGGAAAGTGTAAACTCACCACATAAACACTCTATATACAAAATAAAATTCCCCAATAAAGATCAGAACATGAGGTTCACATTTGCATGGAAGCACAATTAAATGAATGCTGATTATTCAGAGAATTACTGTATTTATGTTTATTGAGGATTGTTTTTTTTTTTTTTTATGTACTAACAGTTAAGCTTCATACACACAATACGAAAATTGGATGAAAAATACCAATTTTGTGGATATGAGCGTATCATTTTTTTTTTTTGGTGGGGGAGTGGATCTTGGGTGGGAGTTCCCACACTTTTTTCCCCAGGACTTGACCCCTGATTGTGCATGAACATTTCCATGTGCTGTGATGCATTGTTAAAATGCTTTGCAGTACTTGCTTTTTTGCTTTTTTCATAGCTGTACCTAATCAGGGCCGTCTTTTAATATTGATTGGACCCTGGGCAAATGTTTTCTTGCCCCCCCCCCCCCCCATACAATTTCGCTCTCCACCTGCTGAGACATAGATATAAATATATATAAATAGCAGCTAGACTTAAAATCAGTTTGCTGTATGAGATCAGGCAGCGAATGTGATTGGTTGCCAGAGGTTACAGTGTATCATTACCGCTTACTGACTGGTTTCTAGAGGTTACAGAACACATTGCGGCTCACTGATTAGTTGCTAGATGTTACAGCACATGATTTCTGCTTGTTGATTGGTTGCTAGAGATTACTGTACAAAAATACCTCTCACTGATTCCTGGCTAGAGGTTACAGCACATCATCTCCTCACTGTAGGGAGCATGATAGACATATTAATGTTGCCTTTATTTACATATCAATGCCGCCGGATGCAGCTATTTACATATGAATTCTGCTGCTATTTACATTTGAATGCCGGTTATTTACATGTAAACACTGGGTCTGCAGGAGTTATCTGTACACAACAATACGGCAGAGCAGGGCAGCAATAGTAGCAGCACTTCACACTGAGATATTGGGACACAGCAAGGGACTAAAACTTCAAGGGACAAGGGAATTGAAACTGGGATAGTTGGCAAGTATGAGGCAGCTGTTTTGGGCCCAACAACAATGACAGGGCCCAGGGCAGCTGCCCCCTTTGCCCTGCTTTAAAGACTGCCCTGTGTATAATCAATTGTTATGCATTAGTTAGCTGTATGTAATTAATTGTTATGCATTAGTGTGTCACAACGTGCAAAAATGCAACCTGTAGTGCTCTGCTGTGAACTGAAGCCATAGGGTAATGCCCCGTACACACGGTCGGAAATACTGATGGGAAAAGTCTGATCGGATTATGTTGTCAGGAAATCCGACCGTGTGTACGGTGCATTAAACTGAAATTGTCTTGTTCTTGCTTTGGGACTGCATTGAGCAATACTGCCCAATGTAGGTGGTCGTAAAGGGCCCTTAAAGTGATTGTAAAGTCTCTCCTTTTTTTTTTTTTTATAAAAATAACAAACTTGTTATACTTACCTGCTCTGTGCAGTGGATTTGCACAGAGCAGCCCTGATCCTCCTCTTCTTGGGTGCCTATTCGGTGCTCCTGGCCCTTCCCCCCTCTCTCTCTCTCTCTCTTGATAGGCTAACTGACTTTGACAGCAGTGGGAGCCAATGGTGCCACTGCTGTGTCTCAGCCATCAGGAGGGAGGGTTCCAGATGGCCGAGGGACTCGTGGACATTGCTGGACAGAGAGGGGGCCCTGGTAAGTATTAGGGGTGCATGCTGCACACAGAAGGCTTTTTATCCTAAGGCATAGAATGCATTAGAATAAAAAAACTTTCTGACTTTACAACCCCTGTGGTTGTAAACACTTAAATATTCCCAGTGAAGTGTCTGTGTGATACACGGAGATTGAATAAATCCTCCTACAAAAGTTGTACTTGTCTATCTGCAATAATCCCTTCTCTACATCTGTTCAAAGTGCTGAATTATAAAGCTTGTCTGAGAGTTCAGAAAATAAGGCTGCGGAGAGCTGAGGTTACACTCTGCAGAGCTCAGTGAGGAGAGTTCTGAGAGCTGATTGGAGGGAAAGGACACCCCCCCCCCCCCCTTCCACACAGCACACAGGAACAGAGCGGAGGCTGTCAATCAGCTGGAGATCTCTCCCTGTTACCTTTTTTCTCTTGGTTTCAGGAAAATTTGTCAGAAGTGATTCATGCTCATAGCACAGGAATGAAGCAGCAGACAGAAATGACACTTATTGCTCTTAATTGAGACAAGTACACACTACAGAGGAATATGCTTTCTTAAGATTACCAAGGTACCAAAGGTGACGCCTACGAGCATCTTTCCATTCACTCCCAGAAAGACAAAGGTTCTATAGAAATTATGGTAAACAGTCAACAGCTGTGGGATGGGCAGCTCTCCATTACTGTACGTCAACTTGCTGATGGCGCTAATCTTCTTTAATATTGTATAAAGAGAGGATAATGGCATGGGATATTTTTGGTCAGCACATAACTATTGTGCTGTGGGGTGAAAATGATTCTGCTGTATAGACAGACTTCCACAATGGATTTGTAACAGTTTTGTATTTACAACCCATGCAGCCTGGACAGCTGATAACAATATAAAATGTTTATTAAAAAAATGATATCATTTTTTTTTTTTTTTTTTTAAATACATTTTTAACTTTTTATGCTTTATCAATGGCAGCTAATGTCTTTGGCATTATATTAACTCTTTTGCCACATACTCGCATTCCGATCATACATGGATCAGGCAAATTTGATCCATGTATGGGCACCCTTGTCAGGTTTATCCCGAATGATTAGTGCTGCCGGCAACACCAATCATTGTGTTTTGCCTGCAGGGAATGCTCCCCACTAGCAGAACATAAAAGCCCTGCGGGAGGGATTACCCCATTAACACTGACTGTGTTGATGGGTGAATCAAGCAATTTTCTTTTCTTCCACCTTTAATTCCAATATTGAGTGGCCCCTCCCCCTGCTGTTTGCCGGTCGGTCTGACACTTACCCATCTAGGCGGGTGGCGGGCAGCATGCAGCGGCTCCGTGTCCTCTCCTCCTCCGCTTTCAGCATGCGGCTCCTCCTAGGCGTCCAATAGGATCGCCTGTTTTTTCAGCCAATTGGGCGAGAGGTCTCAAAACCCACTTCCTAATTGGCCAGGATGAGGATCAGTGTTACAATAGCGAATATTCATTTGCTGTTGTAACACTCCTGGATGGGCTCCATTCGCATTCTCTGCACCCGATCCCACCCTATTTTATTTTTTATTTTTTAAAATTCTTTATTTTCTTTCACAAAAGTAACAAGACATTTTCACCAATACATCAATACACACCAACTTAGTAACTCCTATTTGGTTGTAATTCTTCAAGCTCCTGCTCTCCAAATTCTCATACTTAATCAAACTTATAATAATAATCTTATTCCTAACAATCCAACTTTTGTAATATTTTTCCTTAACTAGAATCTGCTCTGGTATCCTCAAGAAGAAACACCCCACAGAAGAGACAAAAAAAAAGAGAAAAAAAAAAGCGAATAGAAAGATAGAATAGATAGAGAGAAAAAAATAAATAAAAGGGTCTTAAACCCCCCCCGGACTATTATTTTTTTTTCTCTGATCCTTAAGGATTATGTTCCCTATATATCACATAGGGAGCCCATACTCTCCGATATTTCTCATCCTGCTCCCACAGCCTCAAAGTAAGATTTTCCATCTGTTGAATCTGTTATCCTTGCTAACCATTGTGCCCTTGTTGGCGATACATTTGTTTTCCACAGAGCCGATATGCAAGCTTTGGCAGCGGTCAACAGATGTCTTAATAAGGAATGTTTATATTTTTCAATGGATAGAAAGACACATCAGTAATTTCTTTCGCTGTTTTAGAGACCATTGTCCTGAATTCTTTCAACCCCGCACATTCCCAGAAAATGTGTAGCAATGTGCCCTCAGACTTCTGGCATCACCAACAGACATTCGACACCTGAGGGTATATTCGGTGCAGTACTTCCTAGTTAGAATTTTATATCCACCTTCTTGGTACCGTGTTGACAATGATGCCTTATGAGTAAAAAGTAATATCTTATTCTTTTGTACCTGAGAGAATGTGACCCCTAAATCCCTTTCCCACGCTTGTATGAAGGCACGTTCTTGTGGGGCATCTAGATCAATCATCATGGCATATAAAATTGACAGTAGGTGTCTTGGTGGTTCTCTGTTTAGGCATATTTGCTCAAGTTTAGTTGTACGCACTACAGTCAATGTCAATGTCATCGACCGCAGAAAAGCATTAAGCTGTATTTGCCTAAACTGGTCCAATTCCACTGAGAATTCTCGTTCAATCTCCTCCCTTGACATCACCTGGTTATTGATGAAAAAATGTATAAGCCTGTTAATTCCTTGTCGCCTTAAATTAATGAACCTCCGGTCTGTTATACCGGGTTGAAATCTCGGGGTGCCCAAAATTGGAATAAGAGGGCTCGGGAATGGTGATATCTGTTTTTTAAAATATTTTTTTAGTAACTCGGAGAGTGGCCACCACTGTTGGATGTTTCCTTATGACCTGCGGTAAATCTGCCTCCGACAACCAAACCAGCCCCCCCCCCCCCAATGGTACAGCACTTGTAGCTTGTTCCAAATGAATCCAAGGCTTATCATTGTGGGGCTTACACCAGTCTACCACCCTTGCTAGATGGGAGGCTTCATGATACACTACTAGATCTGGAAATCCAACCCCTCCTCTATCTTTTGGTAATGTCAACACGTTCTGACCGTACTCTTACTGATTTTCCTGCCCATATGAATCTCATAAACCTCACCCTTAGATCCCTCAGATATCCTGTGGGCATCTTAATAGGTAGGGGAGCCCACCCTATTTTGAAGCCTATTAGAGCCTATAATAAGTTGCTTCAAACCATTTTTAATCATATAAAGTTATTCACAAGAGTCCCTCTTTACATTAGAGTCCACAGAGTTCCCCCTTTACGTCTGAATCTGCAGAGTTCCCCCACACTGTAAGGGGGGACTCTGAGGACTCTGACATAAGGGATGCTCTGGGAACTCTGATGTAAGGGGGAACACTGAGAACTCTGATGTAAGGGGGAACACTGAGAACTCTGATGTAAGGGGGAACACTGAGAACTCTGATGTAAGGGGGAACACTGAGAACTCTGATGTAAGGGGGAACACTGAGAACTCTGATGTAAGGTGTGCTCTGAGAACCCTGATTTACCTTAGTGTACTCACTTAGAAGCAGGAGAGAGAAGGGGGTAGACTTCAGTCACAGATAGGGATGGATGGTGAGCTCACTCACCCCTTGGCAGTCAGCACCTCTCATCCAGATGAATCTGACACGCTGGACTTTTTCGCCCCACTTTCATTTTCTGAGGCGAAGTGTTGGGGATTGGAGTGTGGGCAGACAAAGAGGGGTAGGGGCGGCAGGAAGAGGAGCAGATCAAGACCTCTCCCCTCTCCCGTCTGCGTGGGGGGGGGGGAATTGTTAGTGCTGACTTTTGGCTGTAACAGACACTCTCGGCTTAGACCACTGCAGCCAGCAACCCTGCTGGAAAGCCATAGTCCAGTTTGAATAATGTGTCTGGCTTTCAGGCAGTTTAAAACCCAGACACATGAGTCCAAACCCAAACTCTCTGGGTTAATCCTGGACAGGTGGCAACCCCCAATGGAATTCATGCATTCGGCGTCCTGCAAAGGGCTGGACGCATGGATAGGGGGAAGCGGCGATGGATGGGGGGGCGGCTCCCATGCGCCCTTAATGGACGGGCTGCCCCTGGATCCAAAGATGCCCATTTCATCAGTGATAACAATGTAAATAGACTAAAGTGAACTGGACCTTTTTTTGTTCCAGAGCGATTATGAGCACAGGCTTTCTCAGCAACTGGTTTGATAGGGGCTGTAGTTGGTTTTTCAATAACATGAGCATTTTACTGATTGTCACGTGATGCCTGGAGTTGCCTTTTGTGACCAGAGGTTTTTTGATAAGCTTAGATGCATAGAATGTTTTTTGACAATAACTCTTTGGCAATTTTTTTTTGATTGACAGCAGGTCTGAGAACTAGGGACACACTCAGTCACACATTCCTATTGCTCTGCTGCAGGGTTGTTGCTAGGTGGCAAAAAGACCAGGGGCTTCAGCCCGAAATCCAAGGCTGGAAATGGGGGGTGGTGTGGTGTATGTGACACAGGTTTTTTTTTTGTCTGGGCCGTGACCTACCTGACCTACATAAACTGACCTACCTACACTGATGGTAGTGACCTACATACACTGACCTACCTACACTGACCTGCCTGACCTACATACACTGACCTTTACATACACTGTCTGACCTACCTCAGCTCAGCCGTGGTGTGCGGTGTCACAGCAGGCAGTCAGTTGTCAGAGGAGGTGCCGAGCGAGGATGTGGCGCGGCGGACGCATTGTAATTCCCGCCTTCTGGAGCCTGCAGCGCCTATGATGGAGGTCACACGTCCCGGATTGGACCAGTGGGATGTCCATCATAGGTGTTGCAGGCTCCAGAAGGCAGGACCTGCTATGGCACTCGGCAGGACTCGGTCCGCTCGTGGCTAACAATGAAGAGCTGCATGCCTGAGACTCAGGGCTTTTCGGGGTCACAGGGGCTTTCAGCCCCCCCCCCCCCCTCCGACGCCCCTGCTCTGCTGCATGGTTAATTAATACTCTCATGGCAAGGTGCATGTTACATTTCAATTTAGGATTTCAAAGTAAGAGTTCAGATTTTCAAAGTAAAAAACAGATCTTGTTACCCACATAACCAAATCCCTTCATTCTCTAGTGCGGCACTGGAGAATAGAAAAAATGACTGGTAAAGAAGAAAGGCTGTTTGGTATTAAATTTTTGTAAAAGTTAAAAATAGACTCGTAAACAAATATATTATTATTCTAGTTACACTTTGTATTTGCACTGCCAGGAATCAGAAGAGCTAAATATATTTTTAGTTTCTCTAATCATAACCTCGTGCAGTTGATAGAACTCCATTTTACAGACTGCGATCCACATATATTTAGAGAAAAAATTGTCTGTCTTGTAATTGTAATTAATTTAAAAATTTGATTTGTGTTAAAGTATATAAAATCTACAGTTTATAGTTTAATGTCAAACGCGTACCAGCATGATATTGAATTATATGTGCCTTTATGTTTTCGTAGCACCCTGATGTTTACGCAGGGCTGCTATTAAATTTAGGTGCCAGGCGATAGTTGCCTTGGCCAGTTGTTAGATCAATTGATTTTTCCCTAATTCTGGAATTGCTGCACTTCTCTCTTCTGTTATTAGGTGGCCTGGTATCTGGTGACATTGGATAAGACAAGGGCATTGCAAGGACAGATTGTGAATGAGGTATCTCAGCAAATAAGCA